>CM038703.1:15118193-15618193 GCA_021613375.1 Megaleporinus macrocephalus
TTGTTAGGAGAGGAAACAGTAATTTTTTTTCAGACGATGGTTGGGAGAGAGGGCTGAGGCTTAAGGGTCACACAGCCAAAGTAAACAAAGATGGACCCCCAGTGTTGTCATGGAAAATAGTATGAATATATATGCACTGCAGCCTCAGTCTTCCAATATTTATGTTGTGTAATTCTGAGCACTCTTACTCCTGTTCTACTTTCCAGGGTTTGGCCCTTTGCTCTGGTAGGTGTTATTGACCTGAAAGCTCAGAGGCTTACAAACCTGCTTGCAAATATCAGCAACTGTGAGTTTGTTTCAATAAACTGGCAAGTCACTCGAAAATATAGCCATGAGTGCTTCAGTGACACAATGGTTCTATTTCATGCTTAAATGCTTCTTCAGGTTAATTTGGAATGTGTTGTTTAGTTTCTATATAGAACCTTTTAGCAAATGACTCTAAATAGCACCAAAAAGGTTTCTTCCATCATTACCAGCTTGACATTTTACCAATAGCCAAAAGCTTTGTTTGTGTTATTTAGAACCATTTGCAAAAAGGTTCTCTGTAGAAACATATTCAACACAATCTCCATCAATCTGAAGAACAGTTTCACCATGCAAAGCATCCCATTTGAGCAGGAATTAATGCTATTTCTAATATTGCAACTAAAAGCTCAGAAGATGTGTAGATTCACTGATCTGAATAGCAAATATCGACACAAGTTATTGAATTATGCAAGACATTTTTCAACAATCTACCAACATTATTTCCATTAATGTGAACCAAACCTACCGAAGCCTATAGGTAAGGTGACAGTCCAGGTACAGTCGAGACCACTGGGGTAGTTACCAGGATAGCCAGGGCTCAGAATCACTCCGCTCACTTCAGTCATGGATCCCCCACACTGAGCTGCAGAGGCAAGAAGGCACAAACAAGTTTGTTTAACCGGCACCACTGATCTATGATGTAAGCTGTAATATAACAGCAGTACTATTAGTATTTTTAGGAAATAAAGAAAAGGTGTTTTCTTATCATGTGGGTGTTCTCGCACTTTCCTGTTAATGGTTATGTGCTTTGCTGCTATTCATAAAAGACGATTCTATCCGGCGACATGAGTCATAAAAGAAATGCCTGAGACAAACAACCCTTGTTGATTTCAGTCAGAAGATCAATGCTAGCAACTCTTTTCATTAAGTTGGAACTGTCCTTCTGAGGTCACGTACTGTATATAGCACAATAGTAAAGCAAACGGCTAACTGAGGATGATTCACAAAGCGCCGGCCTCACACTTCTGAATCAGGGCTTTAGATAACAGGGCTTCAAAGAGAGCTGGCAGGCCTCTGACAAACAAACTACAGCTCATCTATCACCGTAACAGATCAGCCTGCTCCAGTTCTGACATTAGCTCTCCTTTCTTTTCTTTTAGAGTGAGCCAAATGCTAAAAAGGTGAGAGCCAAATCCTGCAATGCAAACGGCAGCACCTTAAAACAGGGCAGAGGGGTGTTAAACAGGAACAAAAAGTTTGACCACGCACTGGCTCTTGATTGAAGTCTGATCTGAATGACAATTTTTTTTCCTTGCTGCTTTTTACTCAGCGGCTAGGAGAAGCAAAACCACTGGCGTGCTCTGCTTTGTGACAATGAAGGATTTGCCCAATAGGAAAGCAGTGAAATGTTTAAGGGATGATTAAATGGTGTTTCCTAGTGAAATAAAGGGCTCGTCAGAGCTGAAAAGTTCCAGCTGAAAGAGCTAACCGTGGCAGAGGATGAGTTACAGGGTGTTAGCGCACATCTCGGTAATGAAAGCGCACCTTCAAAGTAGCAAAAAGCGAGAGGGAATCGGACAGGACAAGGGACGAAACGCAATCAAACATGCACCTGGGGAACACAGGCGATAAACAAGATGCCCTTGATCAGTGACAAACTTTTCAGAAGCATTCACTGGGCTCAGAACAGAGAGAGGTGGTCTCAAGGGGAGGCCCTGCTATCCAGAAAGCCTCGCTACAGCAGCAGTCTGGGAGCCAAAACTCTGGCACAAAGAACCAGAACTGCCATTTAGTGTCCCGAGGGAGTGAAATCAGAGCACTCGTGGTAGAATAACATGCAACTACGACGAAACACGTGACTATTACTCTTGTTTTGGGCTGTAAAGACTGGCGCAAGACCAGAGAACGGAACGAAAACGGCCATCTCCCACTTACACCAGGGGAGCCCCCTGGCATCCTTTTCCTCCACAAACCCATTAAAGTGAATATCACTCTCATTATTTTTGTTTACCACTCTGTTCACACGTTAACACTCCAGCCTATCAGGCGTGGCTGGCGAGTCAGTGAGTAAAACTGTCAAGATTCCAGCCCAACTCCCCTGCACCTTCAAGCTGACGCAGCTGTCACTGATCATTTATTCATTCTCGGTTCACTCTCCATAAATGTTTACACCTATCTCTAAAGAAATCGCTTCTCCTCTCACACCATCTGCTCATCATGCAGATAAAATATTGTGGAGCTGGATTATCATTTCCATACATAAACTTATTCTGATGTGTAACTAAACTCCATGGCCGTCTGGAATCCAAAACTGGGGCTAGGACTAGGCAGTATGGAAAAATGAACTGTTATTATGATAAATAACATGATCATACGCTACATAAGTCTGCTTTTCTTAGCATATCTTGGATAATGTGAGTGCTTACACCTTCCAACTGACCTTACAGGGAGCATAGTTTGATGCAGTACAGTATGTGAAATGTCAAATATTAATCATTGTAGCTTTTCTATGTATCAGGACGTATCACGAATCATGAAACAATTATTTAAGGGGACATACTATTCTTATTTTTGATGTTCACCATTTTATTTTGGGGTCTACTAGAGCAGATTTATATGCTTTCATTTTCCCACAACACTATATTTGTCTTATACTGTACATCTGTATTCCGCCTCCCGATTAGCATAGCTGGCTCTAACTGGCCAACCTCTACAGTATCCCTCTACAAGTTCTGCTCTCAAACCACTGTGGCTACTCTCCCAATGGCCCTGCTGCATCAGTTTTAGAGTCCGATCCTAAAAGGCAGGTAGAACAGGCTGATAGATTCAATCCAACCGATCAATCCAAGCTGGAGGACGTTTCAGAGTGGTCAGTTTTCACGGTTTCAGCTCTCTGGGTGTTGTGTGAGGGTGTGCTAAGTTTGCTGGGAATAACCAGACAGGCAGTATAGGTCCCTGTTAAAGTATTGTGATATTATACAATTACAATATCACCCACCACCAAAAATACTCCCAGTCTGACGTTAATCTTGATCTGAAACTGTCCAGGACTGATTGATTTACAGATCTTTATGTGCTTAAAGGCATCTTGCATGTATATATATATATATATATATATATATATATATATATATATATATATATATATATATATATACACATTTCCTGTCGAAACCTGCCAGTGCAGAAGCTACAAAAAGACTATCCTGGTTTTATTTTTTTAAATGAATTAGCTTCTAGACTTCAACGAAAAAAGATGAAGATGAGAGCCCTCAGTCACATGGAGCCCTTAGTCAGTCTTATATATCCAACTGCAACATTTACTTCGTTTGTGTCACTGAAACCCATTCCATGTAATCTAGCCAGCCATTTGGAAAAATATGTTTTTAGTTTTTTGGTGCTTCTTCATTTATTCATATTAGCTAGCGCTCAGAGACACGCTGCCTCTTATCTAAGCCGAACAGAAAGCACTCTGAAACGAGTGTTAAAAAAGTCATATAGTGGGTTCTGTGAGTGTTTTCATTAAAGATATGAGTTAGCAGCTGGGTGGTTAATTATTGAGCTGGGCATTTCAGGATTTTCAGCTTGGCTGGGGCTCAAGCAGTTGGCCTGAGAAAGACAAATGAAGCAAATCTCTGAGACATGAAGCTTTCAGTAGGGACTCCCTTTTAAAAAGCGCCCCAGGAATAAACAGCAGACCATCCATCAATGTGCTCTTTGGTGGCTTACTCAGAAACATTCTACATTTTAGTTCAAGACTCAAGCAGAAGCCGGAGGAATAATGGATAGCTAAGACGAATCAAACTTAAGGTTAGACTGAAACTACTTCCAGTGACACGTCTTAATCAATCATTGCTGAAAAAGAATGATCCGTTGCCTTAAAGGGCCCAAATATTCTTTACTTGTATGAACAAAAGTTTAATGTAAAATACAGAAATATGGCATCCATGGAACATACCCAGACAGAGAGGCACAGGATAGTTCCATCTCCTCACCGGTCCTGGCATACATGTGATGTGGGCGTTTCCCTGGAAAAAACAAAAAAATTAAATTACTTGCACAACAGATGATGCTGCAAATCCACTTTCATTAAAGGTTAGTACTTCAGGTACTAAGCCAAAAATGTAATTAGGTGAAAACAATATTATAATAATAATATAATAATAATAATAATTATTATATTATAATAATATTAAAATGTTAACTTTTGCACTATTGCAATGCCCTAAACTTGGAATCATGGCCCTTAGGACAAAGTCTTACCTGTAAAGAATATCCTTGTTCACACTGAAACATAACTACATCCCCCACCATGTAACGGTCTCCCACTTTAATCCCATAGGTAGGGGTCTGAGGTTCTGGACAGGAATCAAGGCCGATTGCTGTGAACACAGGAGGTTTGGTCAAAACTTGTCTCGACTGTGACTTAAACAATAGTGACTCTGACTTTGTTTTGGAAAATGGCACCCAAAGTGGAAGATATGTGCAGATGAATCTGGCTTATCTTATTTCTACGGATGTGCAAGGCAAGCATAAGAATTTATCTTCACCACCATCAGCTAGAAACAAGCAAATGAGCTCATGTTCAAACGACTATCAATGAGCTCAATACTTAAATTCCAGTTGTACCCACTGGTCTAACTTAGCAGGTCAACCAAGGCACAGAGGGTTTGTACCATGGCCCCAAATTATTCAAAGTTTCTTTTTTAATGCTTTTTGTTTATACCATGAGTCTGTTGTTATTCATCTCTGTCTGCTGTGCCTCAAATTTAATTGAGGTGCTCTTTTCCAGATAACTATTTTGCAGATACAAATGTGGAGGACTGGCATACGCAGCAGGTGAAGCTTTCCCAACCCCTGCAGCCAGTTAGATCATTTGGCCAAAACCCAGGGCCAAAATCTTGGTTTATGCCATTTTACCTCAATGCGATTTCATTACAGGCCACAAAATCTAGGCTGAGGCACTGCCACTACAAGTTATTATGCGATAATAACCCTCTACTAATGGGAATCCCTGGAAGAATAGTTGACTGGGCCATGTCAAATCACCTGAAGAGATGTAGAAAAAATGTAAATATGTCCATTAAAATTTGTTTGCATGTAGACGTGCCACAGGGCAGCGGGGATTTGCTATCAAATGACTGGCATGACAATTAATCTTGCTCTCGCGCACCGATGCGTGACGGCGTGTGGGAAGTTGCAGCCCATGTGCTTTGCATAGTTAAGAAGAGCAGGGTCTATTTTTTGTTTCTTGGTGTAAATTCTGTGCTGGTAGTCACACGTTGCATGTGTGGAGCTTGCAGGCTGGTCTCCACTGCAGTCCCGCTTGTTAATAAGGAATGAGTGGAGGGATGGGGATGGTATGGAGCTGCCCTCTGCCTGTACCTGTGTATTCCAGATGGAAACCAGCTGCCGACACACTGATGTCTGATACAAAGTTCAGGTAAAGGTTGTTGGATGTGCTGTTCAGCAGCTGAGGAATGGTGGTCCCTGGAAAAGAAGTCATAGCAACATATTTCAAGTTTCTGTAGGCTTTCTTGATGTATTAAAACTTCATTTCTCCAGTTTGGAACTTTACTAGCTCTCAATTATCATGATCTGATAACATGATAACACAATAAACATCAAAGCATACCAACTGTGGTGTTCAATTCTTCACTGACCAAGCAGCTATGGTGAATTAGGTACTATCATATTGTCGCTGTCCAATGAAAAACAAGCATTTTTGTCTATTTTTTTTTGTTTTTTTTTCTACATCTACAACACGAAAGCTGCTGTTGACATTGTGTACAATTCCCATGTAGAAAGGATCAATAGAAATATTTTAAAATCACTTGGAAAAAATTCTGGTTCTATTGACTTACAATGAAAGTAAAGAGTTTTTGGCCTCTACTATAAAGCTCCTATTTTGGTGATACTTGTTTTTCATTGGACAGCAACGATATGCACACCTGGGAAGGTGTGGTAATGTACTTATTACAAAGTTATCTCAATGACATTATAGTTTTATCTGAATTCGTGGCAGTTTTCACATTTCTCTGCCTGTAGAGATGACAGTGGCTTTTACCTTCCTTAAAATGAATGGAAGAAAACCTCAGATTATATCAAACCTGTGTTGACTGACATGATGGAAAACAGTTTTTCATATTCAGTTGAAAATGACTTTTTGCAGCTTTCCTTATGTATGAGGTCTCTTGAGGAAGCATTTACTTCTATTCTCTGTCAATAAGTACTAGCCTAAAGTGCACAATGGCAAACATTTAAATGCAGAAGATGTTCAAATGGACGTGCTACATATTTGAAACCCTCTTATCCTCACATTTTTGGTGACATGACAATGTGTGAACGATGTAATAGGTTTTACAATGACCAGGTTATTTAGACGTCTCCAACCGAGTGCAAACCCGTCACACGTACTACAGATTTTCTTTAGACATTAAATTAATGACCATCTTCTTATTCAATTTCCAGTCAAAATGACCAGTAAGTACAAATTGCTCAGCTATTTAAAATCTTTCTTAAAGAAAATAATGCAGAAGAAACATTAGATAACAGTGCTTATCTTCATTCTTCGCATGTATTACAGCTTGCATTATTTTCAGAAGATCTATTTTCAGTGTTTCAAAAAGAAGTCTGCAGGGATATTCTTCCACACCTCTGATGTTCAGTCTTAAATGTTGGTTCCAATGTTCTGAGAACTCCAGCAGCGTCTTTACTTGATACGTCTTGACCTTCTCAGCAGTGTGCTTGGGGTCATTCTCTTGGTGCTGAATGAATTTCTTCAAAGTCAGACGTTTTCCAGAGGGAGCCGCATGGTGAATTATTAAACCTGTTTGTACTTATCAGCATTCATGATGCTTTCAATCAAAAATAAATCACTCCAACTGCAGATGTTATACATCCCTACATTCAGCACTGATTCGCAGAGAGTCTTTCATTTCTTCAGTGACTTATCAGACACATCAGTTCATGAAAGCTTATTTTACAGATGCCCAGTTTCAATGTTATAGTGCTTATTTTCTTCATATCTGTCTACCTTATCTATCTCCCGAACTGAAAACTTTAAGTGTTGTTTATTTGATGGTGACAGTTTTGGTGGCCTAGCAGGTCCTACATAGTCTCTATAGGTCTTATTTATTATTTGTATTATTTTGTAAACCCATGTTTTCTTCCCTGTTTTCTTCCCTCTGACTGTCCCATTCTTATGCAAATGGAGTATGTACATCTGATATTCAACGAAATATCCATTTTAGACGCATATGAAAAAGAAATCTGTAAGGTAGGTGCTGGTGCGAATGTTAGTGTCCCTTTAAAGGGCATCATAATATCAGTGAGAGCTTTGGAAACAGCTGTTTGTTGGGAAGGCACAGTTGTTACATGTTGGTTTTAAGACTAGAAAGCTGGAAGACTTACTTTATCAGTAAGGTGTACAAAAGTAAGGTGTGGATTCAAATACTTAAACAATGCTACATTTTTTGACAGTGGAAAAAAAATTGTGGCCATTTTGACTAGACATTGACTGGAAAGCGTGGTTTCTGCAGAGCACTGCATGTCTGGAAAAGTGCCTGTCCAAATATTACTAGCATATTACAGTGCTACCAGGAGAATCATTTTGTTCAGAATTACAGAGTCATACAAATCCATTCAAGGTCAAAAACTGCTTCCCTCAAGTTTCTACTGTGACCTATCTTAAGAGAGCTAGTTCATCAGTGAGCACTTCTCTTTAAAAGTCCATCCCTCAGCAGCCAACACGCTTCCTCCCACTGAAATACTTATCTGCTGAGATCACCCTCTGTGCTTTACTACCTCCAGCCTGTCCACTTGTCCATTATTGCCCATTGTTCTAACCCTGCACAGTCTTAAGCCAGTGGGAATCGTCGGTCAAGGATTGTCCAGGCAGCGGTAGAAAAGTAAAGACTATCGCTGACCCTCACGGCCAGATAAAGGTACAGATCCCAACAGGCCGGCTAATCACCGTGCCTACTTCCGCTGTACCCAGGCAGCCATTGACCGGGTCAGAACACACTGACTGTCTGCCACACTTGTGGCATCGACGTGCTACTGCTGCTCGCTTTGTTTGTGGACAAAAGGTTCACAGAGCAATGGGCCACTCTACTCAATGGTAGTTCCACCAGACAGGGGAATTAATTAGCCACAACATGATGTGCTTTCTTGGGCCTCGGCTGGCTGTAAAAAGGTTGAGTGTCTGAAAGGTGGGACTCAATTAACGAGATGAAGTCCAGGGATCCCCTCAACGTTTCCATTTGCAGCGAAAAACAGAAAGAAGAACGATCTTATCTCTAACAATTCTGGCTGGTTTTTGTTACTCCTAGCATAAAACTGCGCTGTATTTTCAGAGGAGTCTGAAATCTGTAGATGTACCGTGGAAGTTAAAGGCTCACTTGAAAATGTTGTAACGGCAGCAGAAATGACAACATTTAAGTTTGCCGGTACTTGATCCTACTACGACCTCTGGAAAATTGGGCTCTGCTTTAAAACTTGTCTTACCTGAATAGCTGCCCAGTCTGGGGGCATTGTTGTCAGCTCCGTCATAGAAATCCAGAGAATCCCAATTGTGTTCAGTGGCAAAACTCACAACTTGGATCTAGGCAAAGAATAAAGAACCAGTGAATGCAGCGGATAGACTGCAACTACCACACAACATAGATGAGACCTTAAGAATAACAAACATGACACGTCACCTTTCCATAATTCAAGAAACAACATATAAGTCCACATGAAAAGACAGGGAAAAAATGGGTTCTCTTCATTAGTAAATTAAACATTCGGCCCATACATAATTAAGCAGATATTAAAAATTCTCTTTATTGAAGTTTTCACTTTTAACACTGCCGATACTCTGGCTATCCAACATTTCATTCGAGGGACTTCAAATAAGCTTCTTCACTCACTTGGATTCCGGCTCCCTCGGGCACCGAGACCTTCCACACACAATTGAGATTGTTGTCATAAGGTTCAGGGTAACCTGGGGACAGGATGGTCCCTTTGCGTGCCGTCAGAACCCCTCCGCAAGGCACTGCCAAGGCAAACCCGCAGAGATGTGGTCAGAACAAGCATTAATCCCGCACGAGGCCTGAACACAAGTCACACAAGCTCAGTCCTGAATTCTGGCAGCCTCTTTCCAGACACATGCTATTTTTCACGACTAATTGGAACAAACCTTGTCGGAGTGAATGAGAAGTGACTGCACCTCATCGTGCCTAGTGATGCGCACTATGGAAGAATCAAATCAACAGAACAGCGGGACTACACAAAGGTTCGGGAATCTTCACAGATCAGGTTCAAAATGATGTGATTGGTTCACACGCCACAGTACAGCTATATGCTCATGTATAGAAATAAAGAAAGAGACTTGGTCTAGCCTGCAGGCACACTTGAAGTCTGACGCCATGTTGCTCATCCTCATTTCTATGATCTTGTCTGTCCAAACTGTTCCTCTTGAACTTTCTTCATGCGTTACATTTCTATGATCTTTCTTTGGCACATTTAAACCAGTACAATAAAGAATTCAACTGTTCTACTAGCAGAGATGCTAGGTTAAGCAATTTTCTCCTGTGTGTTGAATGCCTGCCAACTATTTCCTTGTGTGCTTCTAGAAGCTGGAGAGAGGATCTGTCAATAACAAAAGCGTGGGCTGCTATCTAACGTTGCCAGGACACATCTTTCTTTTTTTATCCCCTGCTCGGGTATGATGCTATCTGTCAAGGACAAGAGGATAATCTAGAGGTCAAAGTCAATCACTTTGTTTAAACAGCTAAGAGCAGGTAGGAACACTGATGGATGTCAGAGAGAGAGACAGACAGGGTGAGAGAGAGAGAGAGAGAGAGAGAGAGAGAGATAGGAAGAGGAGACAGGATATGGAGGAGGGCTCAATATATCTGTGCCAGATGCTTAAATTATTAAACAAATTCACTTCGCAGCAATTTCAGACTCATTCATATTTTAGCAGTGATATATAGGATGCGGCGTGTGCCCAGGTAATCAAGCGCAATCTCTCATTTTTCTGCCCTTTCAGTTGGAAACATCAGCAAAGGAAGTAAAACAAAACAAGGCCAGACAAATGCTGTACTCTGAGAATACAAGTACGCAGCAAGGCTGAACGTCCCAGTATTCCGCCTGCTCCACAAGACCTCAAGTCTTGGCTTGTTTCTTTGTTCACTTTGTTCACCTTCTTTCTTTCTTTCTTCCCTTCTTTCATTTTTTCCTTCTTTTCACTTCCATGTTTCTTGTTTCCTGATTTTCAATGAGATCCAAACACAAATAGTGAAACAGTGACTTGTGATAGTGTTCAACACCCTTAAAAGTCATCAGATTCTTCGGCAATACCAAGCAGCTATTTTCTTTATTGAAACCTATGTGCTCTTAAAAAGCTATTGCAAGTCGAATGCTGCTTGCATAAGTACCTCCACACTACCGCTTGATAGAAACCCCCTTTGTTGGAATAATAGCTCTGTTAAAGATAAGTTGGATTGAGGTCTGGACTTTGACTTCTGGATGTTATTCATCTTTTTCTCATTCAACCACTCCTATGTTGCTTTGGCCTTGTGTTGTTGTGATCATTGCTATCAGCCATTGCTGAAAGCTGAAGTTCCCCCCAGGCATCCCCACAACATGATGCTCCCAGCCCCCATACTTCACTATCAATAGGATGGTCTTTGTTGGCTGAATGAGCAATGTAAGGTTTGCGCCATGCACAGCATTTAGAATTTAGTCCAAAAAGCTCAAAATTTGTCTCATCTACCCACAAAACCTTATCCCAGTTCCAGTCGTGATGTGTTTTTCTTCAGTTATTGCTCCCACTTCTATACAGCCCAGTTGGTTGCTGAGCTCTTGATGCTGGTGAGTCGGGCACCTTCTCTCCTGTCTCAGCCACTAAGTTCATTCACAGTGATTGCTGGCCTTTCTGTGCACTGGGTTTTGACAAGTGTCCTTATCTAGGCTGTGCCTGGGTGGTATGATGCAGTTTCTATTTGCTCACAACAGATCCAACAGCACTCACTGAGACATCTAAACACTTATTTTGAAGGCTTATTTTTCACTACATGTCTATTCCACAGAATCAGAGTTTGGCTGAGGATACTTGAATTAAGGAGGTAAATTTTTTTCAGTTAGTCATTTTTGTCACAATATTTAATATCACTTCAAATTAATACGTCTGGATGGTCAGCCTTTTAAAAAGTGACACCAAATATAAAAATGTCATTTGCAAACCAGACAAATCTGATGACTTTTAATTGGGCTGAATAGTTTGGCAAGGCACAATAAATACATAAAAAACACACATACTATAATTTTAATAATATAAATTTTGCAATGTTTTCAAATGATTCTATAAGCACTTAAAGATTCCTCTTATAGAGGGTTTATAAAGGAATTTCTGTAATAATGGTTATTAATCAGGTCATCTTAAAATGTGTGATAGTGAGCTCACACTTAATTGTATTGTTAAACTCCAGATCTTTGTCTTTTCATCAATTTGCATCATACCTTTTAGTAGAATCATATTTTCATATTTATAAGATATAACAGGTCTCTACTGCTCTTGCTACTAACAAACTGTTTTGATAAGGTGTTTATGAGCATAAACGATTCACGAAGGTAATCTTATTTTGTACCTCTACTGTTCATTTAAGGTGGCACAAGCCATGCTGGTGTTCTGAACTATTTAAATAATTAGTTGTATGATGCTGAGTGCGCCTGGACCAACGATGAAACATTTGGCCTCCATATCTCCCAGAAAAATCAACATCAAAAATTGAACTCCTGCTGTAATGCTCTACTGAGCACCGGAGAACGTCTTCACCACTGCTGTCAGTAGCAGAATTTTCCTTCGCTGCTCCATTAAAAACAATGAAATATCCACTCTCCCACAGACTGTCTACTATTATAATGAAAATGCAGCTTAACAATTAAGTTAGAACAAAACATATGGCTCTGTCATATTGCAAACCTGTCGAACAAATCCCCGAGCAAAGCATAAAATAAATGACTACAGTAGATTATACATAATTTTATTTACGTCTTATTCTCTGAATTTGTGAAAATACTGAATGAATAATCTAAACATACTATGTGGTGTAGAATTTGTTTACATAATCCATATATATGATTTTACTGCATATCGTCACTGTCCAAAGAAAAACATGCCTCTCCATCCATCTATCCATTATCTTCCGCTTTATCCCACTAGTCAGGGAGCCAATACCCGTGTCATTGGGTGAAGGCAAGGTACACCATGGACAGGTTGCCAGTCCATCGCATGGCCAACACTTACTCACGCACACACTCACTCCTACGCAATTTTGAATAACCAATCAACTTAACATGCCTGTGTTTGGACTGTGGGAGGAAACCGGACTACCCAGAGGAAACTCACTCAGCCACAGGGAGAACATGCACACTTCACACAGAACAGCCCGGACCGGGAAGAGAAGCCGGATGGTCTTGCTGTGAGGCGACAGTGATAACCACTACACCATCGTTCCGCCTGCATCTCCATTTTTTGTCCATTTTTTTTCCAATTTGTACAAGACAGCTGCCAATTATATTCTATATAGATTTCATAACAACCAGACCAATAGAAATGCTCCTAAATAGCCTGGGAAAAAATCTGGTTTCACTGACATTAAAAGTGAAGAACGTATGTCCCCCTTACTATTTTGTTCCTATTACTATATGTTACATATTATGTGTTAATACTAAGTTACTATTTCGGAAATACTTATTTTTTTCTTTGGACAGCAACAATATACAACAGTGATTCCAAACTTGTGAATGCTTGTCTAAAAATGTCCATTAATATGGGCAATAAAAAATGATTTCCAAAATTACTACCTAAAAATGGCATAGGATGAAAAAGAGTCAACATGGAGAAAAGCACTGATTCCCCACAACAGATCACACCTGGCTACCAGGACATCATCATGCAGCTGCTCGCTGGTAGATTAGAACCAAGCCAAAGTGAGTGAGTGAGCTAGAGAGAGAGAGACAGACAGAGAGAGAAGTAAAGGAGAGAGAAAGAGAAGGAGAGAGAAGGAAGAGAAAAGCAGTAGCACTTTGTCTAAGTTTGCCTACTCATCAAGCCACCCTACCTTCAACGCCACGCTCTTTAAACCTGACTGAGTGCACAGCCAAGGGGAAACATCCTGCCTGTTTGCATTAAAGGGCTGCAGTGTTCGCCCACCCCTCCTCCTCCGAGCCCAAAGCTCAGGCTGCTTCCGTCTGCTAACTCACGCAGCTCGCCAAATTAACCCACGTCACCTCGGAGACAGATGCGGACAGCCCAGAGCTGCTGAAAGTTCACTTTTAAGGCCCCCCTTCTGTCGTCGTTAGGACATAATGGACGCTGAAGTCGCCCGTATTGGATAGTAAGTGTCAATAGATTGGAGGAGACTCACCGATGCACGTGGGCAGAGTGTCATTCCACTGCGCAAGGGCGTCGGGCACGGTCTCACAGCGGATGGCGGTGGAGCCGTGCAGCGTGTATCCGGGATTGCACTCGAACATCACGGCGGCGCCCACTGCGAAGTCGTTGCCGATGCGTTTACCGAATCGCGGCTCGGGCACTGAGCTGCACTGGGTGGCGCTGGTCCGCGGCACAGCTGTAAGGGGACAACAGAAGCCTCCTGGTTATATGTTATATGTTGTGAACACCTTTATTTGTGCCCAAGAAGCTTCAACATCAACCCTTCACTCCCCACTCCCGTCTGTTCGGAATCAATTGTATCTCATTTACATATATCCACCTTTTCGCCTACAGCAGGTCAGCACTGTCCAGTCATACTGTTCTTAGTTCTACAGAATGTTTAAGCTCTGAATGCTTTTCATAATGAGGCACCATACAGGACAATTCAAATAGAGCTTATTTATATTAGATCAGTCTTAAGCACCAGAGGAGTCAAGTAACAAAGTACCAATACTTCATTACCTTACTTAAGTAGAAATTTTGGTTATTTATACTTTACTGGAGTAATTATTTTTCAGCTGACTTTTTACTTCTACTCCTTACATTTACACACCATTATCTGTACTTTCTACTCCTTACATTTTAAACATAGTCTCGTTACTCCTATTTCATTTCAGCTTTTTTTCAATCATGTACATTTACATTCCAGTAAAGGTTATTAATAACATGTTTTTGACGTTTGACTGCACCATTACAATACAAACACATGTTAATGCTCAGTAGTACACAGATATGCTTCTTTAATATATTTACATTGTACTAAACTACATTCATTTTCAATAGGCATATATGTGGCTGAAATAGGAAGCCAGCACATCCCAAATTTATCAACATTAACATTTTAATATAACATTATAGTCATTATGGCTTTTAGAAGAATGTTTTTTTTTGTGTGGAGCTGGGCCCCTGTGGTGTGGCCTAAGCTTTTGGTCTTAATGGTATGTTTTTCCTTACATTATTTTACTTTTATACTTTAAGTTGTTTTGAAAGCAGTACTTTTTACCAAAGTAAAAAGCTTGAGTTGATACTTCAACTTGTACAGAAGTATATTTAAACCCTAGTATCTATACTTCTACCTCAGTAATAAATGTGGATAAGTGCAGGACGGTCGAGTTGCCAAAGCGCCATGTTCGTGTTTGTTTAGGACTCGGTTTGCAGCAGGTTGTTTTAAATTCAGCATTTTCACACATTGTGAGTTCAGTTTTTCTGATGTAAATTAAATGTAGATTGATGTCGATTTTTTCACTTACACTAACAACTATATCATTAAAAATCAGTCATAGGTTATGATATTGGCAAGTATCAAAAAATGTATACTCATACTTAGTCTAAAAAATAGGTATCAACACATCCCTAAACAGTAGGTTTAGCTTGTAATTCAGATTAAAAGAAAAAAAAAATTGAAATAGGATATTTAATAAAAAATACTTTTGTCTTACAAATGCACAGGGAGCTCCTCCAGTCACTGTGGGTTAAAAATCATGAGCTAACAATGTAATGTAAGTCATAAGTTGTCATCCACTACACAAGATAAATTATTTTCTGTTCAGTCAATGATGCAGAAGCATATTGGGAATACAGAAATATCCTTTCTAATTTTAGCTATCGTGGCTAGCCTAGCCACACTAAGTTACTTCAAGCTTCTCAGTCATGTGACACAGGCAAAGTAAATTAATATACAATATGAAGATATAACACTTATTTTCTTTTTTCTTTTAGTCAAATGAAAGTAGGAGACCGGTCTGGAATGAGGTGCCTGGTTTCAGTCCGCAGTCTTAGTTGACAATGGCAAACACACATCTATGCACCTCATTTTGGAGCCTTCCACATCTACTGGGCATAAGGCAGGTTCCTCGTCTAACTAAGCTGTTTCAAAACATAGCTATAAATATCCAAGTCCTATTCATGTAAATGACTATTTATCTAACAAACCTTAATGTAGCCTGATGTGTTAACCTTAAATTTTACAGCAGGCTGAGCTGAAGGCACTTCATTTGGCCTTTGTATCTTGTCCGCCTGCTAAATGCTGACTTAAACTTTGTTACACAAAGATGTAGCCAGAATAAATATTTGCATGGGGTCAAGTATTACAGCTCTACATATAAGAAGCTGACCCTGCGGGAATCTTGCGCCAACCCTTGACAGCATCACCAGTTTCTGTTACACCGATCTTGAGTTTTTACCAGTTAAATACTGACATTAGCAAGAAACCCTGGTAACTATATAATAAATTATGAGTGCACGTTTAAATAGCAGCAAAATGATGCTAATAACTCACTTTAGACCTCTTAACGCCAAATACTCTCATAATGCTTTCCTCCAGCCTCCTTTTCTCATTTCAGTGGTGTGACAGGATGGGTCACAGGTGTATAGTAAGAGAATTCCTAGTGGTGAGCTAGACGTCTAACGGCTGTAATTGGAGCTGTCGTGTGATTTATCTCCTCCACTTGTCAACAGCAGAAAAAAAGAGGAGGCTGCTTTTCAAGCTATAGTCTGTAGTTTATGTTTATGAGTTTAATAATGAGACGCCTAAGGGAGCCAGAGGGGGGATGAAACCAGCCTGCAGTCATTCCACCTCCTCGTTTGTGGAAAGAAAGCCTTGAAATCATTTCTCGGTTACTGAGGAAACAGCCTTGACTGAAGCTGAAAGCGCAACAGCTGCTGCGCTACACCAGACTTTTTCTTGCAGAGCCCCATTTTTTCCAAAGCTGATTTTTCCAAAAACGCTGAATCAGATAATGCATAGCTGCGGAATGTAATGGTCCATTCAAATGATACAGTATTGGTATATTATGTGAACAACTTGAATAACCTTAACATGTGAGTGGGAGCTCAGCTCTCCTGAACTCCTTTTAGGAAATGTCAGGCTGTGACTCATCCGCCGACTCTATACTTGAGAGTTCTATTTGCTGTAGTGCTGCAATTATCAGAGCAGTTTCTCTGTTAAATATGGCCAGCTGAAGCCAAATCAAACATGCTAGCAGTCCGTCTAAGCCTTTTAAACCGATCTTCAATTTAAGAACCGTTCACTGTCTTAATCTTAACAAAAAAAAACAGAAAAACTCAAAACGGGACATTGAATGCTTGACCAGTTAATAAGCAAGGGGCAGATTAGCGGCCTTAGTCTTCCGCCACAAGTGAGTCACGGGCGACTGGAAAGCAGCGTTTAAAGGCTTCCCAGAACGCAGTGGGGCGGTGAAGGGAGACATGGGCGGGGGGGACTGGAGCACATTTAGAAGTCTGCAGAGCTTCAGGACATGCTGTCTCTACGCTGGAGAGTCTTGGGTGGCTCTTTGAAGAGATTTAGGAGGGGAAATATGAACAGTTTGTAGAATTATAAGAAGCTTGATCATGTTGGGGCTTCTGAGCAGATTTGAAACGTTTGCTGAGCGGAGCAGCATCACGTCTCCCAACAGTGCTGAGTAATGGTTTTTAGTCGGTAAGCATCATCAACAGCGAGCTGACAAAACCCCTTCCTCCAAAGCCTTCAAGGCTCAGCAGACTCCAGAGGCATGAATCAGACGAATCTGGGAAAGTTGCGCCGCCTTGAATAACGATGCCTTTCAACACAAGCGGCCTTTCAAACTTGCACATGACTCATAGTAAACATAGTAAACAGCGTGCCACACTGAGATTCAGGTCGCCAGCTTTGCCCTCTAAAAGTAATTACTTTGTTTGTCCAACATTCATTGTATGCAAATTTCATTTAGTGGCAGCTGGATTATTCTAACAAGAGGCATTAACATGTGAAACACAAATTGCGCTTCGTCCCTAAACTTTAAACTACTGCACATAAACAGCTTGAGCAGGGTGCACAATATCATCCCCTTACAGGGCTCGGGAATGGGATGTCATTATGAAGTTTTTAATGAGTGATCTAGGGTCAGTCAGCCTTGGTTGGCTTAAATAGCTGAATCTTTCTTTTATGCCTGCTTTCCTATATTTTGCCTGATATGTAGCCAATGGACTCACCAAGCATGTTCATAGAGCTGACTAGCACGCATGTACATGCATGAGGACACTGGTTACCAGATCAGACAAAATTAAAATAAAAAGTGTGTCACTGAGCCACGCAGACACAGAAACGGTTCATTAGCATATAGAAAGTATTGCAGTGAGATAAATATCAGACTCAAGCCTACTTTCTACTTTCTATTTGTATTAAATTATAGAAACAAAAAGTTCAATGTATTTAAATGACTCATCATGCTCTCAAATCTCGTTTTGTGAATATATTGTGTTTTGTATCAGCGAACTACCCGATTTTCACCAAAAAGGTATGCAGTAAAATAGATGATTATTGTATTAACATAGCATTAGCCTAGTATGTGTCGGTTTATGTTTAAGACTTTAGATCGTGTGTTCTCTCTTAGTGGGCCTTAACAGTACGGCAGGGTGATACCGTTACCAGCTGGTTAGGTGATCTGTGGTCACTGAAAGGCTACCTAAAGTAGAATATGCTACGAGCCAAATGAAGTCTGTAATGCATGTACTTGCATATAAGTATGCAAGTACATGATGCAACCTGTCAAATTCATACTCTTGCACCCGAACAACACATCAGTTCTTAAACAGAGTTCATCCCTTCACCTGCCTAAAAAAACAGCACCCAGTATTAATATTTGTCATTTGCTCTACACACATACACACACACACACACACACACACACACACACACACACACACACACACATATATATATATATATTAGAGATGGAAGGATCAATGGGCTATGTATCGGTATTTGTAATCAAAATATGTGATCGGTGATGGCGTCGATCAATGGCGTTAAACAAATGAGCCTAGTTTCTGTATTTCCAGCTAGAGTTTTATCCAGGAAAAGGAGCTCTCTGTGAAACCCCCTCCGGCCAGGTTCCTGCAATTCCTATCTGAACCGCTAGGTGGAAATACATACCGTTTCATTTTTTTCACAGACTGACTGAAGCAGTGGCTTACGGCAAGAGATTACGGCATTCACTGCATGTCCGTCTGGCAGTTTGTTACCGTATGTGATGCAAATTTATCCAGGGCGATCTGTGACATCTGTAAAATCAACGTGTCTCGTGGGGGAACCAAAACAAAGACATTTAACACTACTAATCTGATACGACACTTAGGAGTACACCACACGGCTGAATACAGTGAGTATCAGCAAACAGCAGAGCTAGCACGCGCAGCTAGCATATATATATATATATATATATATATATATATATATATATATATATATATATATATATATATATTTTTTTTTTTTTTTTTTTTTTTTTTTTTTTTTTTAATTAATTAATTAATTTTTTATTTTGCTGCTGAACATGGTTTCTTGTCCAGAGTGGGTAGTGGTGCTTGCCAAGCGCTTCGACCATTGTTACATTCACTCTTGCTTGCATTGGCTACTTGTCACTAAGTGATCTAACCGGGACAGGAGGTTATGTTAAACAGATGTCAGACTCAATGTTACAGTGACTCACTATCACCTCTTCGTTAACGTTGGAATGTTTTAAACTAAAAATCTTGCAAAGTGCTTCTTTAAATCTAAGTTAAATGAAGTGAAATGTCTGCTTGTGGTACATCTGTAGTACATGGGCTATGATTGACTTTGAGTGACTTGTTCTTAATTAAGAATAGACAATTGACTCGCACAGTGCCTAGAGAAAAGGTTTAAGAATGAAAGAGAATGTAGCATATTCAGTTCACTAACTCTTAACTTTGGAGTTTGTAAGCATCCACACCATCAGTAAAGTAATTCTACCTGTTTATGGAAGTTGTTTAGATATAGCCCATTACCATTTGACTCACCTTAGAGGGAGTCTGAAAAACTTCAGTAAAAGCACCACCTCTTCACTCTCTCACTAAGAACGAACCATGCCAATTTGGTGGAACAATGCAATGTTTATAGCCAGGTCCTATTTATTTTACTGATTTCTGAACACTAAGCACAACTACCCATTAAATATTTAAATAAATCAACATTATGAAACACATTTAATAGGAACAGTGAAGGAAAAAAAACATGTAATATAAGTATTACATGAAACTTTTTTAAAAACTTATGAACTGAGTTTATAACTATACTTTAAAAAAGCTTACTCAGTTCCCTAAGTGCCTTTAGTGTGCAAGTTAAATCTTCCTGTGCTCTGCTGGCAGTACAAGCTCCTTTATGAAGAAGAAGCTACAGGCTGCATTAAACTGCATTTCTTTGGCATTCATATTCCATTTCTTTACACACTCACTAAGCACTTTATTACATACATCTACCTCGTATCTACATTCATTGCCTATTTTATCAGCTCCACTTCACATACAGACACATTTTGTAGCTCTACAGTTACAGACCGTCATCCATCAAATTCTCTGCAGTGCTGATCCACAACCTAAATAGTACGGGGGTGGCCCCGTGAAGTAGAGGTCTGCACTGGAATGATTATTAAATGGCAATTTCCAATTCCACATCTTGGCCCCGTTGTGCTCACAGTCCCGTATGAGGGAACATGACATACAAATATAGTCTCCTTAAAGAATTTCGGGTAAAAACATACATTTACTTGGCTAATTGGCTAAATTGCCTTTCTTTAGGGCGCTGTCCACAGCTGAGGCTTTCTATGACTTTTTAAAACTGGGGTGGGACACTCCAGTCCTGGAGGGCTGGATTCCTGCACATTTTGGTGATTTCACTGGTCAAGCACATCTACTTTTGTTATCAGCAAATTACCAGATTTAATTGGTGAGTTAGAGCAGAAAACTCACCCAACTGTGCTGGACTTCAGCCCTCAGTTTCCCACCCCTGGTCTAAAGGCTCTGCCACTTACTCACATAATGCTGCAATTCATGTGTTGTTTGTGTGATTGGTTGCTTTGTAAGTAATTTTAGAATTTATTACTTTCTCAGTGACTATTTAATAGTTTTCATCTTATATTAATTATGCATGCTAATTATTGCATGATCATATAAATCATTAATTCATTTGTTGGATTGTTCTATATGTATATGTCCTGCTGCTCCAGTGCGCTCTGGATCGGCTAACCATCTGCTTCCAAGCAAAAAACTAAAATTTAGTTCCAAATAGGTGGGACCCACGAATCCTGGACTAATGCAGAGCTCCACTGTGGTGGTCTTGATGATGGTGACTGTGGGCCAACAAAGTATGTAGAAAAACAAATAAACTACAGTCTGTAATTGTGAAACTGCTCCTGTATGGTATATACAGCTGATAAATTGGTCAAAAAGAGTGTAGATACAAGGATGGTGTACTAAATAAAGTGACCACTGCATGCAGGTAGACACAAAATTTACATAATACATTTTAGCCACTGCAATAAAAAAATACTTGACGAACACACAAATGCTATTTTGTCTTAAGTGTGATCAAAAATCTGCAGGTTTGAAAACTTCACACTTCTAACCAAAGAATTCAAAAGCAACATATATATTATAAAGTGGCTTGTGACCCTGATAAGCACTTATCAAGGTCAAAAGAAACTCTTACAAACCGTTCTTTAAGTTATCTACAGCTTCCAGTCATCTTCATAGATTCTAAGTGTCAGAAGGGGCAGCCCGAGCGTGCTTGCTTCTTTTGGCATATGTAAACACAAACAAGCAGTTTGTTTTGAATGTTTAAACTGACCTTGGTAAACAAAGTGAAAGCCTTTGGCAGTTTCTGGTCCGACTGTGGTGAACTTGATAGTTATCTGGTTTCCAGTACTCAAGGGCAATGACTCGCCTGGAAAAGACAAAAGCAAAACAAACGAAACTTAAAAACCACAAAGCTGTGAGACTTTATGCAGTCTGGCATCCTTGAGCACCTCACATCTCCAGGCGTATGGCTCACTAAGCGCATTGCAGCCTGCTGCCAATAGATTTGATCATCACTTTCACTAAGTTGGTTCCTTTATGAGGCTTTTTATTTTTTTCATGGAATTGTGTGTTTGCAAAGTATATAAACAGAATAAAAAAAGAGCTTAGATAAATAGTGTGGGCCCAATTGATCTCCCCTGAAGCTCTATCGCTTTAATCAATCCCACTAAATGCTTTTCATCTGTAAAGCCATTGGAAGAAAATAAGGAGACAGAGGGAGAGAAAACGAGCTGTTTCCTCTCAGTCTCAATCCACCATAATTTCTTCTTCGTGGCATGCGCCTTGCCAACCAGCTACTTACACCTCCTATTCGTCACAATGAACGTACAGTTGCCCAATGTGCTGATATCAGGAACTTTACAGACTCAGAAAAGCAGACAGTGGGGGGATCTTTTCAAATCTTTGGAACCTTTTAAACTTAGAGCAGCAATGACTGCATTTCAGCCAGAGAGGTGTCATCGGAATTAAAGGTCTTCAAAATTAAAAGTGCAATCAAATGTCTGACATAATCACCGGATTCGCTTACTGTGAGCGAGCTTTACCTGAGTGAGAGCCCGAGAGGGAGGAGAGCAGAGAGGACTGCTGCGTCGGGCCATCGTAAATGTCAACCACATCATTGAGAGACGTCTGGAACAGGACAAACTGGCCGAACAGAACTGAAAGACAGAAGGAAAAATGCCATTGGGCAACACTTATGTTGAGCAGTATTCAGCTTTCAAATCCTCTGACAGGTCTCCCAATGCTAGCTGGCATACAGTATCTGCAGAAAACTGTAATGCCTATTAAAAATGAATCTGCATTTCATAGTCTGGATGCGGCGTCACAAAATAGATTGCACTGTCAGATGTCCTGCTGAATTTCTAATTGCACCTGAAATTAAGAAACCAACTTATATGGTAAACTAATAAAGTGGACAAATATTAGGTCAAAATTAAGGTTTCATAAAAAGCAGAAGTTCAGTTACATTTAGAAGATCAGATGTCTTAAGGCAAACTTGTATTTCAGCAAAGATGCACATACACTTTTTATATTTGACCTCACAAATATTTACATGACTTCTTCCAACTAATTATTGGACTGAAAGAGGGACCCTGCATGACTGTGTTCAAGACTAAATTATATTAGCAGAAACCTATAGGAATGTCTGGAGTACAACATGTATCTATGTACATGTTATATCTATATAACATAGTTAGTGTTATCTTAACTGTCTACTTCAGACTTTTATTAAATATGTTCTGGTCTGGCTTTCAGACTAAACACCCATAGAAACTGTCCTTAAACTTGAGTTCATGCTTACTTTACATCAACTATATGAACCTCATTATAAACATGGTGTAAAACTGAAAAGTAAGTGAATGAGTCTCTGTCTCTCTTGCGCTAGTTCAACTCAGTCGTGGGCCGTGGGTTGGTTGAGTTGGCGATGGGTCATGAATTCGCTTGCTTTTAATGTTGAACATGCTACATTGTGGCTACTTGAAACTGCTCGCTTACTAATGACATTCACCCGCTGCTGCTCGTCCTGCTTCTCTCTCTCCAATTCCCACTCGTTCGCACGCTCATTCAATCTCACTCCCTTGCTCCGCCTATCTGCCTACGACATTCCAGTACGTAACATACAGCAGTTTAGCCAATCATTTACATAGTATTATTTGGTCTAACATCCATCCATCCATCCATCATCTGCCGCTTTATCCCACTAGTCGGGGTCACGGAGGAGCTGGATAATTCCCAAATCAAGCTAGCAAAGGTGAAGCCAACTTCTGCTCCCACATCTTTTGCAAGATCCAACTTTAATTCCATGATAATTCCAGCATTTTTGCTCTTTACTTTTCACTTCTGACAGTTTATGAAACCTTGAACTGCATTGAGGCTTCACGCAGCCCACCTTTATAGCAGCAGTTCCACCTTTATTAGCATCACTACCCCAACTGGAACTTGTCAGTAGCAACTTTAATGTACTTTTCGCTGATGTTGAAGTGTATTTTGAATTAACGTTTTAGAGGCTACTACTAAAGCTACTTTCTTCCCCTGTTTATTAATTTGCCACATATTATAAGTTAGATCTACATTTTACAGCACAGCACACTATGTCTGGTATGAGAGGAGATGTTATTTTTAGAACAGTAGCACATGCTTATCCTATGGAAAGGTCTCTTATCTTGGACTCTGTGTACCCCAGTCAAATAAGGGAGAGTGGAGTGTATAAAAGCAGTAGACATAAGGCCCAGGACAGAGGAACTTCGCATTTGGCCAAGAACCTCTCTCTAACATCAGAAGATTGAACACCGGAAGATGTTAGAAACGATGCTGTACTTTCTTCATATAATAAATATACATATTTAAAAGCAAAATCTGTATCATCGAAGAATTCTTTAAACCACCAACAGAACATCGCTACAGAAGAAAATATACTTCAATGTCATGGTTCATTTGGTTTTCCTGTTTGTGTATATTCTGACATGTTGGTTCTGAGTGATCACCTCGGTTTCTCACTGTGAACCAGCTAACCAGAGCTGAGCTCATCAAATTATTCATGAGTGCCCCAAAAAAGTGAAAACAACTTGTTCCATTCTAGAGCCAATGAGTGCAAATGGGTGTATAAAATGATATCTGGATATTTTTTACTCAAGTCACGTACCTTCTATGTACAAATCAGAGAACGATTTATAATGATGAATAAAGGTCTTCTACGGCTCCTTAAAGAAAACTAGGTGGATGGTTAGGGTTAGCAAATGAATGGCTTAATAAAATGTTTTCTACTCTTTCCTGGAGTAAAGGCAGTGTGTAAATCCAGTAGCCACTCCCATCGCTGTCATTTGTACCAAGATTTTCTATCTTGTGTGAATGGATCATAAACCTTACAGACGATTACCCCGCCTCCCCGCAGAACACTGATCTTGTCCTAATAGCATGCATAAAAGAGAAACTGATGGGGCTGAAACAAATAAAAATATTTGAGCAATTCAGAATTAGAATGTTAATTAGTGAAAAAAGACCAGCAGCCCCTTCACCTAAAACTATGCAAATCAGCAGCTAAACTGCTAGTAAATGAGAGCGTCATAAGCTTGAATTAAATATTAGAGAGCTGGTGTCAGAATCAAGCTAGTTGCTGCTAATTATTTGGGTGAATGTGTTCATGAAGCTGTTGCGTTTCCTCAGTGCACATGACAGTAAAGCGAAAAAGCAAGACTGTAAGCAGCGGTCAGGGGTTTTACTCTCACAATAACAAGATTCCTAAAACACTCAGCTCTGCATTAGGGCCAAAACTGCAGGACTAATTCAAAAACATGGCTCCAAAGAGGCCAAACAATGAACAAAGCGAAGGCTTTGATAGAACCACTACTTAAACACAGCAAATACACCCCACAGACGATACAGCACATATGACTAGCTAGTGATACGCTTTTGTTTGTGCCCCGATTTTCTCCGACGAGATCTTAAAAAGAGAGTTAAATCTGTTCCCCAGAGCTTTCTTCCTTAAACTGGTCCTCTATCACTTTACGCAGATCATACCATGATTTGTTTTATGATGTGCTAACAACATTATACAAGTACATCATTATTCTCAATTAGATCAATGCACTTAAAAGTAGGGAGGCTTCCCAGAGGTAATATGCGTAAACAATACGCTGTATGTTTATTTAAATCTATTTAATTGGCTACCTCTGAAACGGCTCTCTTTTGTGTGTGAGGCAGAAAGCTGAGCTTTTGAGCTAGTGTACATACGAGAAGCAGGTTTATTTACTTATTTGTCTTGCTTTTGACCGCATTATCAAGCTGGAGAAAACAAAGAGCATCCTAATCCTGAGAATTACACAGTGTTCATGCCCTACATGAGCGGAGAGCTGAAAAATGTATCTCCGTCTTCAGAGAAGAAAAAAAAAATATTGTATTGACAGACTGACCCTTTCTGTATTGCTGTGGTGACTGTGGCGAAATTATTAACCTTTAAATCTATCACCATTAAAGTGTGGTTAAATTAAGCAATAAACCATGAGAGGCTGTGTGTCACTGGGATTTCATTACTGGTAAGAGTTGTTTTTAGGCACAGTACAAAGTGATAAAATAACAAGTGGCTTTTATAAAACGGTGACAACATAAATAATGAAACACACGTCTTCAATAAAATATTTAAGATTTGTTCTGGCCCATGAGGATGTCCGAGTTCTGCAGAAAGTTACTTGAACCCCACGTCCTCACCCAATGTCGGAAAACAATGTATTGCAAAGTTATAAAATAAATGACAGGATTTTTAAAACCTCAATTTTTAATCTATTTTCTTTATATATATATATATATATATTGTTTTGTTTTTTTGGACCTCAGTCCATCAAACAGCATTCTAGCCCCCAATAACAAAGGTTTAGGTACCCATGGTTAAGAGTATGCAGCTACTGCCATGCATACAAGAACTTTCAATGGCCAATCATCATATGTTTGTAATTTTTACTAAACTTTAAAATGGTTTGTTATAAAATAATGAATAATATCACAATATCTAACTATGTTTAATGCAGAATCATAGACTTTATATATAGTTTATACCCATTAAATTACCAATTACACAATGATAATGTCTATTTGTGGTCTGGGCAAAGAAAAATATATAAATATTGTAATTTTTCTGACTAATGTTGCAAAACTGCAGTTCACATGTGTTTCGTTACTATGATTTAGAGCCTCGGCTTCACTGATGATGATAGCAGGGATGCTGCATATGTCCCTGGAGTCCCAAGTCTTTGCCTCAGCCAACTATGCCACTGTAGGCTGAAGCATTGCTGGAGAACCATGGTCAACACCACCAGAATGCCATGCTGTTATGCCAGCAAGTCCACGTGGCCACCCGCCATTGAGGCATCTCCACCAGCCGTCTGCCTTGCTGTCCTCCAGTCAGACTCCATCCCTGAGCACATTGCTTCCTCCATCAATTATTTTCACTTGTCTTTGCCACACTACTCATTTCACAGTCCTCGGCTGTGCTCATCCAGGAAGCAGGCAGATCATTTCTGACCACACAGCTCTGCTGGACAGTAGGCAGTAACACTGAACTATAACCCCACATAGCACAATTAACGTGAACACACATAACGTCCACACAGTTACAACTATTCTTTTCTGTTACGAGTCCGGTGCTCCCGTGCTGGCCCGTGGGTCGATGCTCTGTGTGGCCAAATGTGCCAGCAGAAGGAAGCCATGATGTTTATTTACTTTTGGTATTTTTTCAGTAAATACTTCAACACATAGCCGAACACTGGATATTAATGGGCAGCGCTGTAGCCAGTGAGCTATGCTTTACATGTGTTGAGATTGTGTCATTAACAAATACTTACAAATACATAGGAAATCAATTTGATTTTTCTGCTCAGTCAATCAGATTTAATGTCTGAAACTATCCATTCTGGTCACTTCTGTTATTAAAGTGAGTTAATAAAAGTGCAACAGGAAATAAGTATGAAAATTACATACCCTCAGTGTTACACTTCAGTTTATTATATAGACAATAGCATTAACAAAGTCACACACATATGGGATTACACACACACACACACACACACACACACACTCATGTTTTAAAGAACACACCATGTTTTGAGCATTGAGCCATTGCTAAAGTGCTGTTATCTCATAGCATAAAGGAATTTGTTTGAGATGTTAATGTCACAGCAGGGGTTTGAAAGCTAAAGAAGGCCTACTTAGCGTAGCACAGCCTGCATGTGATTACTCCATTCCTGTCTTAGGAATGCAGCTTTGTAATCAAATTCTGGCACAAACCAATTGGGAGCAAATGAATCCGTTTGGGCTCCGAGCCAAAAAAATGCCTTGATTAGATCTGCTGGTCTTGCACACTGTCTATTGACTCCTGCTGAGCTATCAAAGACCGAGCACATTACATTTCACTAATTTGACTACACTGACAGACAACATCAATATGATCTCGCAATCAGAAGTTATTACAGTACAGTGTTCTCACTTTACAGTTAACTGCGTCTTAATTACTAACAAGTGTAAGATAATTATAACCCGAAAATATACAAGAATTTGTCACGTTGTGCTTTGCGGAACAGATGTTGCAACAGCTTTAACATCTTCCATTGTGTAAACACACACAAACACAAAAAAAAAAACAGCCCAAGAGTGACTCATAGGAGAAGCCGAGGGGTACTGTCATAAAAGTTCGGATACGTGTGCTGCCTGTGCACACGGTGTCCTAATGGATAACTTCTGTTGGCTGGAAGCAGGGGCATGTGGGAATGTACAAACCAGGCTGTTATTGATGGTGCTCCTATCCTCCAGTAGAGCCAGCTGGAAAATGAACCATAACTCATTATGGCAAGTCTACTTGCAGACAGAGAGTTCATCCCCTCCCCGCGTGTGTGGTAAAAACAATAGGAGAGATGCTGAGGCCCTCAACACATTATCTTGAATTTAGCCACCTTCGAGGCTCTGGCGATGCCAACGCAATCACCACTCAGTGTCAGAGAAAACAATTGGGCTTGTTCAGGTTTCAACCACTTACGCACCTAACAAGCTGGGCATATGCTAGAGGGACTCCAGCCAATTCAGAGGCAAAATGAAATGATGCTGTAAAATTGAGCCACTTAAACCAGCTTGGATCCCAATGACAGGCAGGTCAAGACCGGTTAGACTTTAGAGTACTGAAAGGTTTCAATTGACAATTTTTTAGATATAACCTTAAACTTAGCTATTACAATACTGGAGCATGCTTTTTAGAGGTAACGCCTTTTAAAAAAACTGTTTATGAAATGTAGTCTACAAATGGCACAGCTGCTGTGAAAAGTCAGGTCATTTATCTGTGCCCACAGAAACAATGAAAGCAAGATCAAGATGGAGCTCCAGTTTCACCAGGGACTAAGCTTTTGCGTTGAGGGGTTAGGGAAGATCCCAGGAAACCGTACTTTAATTCAAATGCCTATGGTGTTGTGCTTCCATTGGCAGGGCTGCACCCGTGCTTCTCTGTCAGACAATCCAGAGGCCACTTATAGACAACAGGGAGAGCCCATTTATCTACACTATCCAGGGAACCACTCAGGATGAATTGATTCCCAGTTCAGGCACTAAGCGCCCTAAGCTTCCTTACACCCTTCATGTTACTCCACCAATGTCTTCCTTTGAAAGGAAGCACTACCAGAAGCTGGATGCACTGCACACAGACCATGCCTTCTGAAGACTGTTGGCCAAAGCCGATCTCAACGCATGACAGCTTGACACACAAACTGTGTAAAGAGAGCTGCAATTTGTACTGTTTGTACTGCTATTTCTGAACTAGAAAAAAACAGTACTGTGAGACAGTAAACCTACTGATTTTTTCAAGTCTGAGTCAAGGCTCTGGAATGCCACTATAAAGTCTCAGGTCTTTAGTACTGAACTGTAGTTTTGTGTTGTTATAAGTGGCAGGCACTGTATTTTACAATAGTAAACTCCTAAAAACCTGTCAGGTTCAACATGAGTTCAAATAGCAACCCTTTCATTCTAGAAACACTTCAGCCCCAAGGACAGAACTGAAACACTACACACAGTAAACGTGTGGAAAGAAGAAAAACAACTTGGCTTGACTGTTGGTTAGCCTGTTGTTATATGTTACAAGTTGTTATAGCTACTAAACATAATTCTAAAGGCATATAATCTGTAATTTATATGCTACTACAGTTAGTTGCTTAGTGTGCAGTGGAAATCCAAACACATTTGTCTATATATATATATATATATATATATATATATATATATATATATATATATATATATATATATATATATATATATATACTACCAATCAAACGTTTTAGTACACTACCTCTCAAACATTTTAGAACACTACCGGTCAAAAGTTTTAGCACACTACCAGTGAAACGTTTTAGAACACTACCAATCAAACATTTTAGTACACTACCTCTCAAACATTTTAGAACACTAGCCGGTCAACACTACTGTTCTGCCTGCTGGTGGCACTTAGAAGCAGGAACAAGTTACTCCACTTCCATCAGATCTTGTAGTGAAACAAGAATTTTATCTCCAAATACAAACTTAAGTTATTGGATTGTGCTTAATGTGAGCAAGGACAAGTAAGCACAAGGTACAAGAAAAAAGGCCCATTTTGATTTTAGGTTCACACTAAACACAGCATTTACTGCACATGGCACTTCATTCTGTCCTTCAAACTGAAAGTTGTTCTGTAACGAAAGTCTTGTTATTTGACCCATATCAATCTGCAGCAGATCAGCCTACACTAGTGAAGTCACCGAAGCTGGATTTCTCTCTGCCACAAATGAATGGGATGTTTGGAATGTTAGAGAATGATAAAAAAATTAAAAACTTTTTTTTTCTACATACACTTTCTCACTAATCGGAATCACAGGATCATGAAAGAGCCAAAAGATAAATGTGAGTTAACACTGTTGCACACTGAATTGACAAAAATTAGAGCACAAAAATAGCCCACACAGACTAACAGGCTTTGTGAAGTGCAATAGGTAATTTGCTTTGTAGTTGTAGTAAATGTACAGTGCTGGCCAAAAGTATTGGCACCCCTGCAATTCTGTCAGATAATGCTCCATTTCTCCCAGAAAATGATTGCAATTACAAATGCTTTGACATTAAAATGTTCATTCAATTTGTCTTCAATGGAAAACCACAAAAATAATTGTCAAAAAGCCAAATTGGATATAATTCCACACCGAACATAAATAAGGGGGTAGACAAAAGTATTACCCTTTGAAAAATCATGTGACGCTTCTCTAATTTGTGTAATTAACAGCACCTGTTACTTACCTGTGGCACATAACAGGTGGTGGCAATAACTAAATCATACTTGCAGCCAGTTAAAATGGATTAAAGTTGACTCAACCTCTGTCCTGTGTCCTTGTGTGTACCACATTGAGCATGGAGAAAAGAAAGAAGACCAAAGAACTGTCTGAGGACTTGAGAAGCAAAACTGTGAGGAAGCATGGGCAATCTCAAGGCTACAAGTCCATCTCCAAAGACCTGAATGTTCCTGTGTCTACCGTGCGCAGTTTCAGCAAGAAGTTTAAAGCCCATGGCACTGTGGCTAACCTCCCTAGATATGGACGGAAAAGAAAAATTGACGAGAGATTTTAACGAAAGATTGTGCAGATGGTGGATAAAGAACCTTGACTAACATCCAAACAAGTTCAAGCTGCCCTGCAGTCCGAGGGTACAACAGTGTCAACCCGTACTATCCGTCGGCATCTGAATGAAAAGGGACTCTATGGTAGGATACCCAGGAAAACCCCACTTCTGACCCAGAGACATAAAAAAGCCAGACTGGAGTTCGCCAAAACTTACCTGAGAAAGCCAAAAACGTTTTTGAAGAATGTTCTCTGGTCAGATGAGGCAAAAGTAGAGCTTTTTGGTAAAAGGTATCAGAATAGAGTTTACAGGAAAAAAGGAGGCCTTCAAAGAAAAGAACACGGTCCCTACAGTCAAACATGGGGGAGGTTCCCTGATGTTTTGGGGTTGCTTTGCTGCCTGAACTGCTTGACCGTGTGCATGGCATTATGAAGTCTGAAGACTACCAACAAATTTTGCAGCATAATGTAGGGCCCAGTGTAAGAAAGCTGGGTCTCCCTCAGAGGTCATGGGTCTTCCAGCAGGACAATGACCCAAAACACAATTCAAAAAGCACTAGAAAATAGTTTGAGAGAAATCACTGGAGACTTATAAAATGTCCAGCAATGAGTCCTGACCTGATTCCAATAGAACACCTGTGGAGGGATCTCTAAATGGCAGTTGGGAGAAGGCACCCTTCAAATCTCAGGGACCTGGAGCAGTTTGCCAAAGAAGGTCTAAAATTCCAGCAGAGCATTGTAAGAAACTCATTGATGGTTACCGGAAGCGGTTGTTTGCAGTTATTTTGTCTAAAGGTTGTGCTACCAAGTATTAGGCTGAGGGTGCCAATACTTTTGTTTGGCCCATTTTTGGAGTTTTGTGTAAAATGATAATTTATTTGACTTTTTTTTCATTCTCTTTTGTGTTTTTTCATTGCAAGCAAAATAAATGAAGATATTAATACCAAAGCATTTGTGATTGCAATCATTTTCTGGAAGAAATTGAGTATTATCTGACAGAATTGCAGGGGTGCCAATACTTTTGGCCAGCACTGTACATATATCTGCTCATGCAGGATCATTTCAGTGCACAGTAGTAGCTTGGTATTAGAGCAGATCTAAGTATTTGGACTCCTTAATGATTTTGAAACTTGGAAGGATACAAGGACATTAAGGTCTGGAACCTTTGTGCAGGCTGCGGCAAGGGCAAGTTTAAAAAATCCCATTCATTATTGAAACTCCAACTTATAATTATCAATATGGACATGACATCAACTCCAGAATGATGCATTAATCCATAGGTCTGTTGCAGTACTGACTTCATGAGTGTAGCAGAACTGATAAGCAAGTTACAACAGACTGGTAGTGAAAGGTTATTACTCAGTTACTGCATTAAGGTTCTTATTTAGTTAGTTATCTTTGGCTAAAAACTACATGAGTAGTAAGTCTCTAGTCGGAGTCGAGTCACGAACCAGTCGACATGGCCCTTGAGTCCCCATCCCCCCAGCCTCCATATCTGACACTGACTAAGGAAATATTTCCAGTGGAGAATCCACAATAACACAGCAGGTCTAAGGCATGGCTTATAATTGGCCCTCAGACATGTTACTGATGATTCTTACACCTTCGCCTGATGTGAAAAACCTCTTTAGAGCAGTTCTGGCAAGGTGTGCACCATTCTCACAGCTTCTCGACGATTGGTCTGAAATGCCCCCTCGTGCCAAGAAGCTGCACAGCTGCGCTAGCCTGCTGGTCCGAAATTTGTGGCAGCAGCACACTGAGAGCCCATTTCCTCCACCAGTTTTGGCACGCAGGGTAGCTCACAACATGTGGTTGCTCTTTTACAGAGCTGAACACCTTGCTTCGGCCATTCCTCTTCCTCTCGTCCGCTCAGCTCAAACCCCCACCGCTGCACGAGACTGCCCTTTCCCAAGCAACCCCTTACACTTAACACATTCTGACAGATGCTTACTGGCTCCTATGGAAATGAGGCCTGTGATTAATTCACATTTCTACTCTTTTTTTTCTCATGAGTAAGAACTCCTCTGAAAAAAGGTCTTCCTGTCTCTCCCTGTCCTTGAATCTCTCTCTATTTCTCTCTCCTGGGCCGTGTCGAGCTGGAGATGGACCGCAGAGCCATTTTCATTCTGCTGTTTGAAAGCCGCAGAGCAAAGAAGGAAGAAAGACGAAGAAAAGGCAAAAACACATGCCCACCTTTTCCTCTATGCTGGTTCAGTCAGATGAATGAGAAACTGGCCAGAGGGAGAGAGGGGTGACTTCATCACAGACGCTCCTGGCATATTTTGCAGAGGATGCTGGAGTATTACTTTTACTATTTGCCTCTTACAGTTGGAGGAAAGCACATAAACTAATATGCCCAAATGCTTCTTCACAAGAAACAGAGATGCCCTGCAGTGTGAAAACAGCCAACTGGCTCATTAGCAGCCATCTTTCATTTCATTTTTTTTTTAAGAGACTGATAAAAAAAGGATTTAAACACTTTATTTCTACATTGCACTGTACACTACGGAACCTCTCAAAGGATTTTTTTTAAGAGAACCGTTTTTCTAAACGAGATGTATAAGTGTAAAGAATCTTGTGATGGTTTAAATAACCTCCATGTAATGTACAGGTTAAAAACTCATTCATATGTCAGCATGATTGTTGTTGTTCAAAGGAAAACTAGCATCTCTAAAATAGTACCTTTACAGAAGACAACAAAAACCTTCTTTACTTTGGGTGGATGTTGTGAAGGGGTTTTTCTTCACCATGGAAAGGATTCCGCGATCATCCACCACTGATGTCTTTCGAGGACGTCCAGGTCTTTTTGAGTTCCCGAGCTCACCAGTGCGCTCTCTTTTCCCAGAATGTACCAAAGTGTTAATCTGTCCACTCCTAACATTTCCGCTATCTCTGATGGATTTCTTCTTTGCTTCAGTCTAATGACGGTCTGCTTCACTTCCACTAAGGAACTCCTTTGATTGCACGTTGTGGCTTCACAGCAACAGCTTCCAAATGCAAATGCCACACCTGGAATCAACTCCAGACTTTTTATCTGTTAACTGATTAATTAACAAGGGAAAAGCCCATGCAGCCCATGAAATAGCTGTTGAGATAATTGTCCAATTACTTTTGGTCCCTAGAAAAAGAGGCAGCTTCATATTAAAGAGCTCTAATTCATAAACCTGAGAGTCTGCACGTGAAGCCCATATTGATTATATAACTGTATCTTGAATATGTTTCGGTAAACAGCTAAAATGATAAAAAACTTGTCACTGTCCAAATATTTCTAGGCCCAACTGTATATATGGATGGAAGATGAGGTGGAACATATTGTTGTAAATGGAAATATGTGAATTCTGCATCCAGAGGCTGATAATGTTGTTGAAATATTAAAACATAATTGTGGTCGAGCTATTTGTCCATGCATACAGGTATATGACAATGCATCACTTTTTAAATAGAAATAAATAAGTCTATAGAAATAAATAATTCTATAGAAATAAATAAGGTCAAACAAATAACACAAGTGAACTTTTAACTACACAAAATAAATGCAATTAATTAATTAACATAACCAGTTTACAATCATTAATGATTAACTCACATAATCATTTCACATTCATTAAGGCTATTTGATTGATGGCTTCTGTATTTCACCGTTTTACTGGTGTCTGAAACACAAGCCCAGACCATCTACATGTCAGGTTATTTCTAAAAGTGGGCAGCTCAATTCTTACGATCTAGAGTGTGCCGAGGGTGTGAAATCTCGACTTAAGAATATACCTGAATATTTAACCTTCCCATAAAGATAATGAGTGCAATATTTCAAAGAGTTTCTTAAAACCCCCTTCAACCTCTACTGTGCAAATAAAGTGCAATTAAGAAGTAAAACCTGTTCCCATGTGTGATCTGTATTCCCAGTCCAAGCATTAAATACAGAATCTATATTACAGAACTGAAATGATGAACAGCTTAATGTGATGCAATAATTAATAACCTAGCTGCAGATTATGGTTGGGATATGTCCTCGACTGAGTGCACCATTCATGGAAACCAGGGAAAACACTCCGACTAATATCCACAGGCTCAGAAAGCTGGACCTGCTGTTCTGACTCACTTGGTGCTGAAGGCAAATCTGTGGCTGGCTGATCTGCTGCTCGAAGGAGGAACTCCTCCTTCAGCGTATACGGAAGAGTGCCAAGGTCACAGGTATAACCTGTCCTGTTTGGCAAGTCATTAGATTGTGCTCTGATAAGCGACTCAGTCAGGTCTGGGATGGGGTGCAGGCAGGAGGCGAGGGCGGATGGGTCCTATTTGCTTTCTTCCTGCCTGGAGATGTGTGTATCAGCTGCTTTGTATCTGTCTGCTGCCATGCACTTGTCACTTGACCTGTCTGGCCTTAAAAAGTACCTGGCCTGATATAAAGAAAGCACAGTAAGTGGTCTTGTATCCCATCAGGAGTAACAGTGTGCTGCTGTAGAGTAAGGTTTAACAGGGCCCGTATCCTGATTTGAATATTTCTTGGTTTTAGAATATGAATTGAATGTATAATGTAAACACAATTTAAGGCTTTAAGAAATTCCATTTGTACCCCCATCTGTATACACAAACAAAGCTGCACAGAACAGGCTGGTCTGGAGTCACTATGGTTTTAATGTGACTATAAGCCCATTCAGTCTAGAGCAATTTAGCCCACCTTGTAAGCAGTAAGTACTGTTGTTACAGTAAGCAGTATGTAAAAGACTTCCTGGAGTGGACGGCTAGATTACAGTTGTCCACAGTTGCTAGGAAACATTTTTCCTGCCTTACCAGTGAGCGCTGGGCTGGGGTCTGGCACCCTTTCACAAAGCCCAGGAGGATAAACGGGTTAGATGATGAATGAATGGATAAATGAACTTTTCAAAGGTGTAGAAATATGCAGTACCGCCGTTCACTTTATTCTTTAAATGTCCTACAGCCTTTTTATAAATCCTTGAAGTATTAAAGAATTATTTGCTTTGTAGTTTGCCTCGTTTTATATTTATAGTTTTTACAATTGCCATGAAGCACTTGCTTTTTCTAAAGCTTTTCACACTGTAAACATTAAAAAAATTATAAATAAAAGACAGTAAAGATTTTTCTTTATTTTATATAAGTCTTTAATTTCTGACTCAGTCTTTTCTGTAATATCTGTATCTCAAACTATAAGAGCTGAAGTTCCACCCAGATACAGACCATCTATAACACTTCTGGACTTATTTTGTTTACAACAGATGGTCCGTTATTGGACCAGCCCAGTGTATAAGCAATAGAGTGGGATGGAAAATGATGTGGCTAAATAAGGCAGAGCAGTTAAGAATACATTTACAGCAATAGCACCTACATGATAATGATACAGCATTCTGTAGTGCCATGTTGTTCTGACATAATGAGATTTTTATTCAGTGTCAGTTTAATCTTAAAATATTTTTATGGGATAATAACCAATATAATTGGGTTTATTCAGCTAAAGAAACATACTATTAAAGAAGACTTTATGTTTAGATCAGTATTTTCAAACCTAAAAGGCACTTTGTAGTGTAGTGACATGATCAGCTAATGAATAATAAATGAATTACCAAATGCAACAACACTACAGATCAAATATCTCTTTACTACTTCATAGATATAACTTAATGCAAACAAGGTGAGAATCTAACAGGTGTAGTAAGTGCTTAATCTACCAGCACTGCACCATTTGGCCACATATCCATATCACACCAAATGTCCTCTTTTTTCTCTTGTCCTCTCCTGCATATGCGAAGTGCTGGGTCTGTTGTGAACAAAATAAAACCAGATGTGACCCCTTTTTGAAGATGGTCAACACCTGGGTAGGTCTCCAGTGCAGGTGGGATGTTGTGATCGGCCTATTTACAAAGATTTGATTGGAGGTCTGTCTCTACAAGCTTCATATTTAAGGCTTCGATTGTTGTCCAACACAGTATTTAGGAGAAGTTTATTATTTTGCATATTCCCTTTGGACAGTTCTTCGAACCAATCTAAACCGAGGTTATTTTCATATATCGGTCTTAAAGGAAGTGTAATGGAAGAGTAATGACAAGGGATTGAATCAGCTTTTCCATGCAATAGAGATAAATCACAAAAATGTAATAGTAGTAATTTTTTAAGCTATTCTTATCTTTTGTCTGAGCCCTGCTCGTTCTGCTATACTTTCCCGGCTCACGGAGAACCGTAAGCCTTCGCTTCTGACCTGACACGTTCAATAACTACTATTATAGTTAGAATAATTTTTTTCTTAATTTCTATATATTACACCATGCACCAATGGACTGTTGAAATAAGTTGATCTTTAACTACTGTTTCATAGCGTAAATGGAATCGCTGAACTGTAACACACTGACATTGTGCAACCGTACGATAACATGCAATTTCCAGAAGTGCCAAATGGGCTTATAATTTCATATAGGGGAAAAAATAGGATAGTTCTGCTGATACTGTCCTCGCCAGTTTTACAAAGCTGGTTTCCAAGGAGATTAATGGCTGGATCACATTGTCACCAGCTCTAATTGCTCAGGACTTAGCAGTTGGACTGACACCACATGCATATACGTTTCTCAGGGGAAGTTCTAGCACATAATCATCTCTGCAAGCCGCCAGGGGCTTCATGATCCTGATTCATGTCCGTGTTTTTCTTCTTGCACCTCTTACCTGTTTTCCTTTCCACTCTCTCTCTCTCTCTCTCTCTCTCTCTCTCGCTCTCTCTCTCTCTCTCTCTCTCTCTCTCTCTCTCTCATAGTTCAATTCAGCACTTGTTCTACTGGCATGACCCTTCTCTCTATCGACCCTTGAGTTGAGCTCATACCCCCAGGGCCTTCTCCCCGACACCAGGCCAGGTGGCTGAGGTCTTTCCCTTGAGCCTTAGTTAACCTCTCTCTGCTTGCAAGTTGGTCTGAGCCCTGCCTGGACTTCAATAGCCAGGTCCCGAGAGACCGAGGTCTAACACGCTCTCTTTGAGGCTCAGCCACCTCTAGGTCATTCCACTGGCAGAGAAGAAGCTCATATATAAGTGTGGGTGTGTGCACATATGCACCAGCATATGTACTGAAGCACACACACACACAAACAAACAGTTTGCACACTTGAACATATGCATATTTATATGTACATGTGTGCACACGCAGCACATAATATGCACATTCCTATAAGGTCATAAGGGATCTCGTAAGCGTATGTTACAATGTTGTTATCCATAATGTAACCTTGTGTCCCTGTAATGGAAGCTGTATGAAAGAATGGGAAAAAAAACAATCCTAACTTTAAAGCAGGTCAACGTGACAAAATTTGAATGCAAGTAGCCATTGAACCAATTTTATTTACACATTCTGTTAACATTTCTTCCATTTTCTTTTTTTTATTAACTTACCTACTTGTAATTGATTTTCACTAAACAGACTTAATGTTTTTTTAACTGTTTTACTGCTTTACTTACTTACATATATATAAGATCAGAAGGTTATAAAGATAAACAATTAGTTTGTTCTTACATTTTTTTACATTAGATTTTAAGTTTGAAAAAATCCAAAATTAACTAAAATTATCAACAGAATGGGAAGAAGGTTTTGACTCTATGCCAAAAAGACCTCAGGGTTGTAATAGATATCTACAGATTGTAAGACATATCTACTGAAGTTGGCATGGTAGCCCTGACGTGTCCTATCTCGTAATACTACTTTTGACCTCAAGAGGCAATAGAGGGCGTGTCTCAAAACCTAGTGAGAGTCTAAGTAGGCTGTCTAGGTAGGCAGCTGTTTATGTAGGCAGTGTTTTGTCTGAGATCTCTCCTCATAAGACAGATTATTGAGATGTTCTATTTAGAGCGCAACTGCGTCACGGCTTGTTCCCGCCCACTGCAGCACGCGACCGGTGGTTTAGCTGGTTGCTAAGCTACCGGCCGGCATCCAAAACAATAGCCTGAGGCTTAAAAATCCGTATGAAACTGCAAAATGGTGAACGACTCGATACAAAGTAAATAAAATGCTGTTTTGTGTGATTATATGACAAAAAACACATTAAAACACCAGAGAGAATCAAAATAACTTACATTTTAAAACGACTTCACTGCTCATAGATTTGCCTGCTTTGCATCATGGGATTGCCTTAGTGGCTGAGGAAGCGTTCGTTCCTTAAAATTAGGTAAAAACAAGGTGCCTTAGTAGACAGCATGTTTAAGGTATCTAAGAATTTGGACAGTCTACATATCTGGAGCGCATACTATGATGTAAAATACTGTCTATGTAGGCAGCTCACTAGGTTTTGAGACTAGGTCATTGTAGCATTAAGTCGAATCAGTCCAACATGAGAAGATGAACAAGTAGCACTGCTACCCCTGATGGCTGTATCCTAACCTCTTTTACATCATGTTCGATGCTTCCTGTTAGATGGTTTAAGGATGGGTAGCCAAATAAATAAAGGGTAAATGCAACAATGGCTGAGGTTCTTTGCGAGTGAGCATTACATATCTGCTCTCAGCAAGAATCCCAGAACAGAACCCAACTATAGAAGTGAAATAAGAAGAAGTAAAGTGTTGAATATTTTTTACAAGCTATGGTGTCTGTTACAAGCTTGTGCACACTGATGACAAACTGAATGCCACAGGGTTTACAAGATTGTTGATGGTTTACCAACACCAGTCGTTTAGGGTTTTGGCTTTGCAGATCCTGCCCTAGCCCTACAACTTGGAGATACCAATCTGGCCTGCTGGGTCGAGGCTGGTTGACTGTTATCAGCTTGGACTTAAATAAAGTGTTTGCTAGTTTGAAGTTAGACCACGTTTAGACCATACCAGGGTTGAGAGCTCTCAGAACGTCTGTACCGTTTCCCTGAAAATAAAGATTAAACTCTGAACTGGTCTCCCTCTTCATTCTGACAGCAAAAGCAAGAGCTAACTTGCTGCAGCCTTCCACCACAAAAGACGCACTATCTGAGTAAAGGTATAAAGTTTGTTGCTTCAGATGCGAGAGTAAGCACTAAAGGAGGAGCAGATGGGACTGTAAATTTCCTGGTGGGATGTTGCCATCTATTGTGGGGAATTGATCTTTTAACTCAGACTTAATATATTATAAATATTGCAATAACAGTCACGTGTGTGATCTGACGCTAAAGAAGTTCCCCAAAGCAAAGGTTGGCATTTGAAAATCTTTTTATCGGAACTGTAATAGCAGTATGCCACAAATACTAGCAGATAAAAGCAAAGTAAACCAAACTAACATTAGGCCTTTAGCTGGGTGGCTGAGCCAGAGAGGTTTCTTTCACCCTTAAAGTGAAAATGCAGCACAATCCCACAAATCCAAACAAAAATATTTCAGGTTTGGTGGTAATGAGAACAAGTAATTAGAAGCATTTTAAACCACTGATAAACCATTTCTTGGCAAGCCAGTCTATGACAATGTTTGCATCTCAACAACTGAATTATGCAGAAATTCTAAAAAAAATAAAAAATAGGTGGACTTCCCTCTTTAGTTGAAAAATGAATACTGATTTGTTGTGTCTTAATGATGTATTGTGGGACTAAAGTTCAGCCTCAAGGATGCCCTGTTTGTTGTTGATTATGTGTACTGTATACATATTGTCATGCATATATATGTTCATGCTTTAAGCTCAACATCAAGAGTTAAAAAGTTTTGATGTATGACATTCATGAAAAAAACTGCCAACCTGAACACTTTGCACTAAACAGCCAAATTCTAATCCACATGTGTGTTTTCTGTTTCTTTGCACGCGGCACTGACTGTTCCATCTAATGTTGCCAGCACATAACAAGCCATTCTCCCCTGAAGCTCTGAATAATGAATAGCCAATACATCCAAGTCATAGGTGTTTTTCCTCATGTGAACACGCAGAGCAGTCCCTTGCTATGTACCTGCGTATGAATACACAATACATTCTGACAGAACATGATGGCATGTCTGCGCGGCTGACTGACGCTATGTGATTTCCCAAGCGTACTGGAGAGAGTACACCTCAAAGCATATAGATATGTTTTCATACCTCTACCACCACATGGTGGGGTCAGAGGGGTCATCCTCTACATGTCAAAAAGCAGAGAAGGGAGAGAGCTAGGAAAGAAACCACAGTTAGACTCTCACTTTCAGTCTGGTTTTGAACTCTGAAGGTCTGTCTGGAATCCACTGCCAGAATAAAAAATAAGCACTGGTGAAACCACCTCCTGCTATTGTGCACCAAAGATTTGAAGTCTTTACCCATTAATACCAATGACGATTAATTTTAAAGCAGGCTAAAATAATTCACATTTATATATTGTATTTTGTGCATTATATTATTTTTTTTATATTATTATTTTTTGCATTAATAATTAAGAATTTTTCTACTTTTCTTTTTTATTCATTTACCTGTTTTTATTAACTTTCGCTAAACAGGCATCAGGTTTTTATTTTAGCATACACAGTTTCGTTTAAACTGTTTCACTGCTTTACTTTATATATTTTGAAATCACGGATTCATAATCATATTTATATTATTATTATTATTATTATTATTATCTGTTTACAATGTTTTTTTTAAATATTGTGTACAAATGCATGATTAAATGAGTTACTGTATATCTTTTTTTATATAATGTAAATACTGCATCTAAGCTCTGTTGCATTGTTTTCCACACATGTGGGGCTGCTACTTGATTACTAAAAGACATCGATTCAAATTCTTTGCATCAAAGTTTTGTTTAATCCATATAAAAATATACAGTTCACTGTGTTTCACATGGATAATTATTACTGGGCTTGGGACATGAAGACATGATTTGATGCAATGGATTATAAAAGAAAAAGAGAGAGAGTGACAGTGAAGGGCAAACAAAAGAGACAAGCCAGAGAAAACAACCAATGCTTGAGATAATTACAAGCTGAAAAATACCCTGAGACCTCTATACAGTACGTCTATCATAAAAACTGAACTAGCTTACTAAGATAACCCAAAGTCAATAACAGCAGCCGGTCCACCAGTTTACGTTAATGTTAGCATTGAATGTAAATCAATATGACTGTGAGTTAAGATGAAGGCTAGTAAAATATGTTAATTATGACAATGCATGGTAGCACTTTAGAGTAAGACTACCCTTATAACGTGTTTATAAGTTTAGTTAGACTGAAGTGAGTAGATAAGCAGGTATATACAGTTTAGTTAGACTGCAGTGAGTAGGTCAGCAGGTATATACAGTTTAGTTAGACTGAAGTGAGTAGATAAGCAGGTATATACAGTTAAGTTAGGCTGAAGTGAGTAGGTCAGCAGGTATATACAGTTTAGTTAGACTGCAGTGAGTAGATCAGCAGGTATATACAGTTTAGTTATACTGAAATGAGTAGATAAGCAGGTATATACAGTTTAGTTAGGCTGCAGTGAGTAGATCAGCAGTTTAGTTATACTGAAGTGAGTAGATAAGCAGGTATATACAGTTTAGTTAGGCTGCAGTGAGTAGATCAGCAGGTATATACAGTTAAGTTAGGCTGCAGTGAGTAGATCAGCAGGTATATACAGTTAAGTTAGGCTGCAGTGAGTAGATCAGCAGGTTTATACAGTTTAGTTAGACTGCAGTGAGTAGATCAGCAGGTTTATACAGTTTAGTTAGACTGCAGTGAGTAGATCAGCAGGTTTATACAGTTTAGTTAGACTGCAGTGAGTAGATTAGCAGGTATATACAGTTTAGTTAGGCTGCAGTGAGTAGATCAGCAGGTATATACAGTTTAGTTAGGCTGCAGTGAGTAGATCAGCAGGTTTATACAGTTTAGTTAGACTGCAGTGAGTAGATCAGCAGGTTTATACAGTTTAGTTAGGCTGCAGTGAGTAGGTCAGTAGGTATATACAGTTTAGTTAGGCTGCAGTGAGTAGGTCAGCAGGTATATACAGTTTAGTTAGGCTGCAGTGAGTAGGTCAGCAGGTATATACAGTTAAGTTAGGCTGCAGTGAGTAGGTCAGCAGGTATATACAGTTTAATTAGACTGCAGTGACTAGTTCAGCAGGTATATACAGTTTAGTTAGACTGCAGTGAGTAGATCAGCAGGTATATACAGTTTAGTTAGGCTGCAGTGAGTAGGTCAGCAGGTACATACAGTTTAGTTAGGCTGCAGTGAGTAGGTCAGCAGGTATATACAGTTTAGTTAGGTTGCAGTGAGTAGGTCAGCAGGTTTATACAGTTTAGTTAGGCTGCAGTGAGTAGGTCAGCAGGTATATACAGTTTAGTTAGGCTGCAGTGAGTAGATCAGCAGGTTTATACAGTTTAGTTAGACTGCAGTGAGTAGATCAGCAGGTTTATACAGTTTAGTTAGGCTGCAGTGAGTAGGTCAGTAGGTATATACAGTTTAGTTAGGCTGCAGTGAGTAGGTCAGCAGGTATATACAGTTTAGTTAGGCTGCAGTGAGTAGGTCAGCAGGTATATACAGTTTAGTTAGGCTGCAGTGAGTAGGTCAGCAGGTATATACAGTTAAGTTAGGCTGCAGTGAGTAGGTCAGCAGGTATATACAGTTTAATTAGACTGCAGTGACTAGTTCAGCAGGTATATACAGTTTAGTTAGACTGCAGTGAGTAGATCAGCAGGTATATACAGTTTAGTTAGGCTGCAGTGAGTAGGTCAGCAGGTACATACAGTTTAGTTAGGCTGCAGTGAGTAGGTCAGCAGGTATATACAGTTTAGTTAGGTTGCAGGGAGTAGATCAGCAGGTTTATACAGTTTAGTTAGGCTGCAGTGAGTAGGTCAGCAGGTACATACAGTTTAGTTAGGCTGCAGTGAGTAGGTCAGCAGGTATATACAGTTTAGTTAGGTTGCAGTGAGTAGGTCAGCAGGTATATACAGTTTAGTTAGGTTGCAGTGAGTAGGTCAGCAGGTTTATACAGTTTAGTTAGGCTGCAGTGAGTAGGTCAGCAGGTACATACAGTTTAGTTAGGCTGCAGTGAGTAGGTCAGCAGGTATATACAGTTTAGTTAGGTTGCAGTGAGTAGGTCAGCAGGTTTATACAGTTTAGTTAGGTTGCAGTGAGTAGGTCAGCAGGCATATACAGTTTAGTTAGGTTGCAGTGAGTAGGTCAGCAGGTATATACAGTTAAGTTAGGCTGCAGTGAGTAGGTAAGCAGGTATATACAGTTTAGTTAGGTTGCAGTGAGTAGGTCAGCTGGTATATACAGTTTAGTTAGGTTGCAGTGAGTAGGTCAGCAGGCATATACAGTTTAGTTAGGTTGCAGTGAGTAGGTCAGCAGGTATATACAGTTTAGTAAGGTTGCAGTGAGTAGGTCAGCAGGCATATACAGTTTAGTTAGGTTGCAGTGAGTAGGTCAGCAGGCATATACAGTTTAGTAAGGTTGCAGTGAGTAGGTCAGCAGGTATATACAGTTTAGTTTAGACTGCAGTGATTAGGGTCAGTTTAGTTGGACTGCAACAAGAAGATCAGAATAAATATATTCTAATATATATATATATATATATATATATATATATATATATATATATATATATATATATATATATATATATAGTTTAGTGAAGACGTACAGGAGGTATTGGTATTCTAAACATAAAGCTGTATCGAGGTAAGGACATTTTTGGAACTAGACTGAGGTGTCTAGTTACATGTTATAAGACTTTCTTACAAATAAATCAGCTAAATAAACTTTGCACTGGATGTCATGTTAAAAAATTCTATTATGTATTTGGTTATTTGTAAAGAATACGTTAATTTATTTTCACTTAGAAAATCAACACAACTTGTAACTCCCAAACTTTTGCACAGGACTGCATATCATGCCATCAGCCGAACTAAACTGTCCTGTGAGATGTAAGGGTTAGGGCAATCTTCCTCCATAAAAGTTCATGAAGACTGCGCTATTATCTTTTCTCTGGGGCAAACACCAAGCATGAGAGTTCCGTAAACAGTTACCAGCTTATTACCTGATCTCGCACTAAATGTTTGCAGACTTCCGAATAGCACACTTACTTCTCAGTGAAGATCACGACCGACTCAGTTAAATACATAAAATATGATAGCAGTAACCTGCTGTGTTAAACTTTAGGATGGTTTTAAAGCTTAGTACTGAACTTCAGTGGCAGTGGCGTTTCACCTGTTAAGCCCCCTTTAGTCTTGGCCTCAACTTACTCTGTGTGTAGGGAACGGCCCTAGGTATAGGCTCTACAGCAGCAAGTGATAAGCCTTATCATTCTGCATAGCCAATTACATTCATGCTTATTGTCCATGTCTAGACATGTGTTATCATGTGGAACTGACTCTAACTGTCAGAGGATGAGGCTTTTATTAAGCACTTAACCTGGACAGTTAAAGCTAGAGCCCTCTTGTTTCATATCACATGAATTACACACATTAAATAAATCCTGGAGTGCTACACTCTGTGGGCTTAGTCAGAACACACAATGCAAAACTGATTTTGGCTTTTAATTAGAAAGTGAATGCACGTGAACGTGAGTAGTGCACACACAAGAAAACTAACCTCCTCTGTGCTGTTGCTCAAACTCTCCAAACAGCTAAGTCAAAAAATTACACTGTCTTCGATTACATAGCACTTGAGCTTTGATTAGTGTGAACGGGAATGTATTCCTCACAGCCCTCCCGTGTGTAGTGCAGTCTGTAAGTAATTGGACAGTGATATAATGCTTGTTGCTTTGGCTCTATACTCCAGCATGCTGGACTTGAAATGAAACAATGAGATTAAAGTGCAGCTTTATGAGGTTGATGTCAACATTAATTCATGGCTACCTACATCTATACTGGGTAAACCATAAACGGATCACAGCCCTCTTTATATATAGTCCCCCTGTTTTGGAGATCAAAAGTCATTTCACAATCGTAAATAAAATCGTCATGTTTAAGTCTCGGCTAAGGCATCATTAGACGCTGGTGGTGCTTTGTCAAGCCTGTCATGCAGCCACTTTTTGTACTCGCTTGTTTTGTGGCCTTTTGCTTTCACAGTGTATAAGTCAGTTACTTCATGCATAACATTTATGATATTCTTAAATGTACAATGAAAGAAGTTTATGAATATACGACACTACAAAATTCTATATCACCATCTAGAGCCCTGCAGTTTCTGGTGAAGCCTGAAACCTTTGGGAGTCAGTTGGGGTTCTGTTAAAATTAGGGTGTATGATGGAAACAGAATTATATTGGTAAAGGTATACGCTAAAAGATTCCTTTTGATAAAATACTTTGAGTCAATTTATGTATTTATTATAGTCTGGAAAAGCTGAGCGTTTAGGTAACGCTGGGCTTCGGTGCTTATTTAATTGCATTTTATTTATATACCATATCTGTAACATTTATTTTTATGTGTTACATCTCTTCATTATGATTTATTTATGGTGATCTAGTCCCAATTTCTGTGTAGGTCACAGAAAACTGACATTTTGCACATTTTTTTTTTCAAGATTTTTTGCTTCTACTGTCAGGAGTGTGCTCCACTATCTCCTTTGATGAAGTCTGGCGCCTGTAACAGAATTAGAACTGGTTTTGACGTTGTTAAGAGGACCTGTTACAAGTTTACACATAAATGTACAGCAACTCCACATTATATTGAGGAACAGATCAGTATGCGCTATACCCGTCACTTCTATATCCAGCACTCTCAAGAGACTCTCCAGAGATCCCAGGCGGTTTTGGATGCGATCCAGTCGGACCTGTGGTTGGTGGGTCATAAACAAATTTGACTACTGGAAAATGGTAAGCGAGTTTTTGTTCATCAAGCACATCGCTTTGGCGTGCACTTAACAAGGAGGAAAACCCCTGTTTTAAACAAATACTATGAACAAATTCACAAAAAAGTGCAAGCTGTACAAAAGTTATATATATCTATATTATCTATATTTTCTGTTTATATTTAGATTATATTTAAGTTAAATTCAGCAAACATATAAATTTTTTTGCCAAAAATATGATATTATTGTTTAGGCAGCCCCATATTATAGTTTATTCCCAGTAGAGGACGTTAGACGTTAGAATATAACTGGCAGGCTTTTATCTACTTCCTAGCGTTTAGTGTTTAAATGGCTACATGCTAATTTTTTGTCCACAATAAAAATCTTAATTTATTTTTTTCATTTAAATATGCACTACGTTCATATCCCAAGTCTCTCACAGATCTGATCATTTAGAAAGGACTGAGGTGTGCACTTATGTCAGTTACTGCAGGCTTTGATCACAGAATTTCTTGGTCTTTTTCCCTGAAAAATGAAATATTAATCTGGAGTGGTTTTATTAAAATATCGTATTAAAAATCCAAAAAATTTAGAAAAATAAAAAAGGGAAGACACTGCTTTCCAATTATTATACACAATAATTAGTTATACAATCTGCTCAAAAGATTTTATTTACCTTTTGGATTATTCTTTTGGTACATTGTGATATTATCAGACTTTTTAAATACTTATTGACTTTAATTAGATTTGTATCCCTGCTTTCCTATTAATTTCTCTATACCTTTAGTTTAAACAGCAGTCCAGTATGTATAGTTAAAGAAGAAATTGGACAGTTGCCTATTCAGTTGTTTCTTGGGCAGCTGTGTATCAGTGCAGCATTTGCTTATGCACAGAAGAGCTAACAAAAGACAAATAAACATTTGTATCTGGACTCCTGCTGTTATCTCTCAACATCAAGATCAAAGAATATGAGTAATCAAGGTCACCATGAGGCTGGAAAATTTGGAATAAATCATTTTAAAACCTAATGCAAAAAATCAGCTTTTTGGCACACTGCTGAGGTTAGTAATGCAAAACATCCTAGCAAGCAGTTGTCAGGAAAAAAAAAATCAAAATGTATATGATGCAGAAAAAATATATACATGCACATAGAGAATACTACAGTAGCTCAGAGGTGCTATTGTAAGATACAAAACCACTGATAAACCTTAAAACCAGGTCATGGTTTGCAAAAACAAATCATCACCATCATGCATTTTACTTTTTTGCATAATTAGAAAAGTTTAAAAATAAATGGGTCCAACAGAAATGATGCAAAAATGACTTGGAAAATATTCTTGATGAGCTCTGCTCTGATTGGCTGGTTTATACAGAAACACTGCGATGATCACACAGTGCCAGCATATAATTTAGTTAGCTACGCAAATTGCTTGGAGCTTGCTAATTCTGAACGATACCCTTACCAGCTGCTTGCTGTTATCCTTGATACCAACACAAAGTAAATTAAACTTGTTACTATGAAACTTTCAGTTTAGGATGATTTGACTTTGAATGTCAAACGGTATTAAAATAGCACAGCATGGCTGCTACTTACAGGTTGCTGTGTGGGTTGTGATGCTAATAAAGGTGGAACTCCTCCTCTCTTCAGTCTTTTTTAGTCTCAAATGTTGAGAAAAGCTACTCGATATTGTCCAAGAAACTATTCAGAGTGAAATGTACAGAGCAAACTGACAACTTGTTACAGACGTTGGAGCTGAAGTTGGCTTCTTATGTGGCATCTTGTTCTGTGAATATTCCATACCACCTTTACTGGTGCTGCTGTTACAACCTGGAGCTATACAAGCTATAGCATGGAGTGGAATAAAATATTCAATTAAAAAGCTGGTGAATAAGGAAGCCAACTTCAGCCTCATTTAAAGATGAACATCAACTATGCCTGTTTTTACTTCTTTGGAATGGGTCTGTCTGCAGTCCTGTTGTTAGTTGTCATCATCTCACAGGGCTACAATGTGAGCTGATGTATGTAAATTTAGGGAGGGGTTGTAAATATTAAAGATAAGATTGTGAAATCTGTTAAATGCTAAATGATATGCTTCACAAGACTGCTACATTACAGCCAGGAGGAAGATGAAGAAAATAATATCAGCGTTTTTTCTGTGAGTAATTTATAAATGTATAACTCAGTAATCAAAAAATGAGGGTTAAATAAATTACTTTAGTGCTACAAAATCTTTAGGGTGAAGCCAAAAAAAAACCCATAAAACCCATAAAGAACTTTACCACTGGTGAAATAGAAAGTAACCAAAAACTTGTTCAACCACATGAAACTCACCAGATGATGCCTGGCCTTGCAGCAATCCAAGAACTGAAATATACAACTAAGGCTTATAGACTACAACTAACTTTTTCATAGCCAAAAGGCAGAATGTCTTTGCATAGTCAAGTCAGTCGTCTGAGCTGAATCCTACTGAGCATGCATTTCATTTACTGGAGACAAGTCTGAAAAGAAAACATACAGAAAAATCTGGCTTTATTACATGGCTGGTAGAGCATAGTTGAGCACCAGTGTTTGGCAGATGCTGAAGATTTCAAGCAGTCATTGATTGCAAATGATTTGCAACCAAGTATTACAAGCATGACAACTGTACTTAAGATTCTATTCATTTGTCCCGTTACTTAGCAGCCAGAAAAAAAGTGTGTCTAAGTATATATCCCTCTATTCCCATATAATGAATTCAGTAGGTCTTCACATTAAAGCTGACATTGTACATTCACAGTTCTGCATGCACAGTGGCTGCTTTGTATTCAGGTCCCACCGAAAGCTGCTACATACATTCGCTGCTAAAAGGAAAGCGCTCATCTCTCTTCATATTTTCTCACTAATGCAACATCACAAAAGTTTATTAGCAATCCCTCCCTGCTGAATCATTAGATTCACGCCCACTGGAAAACAGCATAACCAATGCTGATTCATTTCCTCAAAGACAATGGTCCATACAAAGCCTTACCTAGAATGAAAAGTACAACAAGCCAGATGAAGCTTCTTCCACCTCAATGGACTCTGGCACTGCATTTACGAATGTTAGTCAGAGTCAAGGAGCAAAAAGGAAAGACCTCTTAGCCTCACCAGCACAAAGCAAAGGATGCACTTCTGTAGAGTCTCTGCTGGCATGGAGCAGATAAAACCAGGCAAAGCAGAGGCTATTTTTCCTCTCTTTTCTCAACAGCCTGCACTTTATATTGGAAATGTCTGTGTGGGATGGATCTTCACTCTCCGTCTGTTAAAAGTCCACACGAGTTCATGATTGACATGAGGCTTCTACCATAAGGGAATGATAAAGCGAGCTAAAAATATCCGGGGAACATTAATAGGCTTATGCAGGGTACCAGAACGACTCAAGTTGCAGGAGGCATGGAGGAGTATGGAAGCCTCATACTAATGTATAAAGGAAAGGCGTTTTTTCGAGTTTCATCATCTCCGGATTGATTGCCTCCAACTAGATGAGTTCACCCAAGATGCAAGTCTCCTTTTCTCTTAGACACTGAGCTGCAGATGATAGAAAAACTTAACACGGTGTATTAATCACTGCTAACTGACATTTAAAGGGGCGGGGGGATGTAATGAGTACCTGTCTGGAAAATGTCAGAAACAAAAAAGCATCCATTAACGCGGCTGGAAAAGCTAGTTCGAGAGCTAACGGAAGAGTGCAACTCGCAGGAGTCCACACTTACGCACCAAGGAGAGCATATACTTAAGAACAGTGTAGGCTCACTCCTGATTAAGCGTTGTGCTTGGCCTAAAGGACAGCGAGACAAGCTAACACTTTAATTAACACAGCAAAAATCAAAGTAACAGTGCACACAAAGGTCCTTAACACGTCACATTACTTTCACCTGGTGAAACATGCGATGGCGTTTAGCTAAGCTAATGTTTACCGTCTTAAGGAGCCAACACAGCATTCGGCTCAATCCTCCGAACAACAATTAAAGGCCTTTGAGCGTGCTTGTAAGGCCTGCAGCAAGCCGGCTGAAAAACACCGGTATCTGATGTAACTCTAATTTCACGACTGAACGTTGCTGGTGCTTGTGTGCAATATTTAACAGCGAGAGATCATTACACTCACTCCCCGCCGGCCATGACTGAGGATGGAGTTCACGTCGACTCTCTGGGACCCGAGTGGTGGAGGGGGGGAAAGATGGAATGATGGGGCTAGTGGGAGGGGTGGGTGTGTGTGGGGGGGGGGGGGGTCGATCCGTACTGAATAATGCATCTCTTAGACCAAACCTGTCATTGTCTGAAATATTGCTGCTATCATTCTTTCTGACAGAATAATGAAACATAAAAAAAGGCAGAGGAACGCTGCATTTTTAACGCCAGAGCTGTAACGCTGCGCGCTGCTGATGAAACCGAGAGTGGCGCAGGGGAAGCTTGCCGTGCGCATGGTTTGGAGTGGCGGGTGTAGGCCTGCAGTCATGAGAGCCATGATTGGTATATGTGTAAAGACATCTGGTTCCACAGAGTTGCTCAGAGGCCACTGGAGTGTATGTGATTACTGGTGAGTGGTGAGTATCAGGCACTCAGAGAACTCCCACCGCTCTGACAACACTACTGTGTTTTTAAAAGAGCCTCAAATTATTGAGGATTGCTTTCACAATATCTCCAGCATGGACTGTTATATACTCAAGGACAAACTTGCCACCAAGACCATACTGTGCCACCAACACCATCAAAAATCAACTTAAAAGTCAGATCAACTTAAAATTTGACTTTGTGATTTACACAGAAGACCAACCGACTTGTGTAGTCATTGGCCGAGTGTGAAGCGGCTGGAATGAAAATCAGCACCTCCAAATCCGTGACCATGGTCCTCAGTCGGAAAAGGGTGGAGTACTCTCTCCAGGTTGGAAATGACCTCCTGCCTCAAGTGGAGGAGTTTAAGTACCTCAGGGTCTCTGAGGGAAGGATGGAGCGGGAGGTTGACAGGTGGTTGACAGGTGTCCTGGTGAAGAGAGAGCTGAGCCAAAAGGCTGGTCAATCTACATTCCTACTCTTATCCATGGTCACGAGCTCTGGGTAGTGACCGAAAGAACGAGATCACTGATACAAGCTGCCGAAATGAGTTTTCTCTGTGCGGTGTCGAAGAGATAGGGTGAGGAGCTCGATTATACGGGGGAGGCTCAGAGTCGAGATGCTACTCGTCCACGTTGAGAGGAACCAGCTGAGGTACTTCGGGCATCTGGTTAGGATGCCTGGTTAGGACACGGTGGAAGGATTATATCTCTCGGCTGGCCTGGGAACGCCTTGATATCCCCCTGGAGGAGCTAGAGGAGGTGGCTGGGGAGAAGAAAGTCTGGGTTTTTGTCTGCTTAGACCGCTGCCTGAATCAGAATCAGATCAACATTAGAACATGGTGATGGTAGTGGGCAGGTGTTTTGCTGCCCTAAGACCTGAAAAACTCGCAATTAAGAAACCAAGAAAGAACTGTCCCATATCGTGACACCTCTGTTGTCTAAATGACTGTTTGCTGCATCCAGCTTCAGCATTTGTACAGTTTAGATTAAGTCATACTGTGTCCTAAACCACATTGAACAACTTTAATAAAGACCTGGATGAGGTTCAAGCAGACTGACTGAAGTTCTATTAATGGTGATTGTTAGCAGCGTTAGCCTCGTAGCTCCAGTGCTAAAATAAAGCAGTAACTTTTGGACACCGAACATGTCTCTGCTGACCTACTACATCAACTGTAAGTGGAAAACTGAGTGATCTTAGCTCTTTACCAAACCATTTGTTTAAGGAGAGCATCTGCTAACCTGCCCGTGATCTTAAGATGAAACTTGAGGCAAAACCTTTGTTGTGGAATGACCTTGTGGAGGTCCTTGCTGTGGCACCTACCAATATTTACCATTACTGGAGTTCTGCAAAGGAAGAAGAGTGGAATTCCCCCACAATATAAAAGACTGATTTCAAATTATAGAAAGCGTTATTGCTGCCAAAGGTCATGAAACAAAAGATCAATTTTAAGGGGGCGATTACTTTTCACACGGGCCCTTCACAAGTTGGATATCTTTGCTTCTTAAATAAACAATATAATGGTGTAAAAATGTGTTTTGTGTTCGATAAGGTTCTCTTTGCCTGATATTGTCTGATCCAAACACAATCACAGTGACTTGTGAAGAAAACAGGAAGTGGCAACTGATTTTCTACAACTTTTGCATTCAGTGCTTTTCAAGATATGAATAACTGGATTGAATTAAGATTTCATTCCGCACTGTACTGTTTGTGATCAGACATTCAGACTTCTTTCCTAGTACTTGGCCCAGTTTGTGCGTCAGCCAATCAGAATTTTTGGCTTAAGAACCACCCATGTGCTCAGTTGACCACCCCCAGAGAATGAGAGAAAGCTATTTTCAAAGTGAGTCCTAAACTGAAATAGTTTGGGTAAGATGATGCGCTTCAACGCTGGTCTTTATATCTGACAACCTTAAGCCGTTCTGACACACCGCTAAGGTTTTCATCTCTGCACAGTTATACGCGCTCAGGCCTGGCTTTGTTCTAGAAGACACATTAAGCCCTTAATCGCTCCCTCGCTCGGCCTAGATGTTTGACAGTGCTTCAGGTGCATGATAATACACAGTTCCCCCCAGCAGGAGTCCACCATGCAGAGGCTTAGTGACAGAGGCACCAACCAGCCCGGCTAGCTCTTTCACTCTACTGTATTTCTTGCTCTCTCTATTTATCTCTTTTTCGTTCTTTCTTTATTTCTAACAGCAAATATAGAAACAATACAACTGCTCACAAGGTACCAACCTGGCAATGGGGCAGTGTCTTTTGTTAGGGAACATAACTGCAGAAATTCGAATTTTGCCACTTGTGTTTGCACACATAAGAATTTGACTTTTGCATTTAACCTATTTGTGTAGTCAAACGCCTGCATGCACACACACACTAGAGGGCAGTGTGCACACTTGTCTAGAGCAGAGGGCAATCCTATCCACGCAGAGGGCAATCCTATCCACGCTTGTCCAGAGAAGTGGGCAATCCTAACCACAGTGCCCGGGGAGCAGTTGGGGGTTAGGTACCTTGCTTAAGGGGTGCTTCAATCGTGTCCAGAAACCAGAAACCGTACGATCACAAGGCTGGTTTTAACTCTAGCCCACGAATGCTACCATATTGGTTTCATATTCCACAGATTTACACATCTAAAACTACACATACTGTCTTGCCCTTTATTTTATTGCCAATACCACGTTACCAATATATATGCATTTCAGTCTTCCTTGTTCAGCCTCAAATCAGTCGGTCCTATTAGCAGAACATGTAGTGACAGAGGAAAAGACGAGTCTTTATGCTTGTATCAACTATCCCTATTACCTGAGCTGCAAATCCAACGAAATTACTGAAGCATGTCTCTCTCGCTGTGTCTGTATTCCCCACCAATCCTCCAACTTGAAACCGGAGCACATTCAGTGCCTGCGTTTCCTCACTCTATTTCAGTCCCTATTGATCTTTTGTTCAGATATGTTGTTGGTGTTCCCATGGGAAAAACACAAGCTTTACCATGGTCTAGATCCCTCAGTTCAACTAAAAGCGGGACCTAGAATGTCATCCTAGCTCATTAAACTTGACAGCTATCAAAAAATCCTTGGAGCAAGTGTATTACAAAACAATACCCTGATGCACACCAATGCCTTTGGGTGCTGACTCCTTCAAAAACTAAAAGACCGCCTCAGTGTATGTAATAGATACAACCTAGTAGCTATGATTTCTCAATGGGAGTGTCAAAAAAAAAAAAACAAAAAAAACAAAAAGAATCCACACGGGGCCTACTTTAGGCTAAGCCACATATGAAATCTGTGTACATATAAAATGCATTTCAAGAAAAACGGATCAGGATTTAACAGCCCGATCTTTTAGCACAGTGCTCTGGTAAGCCTTTACTGTGGGGTACTGTTCTTAAGGCTGTATGACACCCACATAAGCTAATCATAACCCTGCATAAAAGTACATAACACTCATTTCAGTAGACAACATTCATTTATGACCGATGATGCCTATTGTATTAAACATTTATAAACATTAATGTAGAGTTATGTCAACTGTGTGCAATTTTCAAATTGCAAAAGCTACATTATTATATTTGCTGTTGGTTATATAACATTACCAACTATGCTGCCTTAAATTGTAATTTCTTGAAGAAAATTATGTTTGAGACAGTTTCTATGGTTTCTCAGGTGGTTGCTAGGGGTTGCTATAATATCCTAAATGGCTCATAGGGTGTTTAAAATGAACTTCTATCATCATAATAAAAGCTTTTGCACTCCATTTGATTACAATAGGAAAAAATGCTATTTAACAAAGATGTATAACAAACTAACAAACTGTCTGCCTGGTAGCTTGCTCATGTTTAATCCTCCAAAAAGTGGATACACTAGCCTTCTTGGTCAAAAACAGATCCCATTTTACAGAAAATTGTGTTAAATTAAACTTCAAGTGAAATACAGTACTACAGTAATGTGCTACCAAGTACTTTAGGTGATATGTTGAAATAACATTGCTGTGGTTATAAAATTACCTTGTAACTGTGACTTTACTCTTTACATTAAAATACAGAAGAGTGTAATTATTTAATTTGGAACCAATAGCCATTAGGCACAAGTTGTGCTCATTTTTAGGAGATTATGTTGAGAAGAATATAAAATGGGCAGAAACAAAAGCTGCTGTTGTTAACAGAACAGTACCAACCAGACCTCAACATCACAGAGCATATTTGAGCCGACTTGGATTATGACTAGCAGAAAATGCAACCAAGTGACTTTTGGAAGTGTGTAAATATATGTCTGCAGATTTGTATTATATTTAATTGTTGAGGCTTCTGTTTAATTTTCTATTCACAGTTAGTTCTTGGCGCTGAAAATAAATATTTTTTACTTGAATGATCATTTAGACTGGAAATTATTCTATACTGGAGTAATTTTATTGGGTCACTCATCATGACATTACCACCCAGCTGGTATTTTCAAATGGACAGTGACAATATTACATATTTTGCACAGTAATCAGTCAATGGTTTTGAAATGAGCCACAGCTGTATACATATTATACCTAATATAACCAGCATGTGAGTAAAGGATGTGTTTCAGAAGGCTAGCAGACACCGCAGGCAACAACTGCACATTTTTCACTCTTCACACTCTTCGGTCTCAAAGCCATCAGCCTTTCACCTTCGCTTTGCACTCATCATGTCTTCATTTCAAATGACATCAGTCTTGTTTAGAGCCATCAGTCCCACCGAGCCCTCCATTAGTCTGTGAATAGGCCAATGGCCAGAAAAGGGCCCGCGGGGAGCCATCACATGCGGCCCACGCAGTCGTAAACGTTGCCTGAGTGGAGGATCAGGAATACCCATAACAGCTTATGAAAACAGATAGTGACATTAAGGGAGTTCTTTAGCTCAGACCCGTTGAGAACCTCCAACAGTAAAAACCTTTCCAGAACAGCAGCAGCCTTTGTGCAAGTTTTGGAGGACAAAGCTGCTTCTTTTTAGCGGGATGTGTAGAAGCCTAGGCGCTTAGTACTGTATGCTGGGCTGAGTGACAGGATTGGGTCACAGGAAAAAAAGATATTTGGAGTAATCCCTCAGTCCAACTTCTATCCGTTACCGCCGCATGACGAGCGCTAAACTCTTTACAGCAGCCATGATCCTACACTGATAGACAGTGTGAATGTACTTGGAAAGGCTTCAAGGAACACAAACTCAGGATACTGGGTCAGTAGAACATGAAATACATTGTAGAGGCATGGCTTATCTCTAGGCTTCTTCCTTAGCTGGTTGTTTCTTTGGCAGTACTGCCTATGGCTTGGCTACTGGAGATTTCAGAGAAGACTTCTGTGCTCTGAAGCATTGTTTTAAGAAGACGTCCACAGCAAAATGATGTAAAACTGAACCAAACGCCTTGACACAGTCTGCACTAAACTACCAGTCATTTTTTAAATTATGTTTTAACTGAATAAAAAAAAATTGCAGCAATGTTTAAAACGCATGACTGGATATTTGCAGCCACTCATGAGCCTAAGGTCACCATGCCCAATTCCAAGCATTGACTACAGGGCAATGTTCTCTGGATTAATAGACCACCTTTTAAATGAGTTAGAAGTGTAATTTGTGATATATAATCAATAACTAATCACTACACCTAATATAACTAAGCTATGATTACAGTCCCAGACGAGTAGACGTTGTTACTACAGCAAAGGGGGAACAAACTCTCTGTTAACACTCTTGATCGTCAGAAGTAACGGTGGATAAGCAAGAGTTTAAATTCTTTTGGACACTTTGTACAAAAATGCTCTACAACTAACCTTAGCAGCTCCCTTTTTGGAACTTTATAGAAGCATTATAGAAGCATTTTTGTTTTCTATTATAGAACAGAACAACTTCATAAACAAAGAACCCATTATGGATTCAAATGTTTTTTTATTCTGGTTCTATATATGCAAAAGCCAACACCTGGACAAATGACATGTTTTGCTGATTTTCAAAGCTTAAATATGAGAACACTTGAAAATAAACATTAAAAAAACAAATTAAAATATTAATTAATATTACTTTTGCACAAAGCATATATATATTTTTTAAAAATCCAATATGTTTAAATGTGCAGAAGTGTGTTTTCTGTAGAGAATGTGTTAACTTATTTTCAATTTGAAAAATGTAATAAGTCATAACATTTAACTTTTTTTTGCATTTGACTGAATAAGTATGGCCTTGGAAGAGGAAAAAAAAACTACATCGACTGTCCCGTTCTTAAACCTTCCGTTTCTTCCTCTTAAAAGAACCAGAGTGACACTTCAGATGTCAGATGAGTATGAGGCACGAAAAAGATGGGTAAAGAGGAGGCATTTTTAAACACAGGTCACTGGCGTGTCACCACCATCATTATTCTCTGGGGTCATTATGAATTGTTACAACTTGGCGTGCATGCCGATGGGTGGAAGTTTAGTTAGGCCAGAGGGAGCGTCACTGGAATGTTGAGCACAGTTTACACTCTCAGGCCATTAAATATTAATACTGTGGAGAAGCCTTCAGCTCCAGCATTGCACCCAGCATGCTTTTCAACTTTTCAAGTGTAAGACAGAAAATTGGCAGCTAGTTGCTAAGTTACCACTCAGCACCTCCTTTCTTGGAATCGGTAAATCCATGAGCTCAAATGAATGCAGAAGGAAGAGGGTGTGTAATCCACACAGGAATTTCTACCCTGCTTACTTGGAACAGAGAGGATTTTGTATGGTTGAGTGAAACAGAATGTGGAGGTGCACTTATTCTGACCGCTCAACCAACAACAACATGAAACTGACAAGACAATGTTGCATTTTCAATGATGCCTTGATCTCTAACTATCAAAGTGCATTTAAAAAATCTGCGTGTCTGTGAATAGCACATCATGTTATGTAACTAGTATAATGCAATTTTAATTTGAAATGAAAGGTGCAATCTCTTACCGAATTCTCTGGGCACAGAGATGGAGTACACACAGCTGTGGCCGGCGGTATAGTTTCTGGGGAAGTTTGGGGACAGAACTGTTCCCTCTGACCCCGTCGAGCGGCTCCCACAAGGTGCTGCATGGACAAACACATGGAACACACAGTTAACATGTGACCACATAAATACTGGATCATTATCACGGTCTACAGCTATGCTGATTTTCTTAATACACTAGATATACACAGGCAAGTCACATTATTATGACCACTTCTTACTTTCCACAGCGCCAGCACGCAGGTGGCAGCGTTATTGTCATAGAAACGTGTTTGTGGCATTTTCATTCACTAATCTATTTAGCTGTGAATTCATCCTTGCAGATCATGTACACCCATACATGCTGATTGTCTCCCCTTGGGCGGATGGGATCTTCCAGCAAGACAATGCGACACATCACATGGCTAGAAATGTCCCACACTGGTTGGAAGAGCTGACCAAGACTTTCAAATACTACCCTGTTCCCCTAATTCCACAGACTTGAACCCAGTTGAGCATCTGTGGGACCACCTTGATTGCCATGTTCGCTCTATGGGTCCTCCCCCATGTGCCCTCCAGCAGCAGCAGGATGCACTGCAGTTCTCTTTTTATTACAGAAAATATCTTAATATGGGTTGATCTCACAATGTCTGCAATATTTTACTATGAATACTTAGTGTTAAATATTGTGAAATGCTGGCAATAATCTAATAATACTGTAGGTTATTATCAGGTGGTTGTCACCCAGTGAACTCAAGTTACAAAGTGTTTATCTTATAAAAGTCGAACCGCACCTCAAGCCCTTCGCGCTTCAAGTACGGCTCGGCTTGACCCGCCATCACTCAAGATTCATGGAAGACACGCAACAAAACGCTTCTCTGTACTGGCACCCAGATGGTGGAACGAACTTCCACTAACTGTCCGAACAGCTAGTGGTCTCTCGCGGTCTTCAAACGCAGACTGAAGACCCATCTCTTTGTAAAGCACTTATAATCACTAATATACTAAAGTACTGGTATAAACTGTAATTGCACTTTATCTTCTAGGAGCACTGGCTAAGTACTGCACTTGTACTGTATGTAGTCTTGTATTTATTCTCTTCTCGGTAGGTGTTCCAGTCTTGCTAGATATTGCATTGTCTTTTTTCTAGGTATCAGCACTGGCCCTGTGTTTATGGCAGTGTTTGAGTTTAAAGAGTAGTTTGGACTTAAACCTGTTTGTACTGGATAGAGATTCATACTCTAACTGAACACTAAGCACTTTTGTAAGTCGCTCTGGATAAGAGCGCCTGCTAAATGCCGTAAATGTAAATGTAAATGTAAATGTTATCTGCTATTTCCATTATTTTAGTATACACAAGAACATAGTCGTAAATAACTAATGTTTTCAGTGCAACATCAGTGCACCATATATATCTTTGCTTATCTTATGTCTATAGATGATTTGTTAACCACAGACATTTTCCTGCATGGTCTTATAAGGCACTTGAATGTCTTTTCATAGGCTACAACATGAAACACACTACAATTTTGTTTTAAAAATTGGGCATTTTAAAGTTTGGCACTGTTATGTTCCAATGTCCCAAGCGTATCACATACCCCAGAGTAAATAAACCCATCATCTGTTTACATTCCCCCTAAAATTAGCACATCTTAACAGCATTCATACAACAGTTTTGTACAATCCCCAGAAATCTTCCTTTTCTCAAACTTTCTTCACCGGGCTTACCTTGACAGCTGGGTAAGACCCTGTTCCAGCCGGGTCTGCCATCGTCTCCCATTATACAGGTGAGGGTGGAATAGCCCTGCAGCACGTAGCCTGCTTCACAGTAGAATGTCACTGTGGAGCCCAACTTGTAGTCGCTGCCCAACCGTGTGCCATTCATTACGTTGCCTGGGTCAAAGCATGACTCCCTCAGCTTGGCTTCAAGAGAAAAGAAAGTGGGGAAAGACACAAGGATGACATTTAGAGTAGATAACAAAGATCAGACTTCAGACTGACAATATTGCTTAGTCATTTTTGTCACAAATTTCTAATTTTCTATATTTCTGCACAAATATGACCTAAAACAGAATCGAATTTTAGAACATGTGTCCTAACAAGATAAACAGACCCCAATTAAACGTATTAACGTATTTATTGAGGAAAATGACCCAATATTACATAGCTGCGACTGGCAATAGTATTTGAACCTCAAAGATTAGCAGATAATTTGAAGCTGAAGTTAGACTCAGTGAGCATGAGTGGCTGATCCATCAAAGTCAGACCTTCAGAAACATGTTTGTGGAAGTGTACCGAAAGACACAGACTAAAGCGATTTCTGGGAACTTCAGAAAATGAGTTGTTGATGCTTATCAGGCTCAAAAAGCATTACAAAGCTACCTCTACAAAGTTTGAACTCCACAGTCAGACAGACTGTGTACAAATGGAGGAAATTCAAGATTATTTATACCTTCCTCCAAAGTGTCTGAGTGAAAAAGATCACTCCAAAAGGAAGGCGTGTAATAGTCTGCAAAGTCACGAAGGAGCCCAGAAACACTTCTAAGCGACCAAAGGCTTCTCTCCCAGTGGCATTTTTTAAATTGAGCTCTATTTATCCACTTTTAGGACAACATGATGATGTTTTTAGCTTCATATGTGTTTTAAATTACAGAAATTTTAAAGGGTTTACAATATTTTAAGCATTACTTGACTGAAAATTTAATCTTTGAATTCTGCAATGTTAAAGCTTTCCATAATATTAAATCTCTGTTGGGTCCATGTTTTTACTTTAAACTAAGTAAAACTCTGCTGGCTTATACATGCTCATAGAAGACGCCAACGGAATTCTTTCCATTGGCTTCTATAATGAATGCCCTTTGAGGCAAAAAGTTTTCTCTTCTTATCTAAATGCAGAAGAATTACCAGTAACCACTCATACAGGTAGAGATCAGTTTGAAGAATGCTGGCATATTCCTTTAAGTTCAACCCCAAATTCACTTACTATATAAATAGACCATATTTCTGACCTCAGATACGTCCAACTCTGTCCATGATGTGACTGATGAAAGGCTTTGTCTTAGTGAATGAACTGTCATTTGTAAATGTAAATGTCAACCACCTTTCAAAGGCATACCTTTGTACTCCAGGTGAAAGCCGGTGTAGCTGACAGAGCCGTCGCTGCGGAAGGCCAGGTGCATGGTGTTGGAGCTGCTCTCAATCCGCTCTGGAAGTTTGCTGTCCTGGAAGCTGCCGATCAGAGGGCTGTTGCTGTCCGGCCCGTCGTAGATGTACAAGAAGTCGTAGTTGGGCTCAATGCTGAAGCTGGAGAGAGAGGTGAAAAGACGAGACGGCGCGAGATCAAAGAGCAGTCTCCAATATCCACTCAAAGGATCAAAGGATGGCATGCGGTACCTTAGCCCGCAAAAAAAAGAAAAAAAAAAACGCAGAAGACCTGAGACGGCCTCTTAGAGCAGGTGTACAGAGGGTAGAGAGACAGACTGCTCAAGAAAAGTACAGACATCTGTAAGTCATCCGAGAAAAGCTCATTGATTTTTTTCGCTATTTCATGGGACGTACATGGGCTGACTTTGAAGGTTTTTAATATGGTGGTCACAGCGGTTTGGCAGAGCTCCCTCAGATCTGTTCGCTTTCTAGCTTTGCTTTACGTACATTAGACCTGAAGCTCTGTTCATCTTCTTTTAGCCTCCGTGGGTGTGGGCTGCTACCACAGAATCTATAAGTACCCGGGCGGAAAGAGTTGCATCTACGCTGAAAAAAGAAAAGAAAAAAAAAAAAACCTTAACCACAATAGGTGCTATCTAAAGCTTTGCCATGCTCTTGGGTTTCCGAGACAGAGATAAACATTCACACCTTTTCATCTTCAATAAGGTGTGACGGTAAGGTCTCCCCCATCAGCGCGCTCATTTGCATGAGATGGATTGTGACTGCATCAGATTTACTTTCCTTTTCTCCCCATTATGCTGCGAGAGAATGCTAAGTGTGCTCGACACACTCCACTGCCTTAGAATCTATCGCTCAGGGCTCACTGGGAGATAATAGAAATCCAAACATGGGAATTTGAGCAAAATTCTTTACACTACATTAAAAAAGTAATTAATTTTTGATAACCAGATGTGCTGGAAGTTTTCTCCTAGCCCCCCCCCCAACCCCCGCAACACTGCCTAGCCTCTGGAGCTGTCAATCAGCAAACAATTAGCTTTGTGGTAATTGGATTGGGCACTAGCACAGATAATGCTAATGCTAAATAGAGACGACAGAGAGATAGCAGGTTTGTAGTGTTATAATGTGCGGGGTCATTTTTATTTAGTATTGTTCATTTTCTACTTTCACCAGGGACATATTTCGTATTGTGGTCTTTTTTAAAAGAGAACGATGTCAGTAATGGACTGTGTAATGAAAGTGCCTGAGACGGAACTGATTGAGAGCCATTCATTAGAAACCTGCTTGAAATGCTGCCTTACTGGCTGAACTCCAATACATTTTCTTTTTAAACTCGCAGAGGAGCAAAAATTGAAATATGAACAAGGCTAGCTCACACGTAATGCCAAACCCGGGCAAAGATGCTACCAACTGAGCCAGAATGGGCTGTATTGCCTGGCCTCTGGCTCGCACATATTTCTTGTTGTTAAGTTTTAACAACAAAAGGTGGCATAATATGCATTTACTCAGCGTGTAATTTTTTGGGATGTCTACAGAGAAGGTATGCGACTTTGCACAGATGCTCATATTTGTTGTTCTACCTTAAATGGTACCGCAGTTTACATTGTGGCACCTGTATCTATATCTAAGAGCTGCCTGTACAAAAAACTTTTTTCAGATCATGCTGCTTCTGTTTGGAGAAATTATCTACTGAGGTTGATTAATTCTTTGGATTAGAATGTCAAAATGATGCCAGTACTTACTCAATTCTAACAGCAATATATTAATTAAAGCAACTGGAAACACTTTACTGTAAGGCAGTGTTCATAAGGCTAGGTGACACTCATGTAGGGTTATCATGGGGAGGTTGTGGGGCAGTTGTGGGGCTGAAGGTTAGGGATCCGGTTACATTATGGCACCTGTACAGTCTGTAGCATTTAAGGTGAAACAGAACATTCAGTTAAGAAGTGGGTAAATAGAAAGCCAACATTAGCCTCGTTAGACACATGTTGACATCATCTTCACGGCTTGGAAAAATAGATTACTTCACATTTTCATTGCTGTTGCTTCAAAGTTGTTGCATGTCAAATTTGGGGCCCTGAATATTAATGAGTCAAGACTGTTACGTAACAGGTTTCTTATACTGGGATTTATCAATTTGTATTTGATGGAGGAACAACAGTGTTTGAGGTACACAGTATGCCAGTTCCTCTACCTATTCAATTAAGCCACTGTAGATACAGTTTTACTTTATATGGCATCTACAACATTTAAGGCTTTAGCAAGAGGAACATGAATACAGCCAACAAGTCAGACTTAGTATCTGTATTACATAAGCAGTACTCATATATATTTATGTAAGATTTTAAAGGAGTGTTCTGAATTAACAACTTGTAACTGCTATTATTGTTTTATTGTTTAATAACCTGTTGTTTATTATTGTTACTATTCATTGTTTGAACAGACATTTTTATTTATTTATAGAATACAAAATAAAACAGAAATAAAAGAAATCTAGATTATTTGCTGTAGTGTGGAGAACAACAAATGAAGCCTATAGATTCAGTAACCCAACCTATGTTGCATTAGTGATGTTTGAAATACACAAAACTTGCACCAGACCATTTTGAAAACCTCCTCAATAGTTACATTGAATTTTTTTACTTTTACATTTACGGCATTTGGCAGATGCTCTATTTGAGAGTGATGCACAATTTACATTTACACAGTAAGGTAGTGTTTGGAGTCTTGTTCAGGGAGTCGCTATTGGTATAGTATAAGGAGGTATTGGTATAGTACCCAGGTGAGGATTCAAACCCCAGTCTACAGCATGGAGGGCAGCTATGTGACCCACTACACTGGTACACTATGTTTCATTATGTTACTATTAATCAGAGCAATTTACAATGTGTTGGGAATGTGTTGGGAATGGGAAACAAATAGGCACCTTGTCTTTATACATTTATTATGGAAAATATGAACTATGCACATACATTTTTGACCCTGAATGTCTTTAAAAAATCTGATGATTTGCACTTATAGTGTTTGTATGAGCGAAATTAAGGTTACAAATATACTCTACCCTAAAACGTAAAATTCCTTCAGTCTTGTATCAAGATCAGTAGACCTGACTTCATGTAATAGCTAGCTTTGCTGCCAGATCTGAAACACATTACCACTTGCAAAAGTTTTACACCATGTAGTGTCTGGCTCAGTAGATCCGGCTCTGTTGGACACCAGCAGTGGAGGCCCTTAAAAGAGATAACGCTGCCATTAGCATTACATAGTGGAGGTTAGCGCATCTGTCACACATCTGGGAGTCCGACATTGCTCCATCTTAACCTCGCCTCTGCCTAGGAAGAGAAGCCCTGTTGTGTCGTAGGGCTCGCTATGCTCAGGGTAAATGAAAAATGGACACAATTAGCAATACTATTTGACTGTGAAGCACATATATCAACTCTCCATTTTTATTAATTAGTCACATCACTCAGCGCTGAGACACTAAGCTACACCTTAAAGTGAAGCTGAGGGAGGGAGGGAAAAAAAGTTCATTACCAGCAAAATGAGCAAAGAGTTCCAGCTGGGCTCATTATCTGCCTTGGACATGAAATGCATTTTAATTCAGACAGTGATAGCCCTCGCTGTTACATAATTACTCTACACATCTACGGCTGATGGGAAAAAGGAGACTGTTGCTCTTCATATCAAACCCATCAATCTGTCATTTTATTATCAAAATTACCGAATGAACTGTCTCGGAATGAGATGTCTTGTGTTTTCGGCGAGGTAAGTGACATTTTTAAATGCCATATCTAAGAGCTGCTTATACAAAAATCTTTTTTTCAGATCATGCTGCTCCTATTTGGAGAAATTATCTGCTGAGGTTGATCAGTTCTTTGGATCAGAATGTCAAAATGATGCCAGTACTTACTCAGTTCTAACAGCAATATATTAATTAAAGCAACTGAGAACACTTTACTGTAAGGCAGTGTTCATAAGGCTAGGTGACACCTATGTAGGGTTATCATGGGGCAGTTGTGGGGCAGTCGTGGGCTGAAGGCTACGGATCTGGTCTTGTGAGGTTGCCAGTTCAATCCCCTAGACCAGGGGTGTTTAATTAGAATTCAGTAAGGTCCAGTTAGAGGAGATTTCCTCAGGCCAAGGTCCGGACCATCATCATTTCTAACTTGTGTTATGATTCAGTGCCGTATCCTGTATATCAAAGTAGATTAGTATCAGCATCTTATACCATCAGCAACTGAAAGACAAACTTATTACAAGTACCGTTCAGTATATTTTAGCAAATTTAATTGAATGAATTATTTATAAAGCTTCAAATAAATGTTTATTTCCTCAATTCAAGTAAAAACAAGGGCTACATTTAAAAAACAGAATGTTTTTGAAAAAAAGTGCATGTTAAAGTGTTTATTCATAGAGAAAGTAAATAAAATGTGTGTCTTCTTGTTAACTCAGCTTCACAGATTGACATGTTGGTTTTACAGAGTGGTGTTCTCTAAAACTAGACGAGCAAGTCCATTCCAGAACTGTTTCTCTGTTCACTTTTCTGTTTTTAGAGCTCGTTATACTTTCTGACTCGCTTTAGTCTCCGGCTGCTGCTCCGGCCGCCACACGCCCCAATGTGCACAGATATGATTGGCTGAGGAGCGTCTTTGGTGACCTTACATCGCATGCGATTGGAGTTCAGTGCGCCGCAAAGCCCATATACCGTAAAGACAAGAAAAGCCCCACCTCTTAAAATAAACACAGTCAAAATTAAATCATTCTCAATAGTTTACTGGTTTGGGTTCGCATTGGACAACGTCTAGGTCCGCTGCCCGCCTATTAGTGACCCCTGCCCTAGACCAACAGGACACGACAGAAGTGTCCTTGAGCAAGGCACCCAACCCCCAATGGCTCCCCAGGCGCAGTGGATAGGGCTGGCCACCCCTCTAGGCAAGTGTGCTCATTGCCCCCTAGTGTGTATGTTCATCAGTTTGCAAATATATGTGGGTGTTTCACTGCATGGAAGGGTTAAATGTATTAAATCATGATAAAACTCAGTCCAACAGGCATCATCCATCATAAAGATTGACACTTGGTGAGATGAAAGGTGAGATGAAAGGACAATTATAACAAATGATGCAGCAGCTTAGCGTGTATCACAGTGACGTAATGCTGGTGAAATCTTATAAATGGTACAATTAAAACTACCTAAACCGAAGGGCCACAGAACAGGGGTGATATACATGGGTAAGCCTGCGGATACCAGACTTACCTGATTTGTCACAGGCCTACTCAAATATAGACAGAATATTTATCATGCTTCATTTTTTAAAAATAATGCAATTTGATTTGTTTTCTGCAAGTGCTGGTGCTCTATTTTGGTCAATCAAATCATTATGGTCTCTGCCAAACCTTGCTTAGCAGTCACTGCTGTCCGCAATCGCCTCAAGCTTTCAGTTCTTTATTGGCTTCTGTATTCGAATTTAAAGCTACAGTGTTAGTTAAACTCCCCAGATAGAGTAATGTTTGTCATTTCCAACCTGTCCCAAACCAAAAACAAATTCAAAATGTTGTCATTTTACTTACAATGCTCTTTTGTACAAAAGCTTAAATAGGCTGTGCCAAAAATATCTAGTCAAACATCTACTTTAATGCATCAGGTCACCAAAGGTAAAACATAAATGGTCTAGAAATCATTTGCATATGAGCCATAGCAGTATGCTTTAGCCTAGGATTATATAGGTTTGGGTTTTTCAGTTTGCTGCGTTGTTTAAGAAATAGGCAACAGGCTGATGTTCTGACACTGCAGGACATTAGTACAGTTGGAAAATGTATGTACCCAGTTAACTTACCTACTTTTTCACATGACTACCCATATATTTATTTTGCCTACATCACTACCACCAACAATATGACATTGTACTGCAGCTGACACAAATGTTTCCTGACCTAAATCATTATTAACGTTAAATATAAAGTAGCTTTAGGGACAGATAGCGAGTAGTCATGACAAGCTTATGCAGGTGTCATGCAGCTTTACTAACAATACCTTACAGAAAAGTATTACAACAAGTTTTTGGCAAGCTATGTCATATTGTCAGTAATATGATATACACTAATCTACAAGATCTTTTTCATTTTCGCTTCAGAAAGTGTCATGACTCACCTGTATAAATGCTATGTTATGTCAACAAAGCTACTTTTATGTGCTTATAAATTTTTATGGTTTTTGTTATAGAGGGCTTATTTTAAGTGTCATGTAGCCTTATGACCCCCGCCCTAATGAAGTGTTACCAAGCAATCAGGGAAAAAACATCACAATGGATGAAGAACACATACAGTAAATTCATTATCCTCCTTGATTTATTATCAAGTTGTAATTCATGAGGTTTTCTTAATGCAGTGACAATGCAACAAGCCATTAATGAGTATTTACCTAATGAACGCCAAGGAAAGGACGTAGTCTGAGTTGACAGATATGAGCCAGTCACAGTCCTTGCTGTGAGGATATGGGTGAGGGTAGTTGGGTGAGAGAATAAAGCCAGAGGAGCCGGTCAGATTTCCACCACACGGAGCTGTGAAAAAAAAAAAAAAAACACTGAGGATTCATATCAAGAGCATATGGGCACATGAAACACACAAAGGGTCATGCTCATTAAAACACACAGCTGGACCAGCTGCGCAGGCCAGGAGCCCAGCGCAGGACAAATGGAGTGGAAGTGTGTGCAAAGCTGTGGAAATCAAATCTCTACTGCTACTAAACCTGCACAGCTCTCATAGTCTTACTGAACAGTGTGATAGGAAAAGAGCGAGAAATGAGGGGGATGGGGGGGTCAGAGAGTGATATATAAGAGACAGAATAATTAGCTGCGAGCACATGAAAGGAAGCAGCGAAATGTGGCTTCTTCACATTTTTCTGCTTGCTACTGAAGTATCTTTGAAAATAGGAAGGCAATCCAAATCTCGTAATTTGATATTCATTAATTTTAGCACACTTTCACAGCGCCAGGATGACGGCGCTTGCCTGAATGACTCTTCGGCTCAAGTGCTGCTTGGCTTTCACAACTCTTGAGAATCTTTTGACATAAAATGCAAATTACCGCACTGGAGGATACCCATGCAGGGCAGACACTTGAAACTAAATGTAATTTTCAGCAGAACATGTTCAAAGTCATTCTGCGCAACACTTAGTATGACTAAGCACACTGCGCTCGAAGAATCACCTTTTAAGCACCTTAAACACTTAAAGTTAGGCATGTGCTAACTTTCCTGAAAATGCCTCCTGTGAAAACGTGGTGTGAATGCTACATGTACACCTATATACTTTTAAAAATAAAATCATAACGAGATCTTTGGAGGAATATTACAGAAGAACCTTTGTTAGTTTCCTAAACAACCTACCAATGGATCGTCCTTAAGAAACCATTTGTTTACGAGAGGCAGAAGTGTGAATAAGCTTTTTAGCACTTCTCACAGTAGCCATTAAGTAAAAATGTTGACCATTTGTTTAATATGTTTATGAAATGTATTTCAATGGAAATGTTTTATTGATGCACAATGATATGAGAGCCATGCCGGTATGAGCCAATAATTGCTTCTGAAAATCTTTGGCATTAGGGCCAATATTGGAAATCAATATTTGATTGTGCATTTATTGTATGCCGGAAGAGCACAGTTTAAGGTTAAGGTGATACTTGCTGCACTACAGCAATGTCTTCCACAGCGACGTGTAACCTGAAGATACTCATTTGGTCGATCATCTCCTTTAGAAATAAAAAGCAACATAATCTGAAAACTATCAATCCGATAATCTGAAAACTAAAAAAGGTGATAGAACTTGTCGCCCTGCCTCAAACATTTCATGACATTCATAAGCCCTGCCACAGTGTTCTCAGTTTAATTGTGGAGTGAATAAACAACAAATTTAAATTAAGGCCACTGCAAACCGGGCGGTGTAGTGTCAGAGCACTGTTACAGAATACCTGCAGGAAGAGCCAATAGAACTGCATTCAAGTATTTTTTTATGCTCTATAAATTAAATGAAACAAAGTGTTCAGCAACTCTTATCATGCTCTGCATTATTTCACTATTCACAGACTTGAGTTGAGATGAAAGATACAAGCTGAAAAAGGCTAGAATAGTAACTTTAGCTGAGGTAACAGAGCATTATTCTGTTTATCTAAAAGACTTGCTTTTCCCAGAGTACATTTCAAGCCATGCCATCCGCTGTGACTTCCTGTGGTCTCAGTGTGGCTTTAATTTAATGTAATAATGGCAAAATGGCTGCAAGGCACACGGTGACGTACTGAGGAACTGAACAGTGTGCAGTAGTCTTTACAGATATGTATATATGTGCTTAAGATATGTCAAATATTAAATATCAGTCTCAGCAAATCAAATCAAATCAAACTTAAGTAGTCATACACGGTACAACTAGCTGTGAAATGCTTTGCCTGCTCACATGAAGCAACAAGATAAAATATAAAATATAATATAATATATAAAGATACACTATATATAATAATGTAATTTATAAAGACATACAAACTATGTATGATTTACAAAACTGGAAGCAAACTATCCATCCATCCATCCATCCATCCATCCATCCATCCATCCATTCTCTTCTGCTTTATCCTGCTAGTCAGGGTCACAGAGGAGTTGCCAGTCCATCACATGGCCAACACACCCTCACTCACACATTCACACCTACGGGCAATTTAGAGTGAGCGATCAACCTAACATGTGTTTGGACTGTGGAAAGAAACCAGAGTACCCAGAGGAAACCCACTCAAGCATGGGGAGAACATGTAAGCTCCACATCAAACGGCCCGGACTGGCAATCGAACCTGGATCGTCTTGCTGGGAGGCCCACCACTACACCACCGTGCCAACAGTAGCAAACTGTATTTGCATATTTATAATAAATAATAAATATTGGAAAATTATATTTTGTTTACCTATATGTTTTTCTAAGTTGAACAGCCACAAAGGGGCCTGCAGTTAGAGGACTACACAAGGTCATATTACACTACGCTAATCATATTTCCTTTGTAAGTCGCATACACTCCATACACCCTATCCTAATGTTTTATTTTTCAATAGTAGGTTATGAAAAGATAAAACTATGTACATTATATTTTTTAACACTGCCTGCAAGACTTTTGAAACTCCAAACTAAGAGTGTACGCAAACTTTATAAGCATGTGCAACACTCACCTATGCACACGGGTGGACTGGGCTGCCAGTAGTACCGGTTTTCCACCTGAATACAAGTAATCTTCATTTCGCCCTGGAGCTCATATCCTGGGTCACACTGAAAGGTAACAGTGTCACCAGGCTCTCGTCCGTCTCCGTTGCGACTGCCGTTCATGGGCACTCCAGGATCCCTGCAGGCGGTGGCCACTGAGCCTGCCAATCACAAACACAGCCAATTAAAGCAGAGTCGATCCACTCCATCAAGATTGGGCAATATAAGCTGTCAGTCAAATCAAGACCGCAGACACTACAAGAACCCAAACTGTCAATTAGGGCTGGGAAACACTCCAGTCATGTCTGCCAGTTTAAGGTGATGAAGCCCGCTAATAACGCATTACTACAGAGAAATTAAACACTAACCAAGCCCAGTGTTATTAAACCTGTCAGTCAAAACCAAACACCTGAGAGCTATCAGAGTGATGGGACTTACTGGAGAACTCGATGGCGAAGCCGGACTTGCTAATGTAGAAGTCAGTTTCAAACTGGACGGTCACCAGGTTCAGGGTGCTGTGGATGCCCTCTGGTAGTACAGAACCGCTCACTTCCCGCAAAGACATCTCATTCTCAGGAGGGCCGTCCCACACCTTCAGGATGTCGTGTGATGCCTCCGTATCAAAGGCTAGAAACTGCAAACTGGTTTAAGAGTGGAGTCATTAGACGTTATTTGTATATAAACCAAGTTACATTTTTCTATCTGCCATAAGAAACTCTAAAATAGCAACTTTATAGTAGAAGCATAGACATATTGTTAAAGTTGCCACAAAATGTATTTATTAGAATTTTAAGTTGTGTTTTAAGGTATACATAGAAGGCATTGATCAGACTGAAAAAATGCCTAGATGCGGTTTTACATGTCCTTTGATTTAGTCCTAGAATTAATTGAGCTGTTTTTTCCTTTTTTGGTAATTTTTGAAATAATTGAATGAGCTCTGCTCCAATTTTCAGGTTTACAGCAAGACACCGCGATGATCACACAGTAGCAACATGTTAAAATAGACACAGGCAGGAAAATAAAATACTTGAATTTAATTTATAATACATGAAAAAAAACCCTTCTAAGCTAGGTCATCATACTATTTTGTTAGCTAGCTATGCTAGTTTAGTGGGGCTCGCTAGTAGCAAACATTACCTATAGTCGATCTTGACAACAATGTAAAGCAAATTAAAGTTGTTACTGTGAAACTTTCAGTTTAAGATGATGTGTTTTAACCATCATACAGTGAGAAAGTCACACAGCATGGCTGCTACTTACAGGTTACTGTTGTGGTTGTGATGCTAATGAAGGTGGAACTGCTCCTCTCTTCAGTCCCTTCAGTGTTAAACGCTGAGCAAAACTGCTCAACAGCAAACTAACAACTTTGAATTTAAGTTGTCCAGGGTCCAGGGTCCTGACAAAGATGTGGGCGCTAAAATTGGCTTTATCTCCGCCAGCTTGTTTCGCAAACTTACCGCTCCACCTTAAGAGGTGCTGCAGTACATACTGGCACCAATACAAGCTATGACATTTAAGGTGGAAATTGGAGACTGCACCCTTGGTTTAAAGATAAACATCAAGTCCATTGAGAGCTTGGTTCCTGGAAAGTTTGGGGGCACAAATATTAATGATCCAAGACTTATAAAACAGTTTAGGATTTTGGAAGCGGCCCATTTAGAAGGAGGACATAGCATAGTGTTTGAGGTTCATAGTACGTCTGTTCTATGTAACGACCTCACGACCTCACCTTATTCAGCCATGCCCATGTAAATATAGTTTTCCATTCTATGGCAACTTTAACTTCTTAGTATCTGCTAATGTGAGGCTTAATTTCAAGTTATTTTGTAGCACTTCTATTGAGCCATTCATTTTGAGATGCTCATGCAATCTAATGGTCAGCTAGACATTCAAGTGGTCTAAAAAATCAAATAAAAACATCAAAACATTAAGTTTTCTCATGAGAATGATGCTTTTGATACAAATTGTGAACTATAGCACTCAGGTTTCTAACACACATCATCAACAGTAGACGGTTATGCACATGTAAATGGCTCTGTCTGAAATTAGGCCTATTAGTTATCTAAAGATTGATGGCTGTTATCAGATTAGGAGTGCACAGTGAGACATCTCTCCAAAACTTTTCCCTACCCTGAATTGTTTTATGTTTCAAAGTCACATAGTTTTTAACTGAATAAAAGGAATCCAGCATAAAATATAAGATCAGAATTCTACCCGTTTCCCAGAAACAACAGAGAGAAGTACCTTCACATTATGCTATCACCAACATTGAGCCCAGGGGTGCAATAATTGCGTGATACTATTGCATCGGCTGCCTAAGCTGCAGCTCTTCATAATAATTCCAGAAAATGGTCTGAATGAGACATCAGTGGGCAAGTAATGAATGAATATCTGATTTCAGAAAGGCTTTAGCTGCCGCGAGATTTCGCAAGAGGACAAATGATCTCGCTTTCAAGGTTGCGATACTTTTGGCTTCGCGCAGCTGTAACAATTGGATCTATGAGCTGCATTTAAGGCCTCATAATGGCTCGAGCTGCTTGGGCATCAATGATGCCTCACAAATGGAAAACAGAGAGATTTGTGAGGTTGACATTAACTCCCGTGACACCTTCTCGTCCCCATATAGATGAGATATTGATGCTCATCTTCGGTCTGTAAGTGGCGTATAAATAGTTAAAGAGCGCTCGTCTCGAGCCACAGCTACATTTGTGGTTTGGAGTCTACGGGGCTTTTTCAGGTATTGATTTTGGAGCTGTGAAGTGGTGCAGCATGTATCTACATGCGTGTAAAGGAATGCTGATCGGCACCTGACGATATTGCCCGAGTCCACCTCGATGGCCCAAGTGCAGCGCAGGTTGTTGTCATATGGGAACGGGTAACCGGGGGACAGGATGCGTCCAGACGATTCCCCTTTAAACCGTCCCCCACATTCAGCTGGAGAAAGAAAAAGAGAGACGGAGGAGGAAAGAGAAGAAAGAGAAAGCAGAGAATTCAGAAGAAGAAAGCAGGAGGGAAATAAAAGACAGCGAGATAAGAGATCAAACATCTGTGATTTTTTTCTCTCTCTCTCTCTGTTTAAGTCTCACATTCACAGAAACACATCACGCCTACTGAAGCTGTGCTCAACTCCTCTGAAATAATTAGGGCTGGCTGGAAAACAAATAACACAATTGGAGCAGCAGAATTCAAGGCAGCGTGAATCATCCGGCTTAATCAATACAGCCCCATGAGAGTATGTGAAGACTTCAGTCAGCAGAGGAGGCACACGCCCCCTCTCTCTCTTTCTCTATCTCTCTTTCTCTCTTCTTCAGCATGCCACTAGCTCGTACCAGGGCCACACGATCTGTCTGCTCCGGGTATCAGCATCAATCAGCAACAAATAAGCCGCAGGCCCGTCTCCTGATGAAAGCCAGAGATACCACGTCTTACTCCAGCATTACTTTTAAACTTTCACAAGTAGTTTAGAGGATGCTCTTGATTTGATTCAGTTTGCCTGGCCAATGAATAAAACATTGGCGTTGTGTTAATAAGTCTTCATTGTGATAGCACGTGATATGACACGTGTTACTAATGACGTGTTATCCAACAACTACTTTGCTGGTATTAGCAACATTTTATTTTTCTCTCTGTTTTTTGTTTGGCTGCTGTCGACTTTAAGTTTAATATATTAGAAATTTCCCAACAGCTTTAGATGTGCTCAAGGTTTGAACTACTTTTTTCTCTTCTTCCCGTGGTTTGAAAACGTAGAGCAGCAGCTTGGATGGAAATTGATGTGTCTAGACTTCTGTTTTATTAATATGGATAAATGCTTATTGACCAAACATTCTTTGTTTATAATAGAAATAAATGTAGTGAGAGTTTTTCTAAGTAATGTTCCCTGGGGCCTTAATATTTGTACACAATCAAGTATGGTACATAAAAAAATGTAAATATGAACTGTTTGACCGAGGCAACATTTGACCTTCACTGGGGTTTAAACTCCCTTTCTACAAGGACATTATTTCATTTAGCCTATTCATAAATCCATGTGCAAAGAACGAGTTATGGAAGTGCATTAGTAGTCAATGATGAGGGTTTAAGGTTCAAATAAACCAAACATGGTTGTATATGTGAGAGCATGTTTATTTGTGAGAGTAGATTGAGTGCAGCTCCACATTTTGGTCATTTTCCCATATACAGAACAGCAGGTGAGTGTGTAGCCTCAAAATGTTACTTTTTAAAATCTTATAAAAATCTATATATAAAAATTGTGGATCAATATTTTAGAGTACATTACATCTGGCTGCATCTTAATTTGTCATTGTTGTCACTGTCGGGCAGATACTGGTATTTGCTTGCTAACAGAGACCCTGATAATTACATAACAACATCAATTATACATAATAAACACATAATGATCATATTTAATGATCATATTAATACTATTTATTCTTTTTTATATCACATATTAACTGATATAATTTTACTCATGAAAATAAAGGCTAATACTTGTTTCTAGTAGAAAGTCTTTAACTGTGATAGATCTTTTACAGCAGTGGAGGTTCTTTAAACTTTAAAATCTTCTTCAAACAAAACTAGTTCTTTAACTGTTCATTAAAAGGTACTTTGGGAAACTGAGCCCATCATTCCAAAAGAATTTGTTTTTAAGAGTGCACACGTTTAACAGTTTTATTTTTATTTTGAGGTCAACAAATGAACAGAGAAATAGATTGTGTGCACAACAACACTTTTGATTAAATGAATAAAATCAGAATAAAATGTCTTCGCCTCTATTTACAAACACAGATGCAGTCTAGACTAAAAGTTTAGAATTTAGCACTTTTGGCAGAATATCTCTGCTTGTTTCAAAGATCTCCATGTGAGAAACAATAATTAATATAAAAATTCTAACAGGTTTCTTGGTTCACACCAGTGATGCGTTCAACTAATTAGGGCTAAGCTTTCATAAGTACTTTAATAAGAAACTTCGATGGATGCCTCTTGCTCTCCTGCTCCACCTTTAATTACTACTCTTTGCACTTAGTCTATCACTCTCTCTCTCTCTCTCTCTCTCTCTCTCGCTCTCTCTCTCTCTCTCTCTCTCTCTCTATCTCAATTTCTCTGTCTCTCTTTCTCACAGAACATGGTTTTTGGATAGGAGCCCTTTCCTGTAGGTGGGTGTCGTTTGTTAATGAAGCCCGCATCAGCATTTTCTTTCAATAAGCCTCATTTGCATAAGCCATCTACATGACAAACAATGGACGCACAGCTCAATGAAGCCTGAATAACGGGGTTCAGATCGTGACTTGATTAATCTGAACATTAGAGTGGTTTTTAGACACCCGGGCTGGAGCAGCCTCCCTCTAAACCAACACGCGGCCACGCTCATCGCTCATCACGGCAGCTGCTCAATCACACGTCAGCGAACGTTCACGAGCACTCAATCACCCCTGATTGGCCACTCAGAGGCTTTGAAAATCTCGGCACTGGGCTGGAGAGCCGATGGAGATTTCAGTTGGAGGCTCAGACAATTCCGTGTTTTCCCAACTCAATTATCACAGCGCGACAGGATGAGCTGTGTTGGGGTGGAGATGCCAACTGGTTGCGTGACCGCCGATCAAGTACGATCTCACTCCTTGACCCACTTCACTCCGTTTGAGAAATGGCACGCGTTTTTTATTTATTACCTCTTAGAGTCATTTAGAGGCACCCTCATGGTGTCACCACACCTCACACCAGTGGATGTGGATAAAAAAATGATTAAATATTTTATCTGCAATAAAAAAAGGTGGCAAGGGAGTGATAAGTCCTCCCACCTCTTTGAGAAAGGTCACATCAAATGACCCGCCTTTTTTCTAAAGTCCAAGGAAATAAAGAAGCTCCCACATTATTAAGCATCTATTATTAATGCCCCGCTAGATAAGTTTCAAAATATCAGCCCGAAAACTTGGAGGCTGGTCTGGTGCGCCACCCGGTTCGAGGCAGAAACATTGCAATTCTTTTACACGACTAGGAACAAACATCACCGCTGGTTCTGTCCCACATCAACAAGAACACGTTGTGGGTCAAATAGAAGAATTCGTATGTCATGGGTTATATCAACGGATGGCCTAGGGAAGGGATTCGAATGAGAGCTTTGCGGCTAATCGTTCCTCATTAAAACCAAATCTAACACTGAGCAAATCTGATCTTGGGTCAGTGGGCATACCAATATCTGACTCTTCGGAGGCCACTTTCTCCTAATTACCATCCATCAGGAAAATGAAGGAAGTAATAGCTGCACATGGTCGTGCCTCAACCCCTGTGAGCCTGGTGCAGTGAGGAATTGTCTCCATAGCTCGCTTGGGGCCCCCGAATTAGCTCCAGCGCTGCATTTGGAGAATGCTTAACAATTTGAAATGTCCAATGCCGAGTGCAGTATTGAACTCTTAGGTCACGACCAGCCTACAATTGCTAATTTCACAAACACAGGCTGTTTATATTCACCTAAGAAATGCTGAGCACTGCTATTTTAAAATAAAGTTCTATAACAAGGGTATTATGTGGAATTAAACCCATTGGTTTAGGTACTCTTTGAGTTGAACTGTGGTGCTTATATTGTAGGAGAGAGAAATTCTGTTAACGTAATGGGGCTTTCAATACACGCAAGAGCCCAAAAGTGGTTGCTAGGGATGTATTGAATTGCATCATTCTGTATAGCTGTATTATTACTAGCAAGGGTGCAGAAAGTGGGGGTACGGAGGGTATGGTGGGTGTGGCCCCCAGATAAATCTACTTGTTTTAGAGAGGAGTTTGTATTTTTGTGTTTTATTCACACATTTTAAAAAACAGAAGACAAACGCTGTTCACGCTAACAGTGTGTTTTCATTACAGCGAGCTGACTCACTGCTGGCCACTTTGAAGATATGTCACTTAAACATACACAGGCAAAGAGGCAAAGTGTGTGCAGAGCTATACGCCATTTCTGAGCCCCGAAAACTGCTTACTACTGTTTTTGCAAACTTTCCAAAAAAAAAAAAAAAAATGTAATGATGCCCCACGCTTTTAAGACATCCTTTTTTTATCAACCACTATATGTCCTCCTCGCTGTGCACTCGAGTGTGTGTCTGTGGGTGTGACACAATTAGTTACCGCGCCACACATCAACAATCTGATTGGACGTTACCCAACTAATTTGCATAAGGTTTGTCCAGAAGCAAAGAGAGAACTCCAAAGAAATCATGTTGTACATGAGTGGTTTTATGTGTCACTTATGTGGGTATGTTGTAGTCTCTTGCGACAATAAGGCACATAATGGCAAGCCCAGCTCACACACATAAAGAAAACAGACAAAGAACATTCTACACGAAACAAAAAAGAAATGAATCACCTGGCATCTTCAAAAGTATTTGGGCACATCTCTTAATCATTGACTTTTTGTTCTGTCCCATTGCAACAGGTGTATAAAATCAAGATCCTAGCCATGCAGTCTGCTTTGACAAACAATAGTGAAAGAATGGGTCGTTCTAAAGAGCTCACTGAATTCCAGAATGGTACTGTAGAAGGATTTCACTGCTGCAACAGGTTAGTTCGTGAAATTTCTTCCCTCCTAGATATTCCACGATCAACTGTGAGTGACGTTTTTCCAAAGTGAAAGCATTTAGGAGCTCCATGTAAAGCTACAGAGCGGGGTCGCAGAGTGCTGTAGAGTTGCATAGTGTGTAAAAGTTGGGAACGCTGTGCTGATCAATAACTGCAGAATTCCAAACTACCACTGCCATTAACATCAGCTGGGCATGGCCAAGTAGATGCATGCAAGCCTTACGTCACCAAGCACAATGCACAGCATCACAGCAACCACACCGCTACTGGATTCCTCTATCTGGCAGTCTGATAGACGAGTCTGGGTTTGGTGAATGTTGGGAGAACGTCATCTGCTTGACTTCATTGTGCCAACTCAAAAATTTGTTGGAGGAGAGATAATGCTATAGGGTTGTATTTCATAGGTTGGTCTAGGACCCTTAGTTCAAGTGAGAGGAAATTAGTGAGAACTGTTTGGTCAAGGCTGGTCTTTGTTGATGCATGATGGTGACCCGTGTGCAAAGCAAGATCCATACAGGCATAGTTCGGTTAGTTTGGTGTGGAATAACCTGACTAGCCGCACTGAGCCCTGACCCTCGATCCCATCAAACCCCTTTAGGATGATCTAGATTGGACATTGTGAGCCAGGCCTTTTCGTTCAACGTTAGTGTCTCACCTCACAAGCGGGGACTACCTCAATATTAATGCATATGGATTTAAAACCTTCTGTAAGTGGAACTTTAGTTTATATAATGTACTCTTATCTTAAATGATTCACAACAGTAAGTGACTGTAACAAAAGGAGCCTTGCCCAAAGCCTCTTGTGGCATTGTGGCAGTTTCTGTAATTAGCATTTGCAGCCTGTCTGTTCTCCTGAGTGTGCGATGGTGGTCGTATGCTATGCATTTGTAGCAAATTCCCACCACTTAAAAAGGTCAATTTCCACCACTAGTCCCAATTCCGAAATCACTCTGATATATTTCTTTAGGCACATAATAAATGTGCTGCTGGTATGTCACATCTACTTAACAAAAAGTAGCATTCATTTCAGGTACACTGTGTTGGCTAAGGTGCTGCTTACCTATGCAGGACGGAAGAGGGTTGTCCCATGCACGTCTCTCTCCAGTCATACATTTGAGTACGCTGCTACCATGCAGTGTGTAGCCGGGGTTGCACTTGTAGGTGATGGTGCTGCCAGAGAAGTGGCCCTGGTCATTGACCTTGAAGCCAAACTGGGGGACACCGGGATCCTCACAGTGAGATAGCTCAAAACCTGAAGAAACAAAACTGAAGTTAAATTGCGCTTAAACATCCAGCTTAGCAAGCTTTTACACACAATAGAGCACAGGCAAACTGAAGTACAGATTAAACATATTAACCAAGTAAGTTAACAGAGCATTAAAGTACTGAATCTGGCTGATATTCCAAGCAGTGCTCTGCAAAGTGCATTACCTCAGCATTTCTTACCAAAGTACCAATTTTCCTGTCATATGACAAACCATAGCAATAAGTGTAAAAAGAGTTTTCCATGAAGGCAAGACATAAAACTGTGAAATTCTACACATTTTTTTATATAATTAAGGGGGTGGGAGGTGGACAATGCTGACAGTAGTGTAACTAGCATTAGTTTTTTTTTGGTGATGCAGAGATTATGGCATTGGTCAAATGTTTAAAATTTGAGAAATGTTAACAGTTGAACAGCAAACACTTTCAGCATGTGAGCGATATATTAACTATACTCTGCAACAGCAGTGTGCTTAAGTGATGCTGGACTTCTGTGCTATAATTACTGCATTTTAATTTATTTTACTGCATTTTTAACCTTTTAAAAATAATCATTATACTCCTCTGTATTGCTAGTTCAGGTGGCTCCACAGGCAGTGGAACAGTTCAGCAATTTATACATGAAAAATTCTGGATTTCAATACCAGCCACAGGTCTAATATTGATACATTCTGGGTCAAATTTCTTAGGTTGGTGTAGTTCAGTGGGTAATACTCCTGTCCTACGCAGCAGCAGACTAGAGTCCAACTCCCTGCCCAAACAATACACAACGCTACATTCTCTTACCTCTGTAAAATGACTTGTAACTTACTCTGGATTAGAGTGTTTTCCAAATTCAGTACGTAGAAAACACAATGTCTTGTGTGTGTATAGCATAGAAAATACAGCCCCACTCTGGCCCTGCCTCTAACATACACCATACACCAACATTATGTTCCTCCATACAAAAAAGGTTCTTCAGGGGTTGTTTAGTAAACCATGAATCAATATATAGACATTGCCCCAGGAAACCTAAATCTGTTTTTTTTCTTTCTAATCAAGTTAACATCTGAGCCACAACATACATGTACAAAGTATGTCTTATGAATGTCTTCCCAAAGTCTAATAAATGTCTGATGTAGTGTATTTCTCTCCTATGTAAACTGGGCGGACCTAATCTTAGGTATTAGGTAATCTTAGCTTCCTTATGTATTCCCCTTACCAGTTCCAATGCTGGTGTCTCTTACCCCACCTACACAAAACAGAGTAAACCTGGCCAGCTAAAGCTAACCACAGCATAAGCAAAAGCTTACAAGCTAGACCATCTGCCTGTAGAGGCCCGTCACCCATTCCATTGTTTGTCCAAGCACTAACATTGTTTATGCATTCGTTCCTTCATTCCTGCATGGCTTCGTCCATCAATCTGCATGTCAGTTCATGTGTTACTTTGAGCACTGATTAGTCAGTTTGTTCGTTATTCGTTATTTGTCTGTCCATCTGCACATCTCTACATCCGTGAGTGTTTTTCTGTCCAGTTACTATCACATTAAAGCAGGATAGCAATTTTTCTTCTGTATGAGTGCTGGAATGAGCTGGGATGGACTGAGAGCTGCTGCTCTTTAGCCAGACCCACATGGAGAGTTTTATCATATTTATAGCTTTGCTACATGTTTTATATAACACTCAAATTTAGTTTGTAAAAACATGTTTAATGCTGTACTGGGACTTTAATGTGTAAGGTTTCTTCATATTGTATGTATGTTCCTTTATTAAAACAGTTCTACATAGCACAAAAAGCCTTTTTCTACTGTTATGATGTCAAGCTTTTCAGTGCAACATAGAACTATTTTTAAAAAGGCTCTATATAGAACCAAATACAACACATTCTCCATCAATCTGAAGATCCATTTCACCATGTAAAGAACCATTAAAGCATAAAATGGAACTCATGGTTCTAGATACAAGAATTGCCTTTACTACAGGAGCCATGGTTTTATGCGTAGGTAACAAAAGTAAACAACTGGCCTTCTTTGATCCATTATTACTATTATGATCAATAAAATTTGTCGGCGTGTTTCCACTATGACATCGGCACTGAAGAAGTCAGTCATTAGCACGATCATTACGAGTGAGAATTTGTGCTAGGATCTCACTGTGTTGCGCCGGCAGGGACGATCCCTTGCTAAGCAGGCAGAACAATTAAGATTAAGTGCTTGGTTAATGGAACTGCAACCAGAACAGCACAGGCCCACTCGCTGTGCAACATTTCCTATTACCTTCCATAATCATTGCTCTTGTTGCACTCTCGTTGTGTCACCCCAGTGCAAAAGCCAAGAAAATCAACCGAAATCGTTTTTGCTTTACTTTTGATAAACCTAATAATCACGCTGGCTAACGGCTCTTATTTACTGATCTTCTGGTGGCCTCTTGTGGTAAATAAACTCTCACCAAGTGACATGCAATTACTGCATCATGCAACATTGAGCCAGCCGGGTATCACTTAACTGTGTGCACACGGCAATGGACCTCTTAAAGCCACCCTACACCTGAACCCGGGATGGACAGCCTATACCCATTATGCAGCATGTGTTCTATGGCTAGCCATGACAGCCTCCTGCTTCGAGCGGCCTAAACTGCTGCTTTCTGTCACCTAGCCATGATTACGAGTTGATTACAGGTCATTGTCTCATGGCACTTTGCCAGGTAGCACAAAAGACTCGACTATATAAAAGAAGCCATTTTAATCCATTTTCATTCAGTCCCTTGTCCTCATTTGGTGGCTAAATTACAGCTTCTGGGTGAGCGGTGGTGGCCTCACCTTCTCGCAGCTTTCTCTGACCTTTATTATGCACTCAAATGGCTAATCCTGCAGGAGGAATGGAATCGCAGACAGACAGGGATTTAGTCGATTTTAAATGAGATAGCTCACCAGCAGGTTAATGCCTTCTCCCCCACTGGAACTAAAACCCTGCCGAATCCCACACGGTGGACACAATAGTATTAAACCTGGCTGAACGCAGACCGGATGCTTGCTCAACTGCCTTTGTGCGGACGAAGGCAAGGTCAGTGAAGAGAGCAGCCTGTTCTGTCAGTCCACTCGTTCATAATCCCTCTGAGCTGGCTAAAGCTTCATGTGTTTCAAGTGTCCTTTTGCTTTGCTGTAACTTTCCTGTGTGGGCTTTATACGAAATGCATGCTGTTCTTAAAAGAAGGGTCAAATGTTATTAACGGTTCCTAGTAAAAATATGCACTTATTATACACTACCGCTCAAAAGTTTGGGATCACAGTGAAATTTTCTTGTTTTCAATGGAGTAGCCTTCCTTCCTCCCTGTTCCTACACAACAATGGACTGACGGGTGTCTAAAGAAAGTTGTTTCTTTCTGGCCATTCAGCAAGCCTGTCAGCAAGCCATCAACTGCTGATGCTTCAGATACTAAACTAACCTAGAATATTGTGCTCCCTTTTAAGCTCACTTATTAGTAGAATGTTTTTCAGCTGTGCATCACAATTGAGGAAGGGTGTCCTAACAACTAATTAGCCCAACAACATGCATCTTTATTTTTGTCAATTTTAAGTTTTCTACATCATTTGAACATGCCAATGGCCCTTTACATTGTCTAGAAATTGCTGTAAAATGCATGAATGATGTATAGACCACTAGAAATGCTCCAAAATAGCTTGAAAAAAATTGGGTTTCATTGACTTACATTGAAAGTAAAGTATGTTTTTGGTCTCTCCTGTAAAGTTGCAATTTTTGAGATTCTTATTTTTCACTGGACTGCGACAATATATATATATTTATGTTTTAATTTATTTTATCAAGTAAAATTTATTCACTAAATTGTCACTTGCTAGTCACTTAAGCATTATTTGCGAGTGTAGTGTGATAATTTGACATGATAAATATTTAAGTGTATATATAATAGGGTATTCTTAGCTGTGAAACCAATAAATCTTAATCTTATACCAGCACAAACAAATTATGTAACACACACCAGCTAAATTAATTAAGACAACTCAAATGACTCCAGGGAATCTTTGTTTATGACATTTTAAGTAAACTCACCTACTTTTAATGAACACAGCTATTATCTGTGGTATACAGTGGGCAAGCTAATATGTTCCCAACAGAAATCAGCCCACTGTTATCAGATGTCTAAGAAAAAAACATCACAATCAGGGATCGAAGCAAAAGTTTGGGAAAAGACTGTAAATGCTTCTTGTAGCTAACTTTCAGTCTCTCAGTTTTTGTGTGGGTTTTTTAAAATCTTATAGAATTCTTGCTCTGTCTTACACATACTGCTCATTTTAGGTCCATCCAGATTTTCATACAATAGAACAAGGGCACCCCTTCCCCACTGCAGTGGAAAAGGGGTTCGATTGCCTTTTTAGCAATCCTACAAGCAGATCTTGGTCTTCCAGACCTCAATTTCACCTCCACCATTCCTGGTAAGTGCCATTTCGTAATTATATGGTAAACTGAAGAAATGGCTACCTGAAAATCATCTTACAGCCTTTGCCTGTTTGTGGGCATCAGTTATTTAAATTTCCTGAATGCTAGGCAGCTGTTTAGAGGGATCTATGGCAGCTAGTTATTGGGACAAGGTTGAAGAAGTCAGAATATTTATAAAGCTCTGAAATTTTTCTCTGAAATGTTTATAACAATCGCGAACAAGCTAATTAAGGTTGAGACTTTGAGGTAAAAGTTCAAATCTCTCGAGGTGCCCAAACTTTTGCATAGTGCTCCTCTTCTGTTTTGCTCTGCAATTTTACAAACATGGGCAAAATAATACAGTAATTCTGCCTAATTCTTATTCACATAACTATTTCCAGTGACAGAAATTTTGATTGGGTATATATATATATATATATATTGTGGCATGCAAAAAGTTGAGCACCCAATTATATATATATATATATATATATATATATATATATATATATATATATATATATATATATATATATATATATATATATATATATTCTGGCAATGAAGGAAAACACACAAATAAAATCCTGTATAATGTTTATAATGTGTGGACCCAGATGCCAATTCACTCTTTAAGCATTTCAAGTCAGCTGCCAGTTTGTAGCTAAATATTTCTCCAGCTGTCTCTGCAGCACAGAATGATGTCTGCATTTCTAAATCCTATTCATCACCAGTTTGCCTGTTTGCTATGCTTTTTGTGAGGTCATAAAAAAACCAAACAGACCCCGTCCAGTTTGGCTTTGTGTCACATGATAGCAGTGAGAGTCTGGGCTTTGACTGGGCTTTTTTTTGTAGGCGGGAATTATGTGATCTGTTGTGTATTGTAAACTGTGCAGTGTATGCCTGGCTTGAGTGGGGCCCAAGTAAACATGTACCAGCTCCATCACACAACCACTTCAGGAGGAAACAGCAGTTATTTTTCCCTTCTTTTCTTTCCCAAATACATGGTGTTGTACATGGCGTGCACTGAAACATTGATAGAAATGGAGGTGTATTTGTTCAGATGACCAAAAAAATACTTCAGAAATGCTTTTAGTGTAAACTGGACTTCACTTTCATTTTCCCTCTGTGATCTTTTGAAAACAGGGGCCAGAAAACTACATATCCAGTCAATAGAGTGCTAACATGCTATGTGTAAACATAAACAAACATCAATGTAGAAACGAGACAAGTTGGATTACAGAGGCTAAAGAAGCTAGAGATTGGAGCCATGCCAGGTGCTGTATGTGGGGAAGGTAAGTGAAGGTCTTACTAGAGTAGACCAGTTTGAAGCCCTCTCCGGTAGCTTCGGCATCAGAGAAGAACTCCAGCCACAGATGATTGGAAGTGCTGATGAGGGTCAGGCCCAGCATGGCCGAACCCGTGAAGGCTCCCAGCACATGAGCAGTGTTGTCTTTACCGTCATAGATCTGAAAGGAATGAAACCCAGCATAAAAGATACTACATGGGGCAAAGCCAATTGAGACAACAACCTGAGACAAGAATCTGATCTGAAAATGTTTTGGGAACATAATGGGATTCTTTTTCCGCTCTCAGAGAAATCAGCTTTAACTGTTCGACGCAGGCTTCGAAAGAAAAGAAAAAAATAAAAGCTCTCTGACTGGGTTTATTTTTTATCAAGCTGCAAAAGCCAGGCAATTTTATGGCAAACAGGTTTATCCAGAGAAATTCATCTGTGCTGCACTGCTATACAATAAGAAGCGATTAAAATGTAAGTGTCTCTCCAGGTTGTTTCAAGCGTCCAATGCCAATTTCAGGGGAACAGACAATAAAAATGTAAAGTAAATTTCTGGAAATATAAACACAAACACAGACACATTATGTATGCTAATGCCATGACTGTAGAGAATCCTCGTATAAATGGCTTTCCTGGCCAAGAAGCGCGTAGACGAAATGGAATTACCTTCAAGATATCCCCCTGGGCCAGATGGAAGGTTCGAGCAGATATGTTGATTCCCTTGCCAGCCTGCACCTGGATGCTGTAGATGCACTCGTGGTTGTTGTCATAGTTCATGGGGTAATTTGGCGACAACAGAATCCCCTCATTGTTGATGACAGACGAGCCGCACTCAGCTGGAGATGTGGAATAAAAACACGGAACATTGGGGGGGAAATGCAGTATCACAGTAATCGAAATGCCAGATACCATCATTACATCAAGATCTCCTATTTTGCTACCATTACATGCGTCACATTTCATCCTATAGAGCTGCGAGCAAGCTCATAAGTACACCACATGGACATTTGGCGACAGTAAAAGCTTATTCTGAGGGCTTAAACAAGTCTATCATTTTCAGGTAGATTGGTGCGGACGGGGCCAAACGTGCAGAGGCGGCGAAACTGAAAAGCTCCATCGACCGAGCAAAGTCACGAGGTGTGCTGGAATTCCACATCATCCTGACAGTGAACAATAACAGTCAAAGGTAGAGTTAATGGAACAACAGACGCTAAAAACAGATGTATTAATACTCATCATGCATCGTGGCAGGGGAGCGGGGAGGCACATAAAGCGGCACAGCCGGCCTGATTTATTTAATGCCCCTGCGCCGTTTCCCTCTACACTGTGCCATGTTATGACGATATTACCAGTGTCATATTTTGAATAAATCACTGCTGTTACTGCCTCCATTTAGTAAATTACCTATACACTCTCCCCTCCAAGAGCCAGCCTAAGACATGATGTGAATTTGAACTGAGCTCCACTCTCCCTCTTCTCTCTTTGCCCTTCCGCTCACTTTCATTTAGGTGGCGAAAAAAGGAGCTCTTGTTTAGAGTATTGCGCTCGACCCCGTGGAGTTCGTGCCTCCGACCAGCACTGCTGAATGCAATTTGAATAACTCGGGCTACATGAATCAGGCAATAATTGGATTTCTGATTTGTAAGCTGCCAGTAAACTCACAGAGAACAATTTGAAAATGTAAAGGAAAGAAGTTGAAGAAGATGAAGGATAACCTTCCTTTTACATGGTATGTACAACGGAGATGTAAAAGTCCTGGATATCAAATACATTTCAAATGAATTTTCTTTTCAAGCAGTCTACTCTTGGAAACTTGTTTCTAAAAAAACTCCTTTTTGAAGTCTATACTTCAGTGAAATATAAGAGTATTCTATTTACAATGACAGCCAATAAAAGTTTTTGATAGATTTCATCCGTTTTACTTTTATCTCTGTAAACTTGCTATTTAGGATCATAGAACGGGGAACCCAGACACTGCTGCTATTAGCTTTTCATCCATTTCGTGCAGACGAGTTATGTAGGCACAATAATGGTAATTGGTCAGTGCGGCTACTTTTCTCGCCACAGCAAGCTTCATGTTTGTGCAACCTGCTATCCCATAATTTTTCTGCCACTGAAAATGAATGTAGGCTAGATTTTGGGTGAGAAATGTGACATCATGTAAGGGAATGCATGTGCTGAGAAACCAGATTACTGAGCTGATATCCAACTCTCTTTAACAGATTTCTTAATCAAACTTCTGAGTCTTAATTTGACCGAAGAAATCCCTGTATACTGTTTACTGAACCACTTTACTGATGAGGCAACTCCAGAAATCCGATTATGCTCAAAATATTAAGCGCTTATAAGCAGTGGTTTGCAGAAAAGATGGCAAATTAAAGCCCCCTGGAAGGGGCATACCAAAGTTTCAATTTTTGTTTTTACTAATTTTTGTCCAATAAAGAAACCTGTTATACTCTTATTTCAAAATGCTTGTTTTTGTATTTACTTTGACATGAACTGTGCCAAAATTTCACAGATATTTGTATCAAGAAAACAAACTAGGAATATACTTTTCCCTTCAAGTTACTTTTATTTTTTTACATAATGTCTGGTGTGAATTGCTTTGCCTGTTTGCTCAGACACTATTTCTGAGCATCACTGTGTTCCTTTTATACAGTGATAGAAAACAGAAGAGCACACAAAGCTTTAATTCCACATCTGATCCATTGTGCTATGCCTGGACAAATATATGTCTCAGCTTCTCTGTGGGCAGATAAGTTTTAAAATAAAATATATTATAACAAAGGCGATGACGCTATAGTCTCTAAATGTATTGCTGGTTATACATTGGGTAAAATAGGCTTAAGAGAACCGTTCACATGCGTTGCTGTAACCGGAGCATGCGTAGGACCGAGGAGTGTGCATAAGAAGACTGGATGTGAGTGAGTGAGCAGTGGGCGTGCAGCTGGGGAGGGCTGAGTGGCCCAGCAGTGAGCTGGTGGGAGCTGGAGAGAGCATGATACCTGCACAAACCTCTCGGCCATTAGAGGAATCCGTCAAGCATGGCAGAAAAGATTGGGCGAGAGAAAGCCTGCCTCAGTGAGAGAAAGAGAGAGAGATGAGGCCTGCCTCTGCCATGAGTCTTCAAGGCACCATCATTATGGGCTTTAATCTCTGGTGTCTTCCATGTTTGGAGCCTAATGTTTGTGAATAAATGACCTGGCAAGGTCCCCAACGTGAACTATTGAACTGCTCTAGGTTTGGAAGGCTGCGTATTCCTCAGCGCATGCAATGACATTTGGCTTTATTGTGCTTTTCTTACGGAGCACGACACAATGTACAATAAATAATTAGTCCGGATTTCGTTCCATCCAGCATTATTTGCATATGGGGTTAATGCTGATACAAACAAAAGAATGGAATATTATACAAAATGAACAGATACAGACTTTTAATAATCGATAAAGGCTTTATGATGCCATAAAAGAGCTCTAATTTTATGAAGGGTTATTAATCAATCCTTGTTGTAAAACCAGTAGAAACGGTTCCTCTATGCGCCGTATAGTGAGCAACTCTTTTTATGCGGAGAACAGATTTCATTAATCCAGTCACTTGGCTGCATGAAAGGCCAATCTGATAAGAACTGGTCCAGCCAAGGACAAACAGCTTTACTTTTCTTCGTCGGAGAACGTCATTTGTTGGGCACAAAGAGCGTGTCCCATGTGCTGACTGAAGCAATTTTCCCTGTCTCCTCATCAATGGCTCAGCCGCTACTCAATTGGCACAGGATTTTGGAAACGGGCGCCGGAAACAAACATCTGCCGCTATCAGACAATGCTATAGGTGAGCACTCATTGTCTGTCTGCATTGTGTTGTCTGGTTCTGGCAGATGTGTTTAGTCTGTCTGGAGGCTGCAGTGTGCTGTGGCACTGCTCTAACGACAGCATTTTACGATCTCTGTGAGTAAACGTGTACACAGACTAAACAGAAAAAAGACAGAGAGCAAAAAAAAAAAAAATGAAACATGATGTTAACAACATTAAATATGGTTATTTCCTGGGTTTCTATTTTCCTGGGCCTGAGGGCAGAACTGTAATGTCTGTCATTGGGAGCTTTTCACTCTGCTTTACTGTGTTATGGCTTGAATAAAACAAATGTCTTTACAGGCTTTTTTCAAAATGCAATCAACTTCGGTTAATGAAATGACAGACATGGTACGAGTTTGAAAAAACTGATTTACGGGCTGAACTGCTAGCTTTAAAGCTAATGGTCTACTTGGCATTGCAAACACACATGCGAGCTTTAACATTCAATAATACAATTCAAGCAAAACGCCATCTGCTTTCATTTGTGTATCCGCATCCTGAAGCACACGCAGGCTACGTTCACATTACAAGTGTCATTGCTCAAGTCTGAAGTTTCAAACTTGATGCTTCCTGTTTGTTTAGTAGCTTGGTATGTTAAACATGACCTGAAATCTGCTGAAATATGAATTAAGCTGCAGAACAAACCCTCTTCATAAAGACAATTTGCTCTAAACAGCGATGCGCCTTTCATTAGGGGAGTAAGACCAAGGTGAAAAAGGGTCAAATGCATTGCTTATGCATCGTGAGGTTAAACACTGCTGCCACATTAACACTGAACGATGGTGCATATGTAGTGAAAAAACACAGGAATTCACATTGATGAAAATATGAAGATTTTTTTTTTACCCTCATTGCTCAATTCAGTTGTCTTTTCTCACTGACTCAAATCTGTCACAAGTGTGAATGAACCTGGGACTTGAAATGACCCTTACACACACATCCTAATTAATAACACCACATGAATGAACTATGTGCATCACAAACAGCAAACAAACTAACCTGCAGAACAAGGCCTCGTTGTGGAGATAACTAGCTCTGTAAAGCTCTCAGCTGCAGCAGCAACTTCAAGTTAGGCAGTGTTGCCACACTAACACTGAGAAAGTGTGTAAAAGCAGTGGGAAAAGCTCACATGATCCTGAACTGATCATTCTCATTAGGGTCATGTGGCCACAAATTGGATATGTATCTGATCAAGGTCCACACCTGGAAACGGCTTAGATCTGCTTTGATAAGATCAGATTTGCATATCCAAAAAGCTCCTAAAATGTCACATTAAGGCAAAAAAAAGTAAAACATAAAACAGATTTGTGCTATTTTAATAATCTAATAAAATGATTAAAAGAGACTGGAGGTTGCCCAAATGGCTTAAATGTGGAGCTCAAATTCCTCTGTGCAAACACAAGTGGCAAATAGTTCTAAATTTTGAATTCATGAACATAGCCATATACTGCCACATACATTATATATTCAGCAGGGTAATTGCTAAAGTTGATGCTAAAGTTGATGCTGCGTATTATTAGGTATTTATTTTTAGAGAAAGGATATCCCCATAGTCTTTTTACCACAAGCTGTAAGCATTCCCTACTCCATTCATCATCATGTCAGTGCCACAATAGATCGGACGATGATTTAATTTTTCAAAATGTTCCGAATAATGCTTCTTCCATCATCACGTCTGCAGCCCAACTCCGAGCCAAGGGAAGCACCAAGCCACTTTGCCTAGCTCACTTAGGAGCCTTACGCATCAGCATAGACAGGGTTGTCACTAATGGAGTGAATCTCGGTCCTTACAACAATGTCACCCCACGGTGAATTACATAAAACAGCATTAATTCTTTAACTGTCTTTTAGAGTCCATAAAACTTTATTGTTTGTGACCCGCACTAACTCACCACTTCTTATATAAGACATAATACTGAATGATTAAAAGAACTTTAATCACAGTCTGTATTCCAAAACAAATATAGTCTAAAACAACATATCTGTCTGAAGTTCTTCAATCCATTGCGACATTTAAAAATCATTGTTTCGTCATGTTGTCAAAACAATATTGCAATATTGCACAATGCTGTCCACTACTGGCTAGCATGGAGCTGTAGAGTATAGATTTAATACATAGTGCTGTTTGTTTATAGATATGTATCTATGTGTGGATGTGTTGCATGGACCATTCTGTGCTATGCTGTGGGGCTGGTTAGCGGGGTAATGGTGCATGGATTGTGGCTTCCCCTTAAGGATACTATACTATTAGGGAGTATTGTATGAGTAAAATAATTATTATTACTTTTATTATTACTATTATTAGTTGTAGCAGTTCAGTAGTACAGTAGTAACTGTGAAAGTAAAAGTAATATTACTAGTACTATTATTTATATAATACTATATAGTACTATTGTCCTATTAGAAGTAATACTATTAGTACTAATCATAGCAGTTGTTCAAGTAATAGCAGTATGCTGATAGTATTAGTGATCATAATAGTAAAAATAGTAGGAGTAGCAGTAACAGTAGTAAAGTAGTAGCAGTATTAGTGATTGTAGTCCTAAGAGTAGTAGCAGTAGAAGCAAGAGTAGTAGTAATTTTTGTTGTAGTAGTAGTAGCAGCAGCAATAATAGAGGCGCTAATAGAAATAGTACTTGTAACAGTAGCAGTAAATACGATAGTAGTAACTGTAGAATATGTAGTGACAGTAGCAACTATAGTAGTAATAGTAGGTGTAACAGTAGTATTAATGAAAGTAAAAGTAGTTACTACTTATAATAATTGTAGTCAAGGCAGTAGTTATTGTTAAATCAGTCATAAAAGTAGTAGAAAAGGTAATAACAGTAATAGTACTTATAATAGTAGTAGTCAAATTTCAAATTTCAAAATTCATAATAGTACTCACATTAGTCCTAAAGGTAGTAGCAGTAGTAGCAACAGTAGCAGTCATTTTTGTTATAATAGTAGCAGCAGCAGAGGTAGAGGTGCTAATAGTAATAGTACTTGTAACAGTAGTAAATTTGATAGTAATAACTGTAGAATATGTAGGTAAATGTGACAGTAGCAACTGTAGTAGTAATAGTGGATGTAATGGTATAATGTATTAGTTAAAGTAAAGGCAGTTACTACTAGTAATAATTGTAGTAATAGCAGTAGTAAAAGGTAGTAACAGTAGTGGTATTTGTACTTAGCAATAGTAGTAGTAATAGTTACTGCAAGTCCAATAAGCAAGATATTTGACAGCAGCACAGACAGAGTCAAGCTGTTATTGTCAGGCAGAGACATGATGTTGATGCTGAACTGTAGATAACTAAAGACTACAGATGCAGCATTTCCTCTGTTTTTATTTTATTTATTTATTTATTTTTGTCAAGGCTGCTCTACACTAAACTAGCGTAATGCCTCAAGCTGACGCCAGCACAGGACAGAAAGCCTCTCTGCAACTGGTCGTTTCATCAAGAGAATTCAAGATTTACTAGGGCTCTTGTAAACATGTGAAACAAGCCCATTTCAAATAGGGTGTTTTGGGAAAAACAAATCAATTTGGAATGCAACAGTAACACTGGCGAAATGTTGAAGAAATTGCTTTATGATGGAATATGACCTTCTGATCTACGAGAAACTAAACTGAAGGGGAACGAAATCTGATGAATCTGCAATGCAGTTCTTTTGGGTCAAAAGCTAAAATTACACAGACAGATAATCAGGCAAGCTGAATTCTAAAGCATGATTTAAATTCCAAACACATCGAGCCTGTTCTCACAGCACAGCGGAAAAACGATGTGTTTGTGCGTGTGTGTGAGTGTGTGTGTGTGCGTAACGTGTGTCCATGTGTTGGGGAGCAGGTGCAAAGAGGGTTTCTATAATAACACGAACACTCATATGCACACGGTGACCAATCACATACTCACACACACACCCACTCAAACACCCCCCCACTCACAGAACTACTGCACCTAAGCCTTTCTATCGGGGTTCAAACACTCAAAATGCTCAGAACGGACTTCATATATCACCTCTGTGGGGGATAGACTCCTATATACAGAGGAAAGACGGCAGACAGTGGACGAACATCTTTCACTACTCAGAGGAACAGTGCTTTCAAAGTCCTCTATAAACACCACCTCTTTACATTTAGTTTAATTAAGCCCTATTTGAGCTGGATTCGTTTTATCCAGGGAGGTACTGTAATTTGAGTGATTACAGACGAGATCCGTAATTTCAAACCAATATGAATATGAATGAATCTCCATAGAGATTCATCGAAGTAATAATCCTGGAATGAATTACCTTCTATAAAACCTTCTACCTTCTATCAAATCTCAAGCTCCTTTGGTAATAGACCTCATAGTAATGTAATAACAGAACCCGGTAACCATCACACCTCTATATTTTGTCCACCAAGATACAAGACTGACTGCAAAGGCTAAGTTTCACTTGGCACAGTTCCATTGTCCTCAAGTTCAAACAGGACTAATGCAATCTACAAGATTTTTGCTGATGGCCTATATAATTTTAAGAACTGCACTGTCATAGGGCAGCACAATTTCTGTCTTGTTAGACGCCACTTTGTTTAGCAGAAAGAAAGCCTTTTTTTATGGTCCCTGTTGATACACAATGTAAAGCAATGTGAATGTAATTCATTATGTTAACTAGGGTGTCAATTTTGTAATTACATATTGCTGTCAGAACAAACCTATTGTCTTTGTTTTCAAGTTTTAACATAATATGAAAATGCCTGTCCTGCATTCGTTTAGTTATATTTAATTTGTCTTGGTGAGGCACACATGAATGACATGTAGTAAGAACAATATTACACTAAGGGAAAGGTACAATAAGGTAAAGAAATAGAATAAAGAATAAGAATAATAAGAGTAATAAAGAGCAAGGAAAGGTGCTATTGAGTGCTGTATGAATATCTGTGCATATATATGTATGGATATTCTACACATAAGTGAGTCTGAGTAGACGTATGTTCATGGTGAATGGACAACAAGAAAAGGCCCAAAATCACTTTTGAAAAAGGTCTGGCTACACTGACCTACATTCAAAATAATATGTTTTTTTCTTTTCCTGTATTGTACTTTTGAGGATAAAGATTTTATTCTGACAGCAGCGATGTGAACGAAATCAATAGCAAATTGAAAATGAATCTACACATCTAATGCTAATGTACATGATAGGCAATCAACAGCAAACTGGATATTCCACTGTTTTCAATGGAGCAGCAACAGAAAAATCTGCCACCGGCAACAGTGACAGAGGTGTACAGTCTGTTCCATTAAGAGCTCTCAATTTCCGCTGCTGACAGCAGAACATGCCAGAAGGAGAAACGCTTTCCCGCAGGAACCACTTTTCTCAGCTGGTTGGAATTCAGTCCTCTACTCCTGTTACAAGGTGACATCTGTTACGGAATAACTTGTAGCACAATCCTCTTATTGCCTGCCTACTTTTCTTGCACGCTTACGTTTCTAATGCTCTCACACGACGCACGAAGGGCTTGTACAGGTGAATCAGGGTACCAGCTTATTGTACCTGACTTTAAGGATCGGACTCTGGTTTAAACCGATGCAGCAGAAGTGATACCCATTGAAAGAATAGCCAAAGCAGTGTGGGGGACATGTAGAGCTATGCCACTCTCACATGACAAATCAGAACAAAGTGGGCCAGCTAACCAATCAGAGCACACTGGGAGGCAGGGCTTAAAATTATGAACACTGAATATGTGCATAATAGGTTCTCTTTAAAACAGTACAGAACGTCCTCCTGCCTTTTTACACCTTAAATAAAGAAGCAGCAAATAAAAGCTCTCCTCAGAAAATGCTGTCACCTTGACAATATTTCCATAGCTACATGCTGGCGGTCTGTGCTGCTATGCGACGATAAAAATGCCTTTTTTTAAGCCAACATGTAAATGCAGCAGTGTAAAGAGTTATAACACATACTCATGCTCTCATATAATGGTAGGTCTGAGGCTTTTGCTGTGCTGTACATGTTTCCGGATGAGCCGATAAGTAATCACAGCGTGAGGCTGGATTTGCTGCATTCACTGAAATGCTCAATCCTGATCCACACTGTGAGAGACCCTTATTCACCTGTTCACCTGTACTGCACCATTAAACCTGCTTTAACAAGGCATTTCCCCCCCTCCTTCCTCCTCCTCTGCTTCCCTGTTTCATTTTGACAGATGGCAGAGAGGACCTATTCAGCGTCTAGGTGAGCAACATGTACAGATTTGACAGCTGAGCCGAACCCTCACCCAACCGACGGCTGTATCTTTCTGATTTCCCTCTCTAGCCTGTCGTGTTGATCTTCATTGAGCATTAAACCGGGATTAAGCTAGCGCAGGCATTTCTGCCCGATGTTAATCAATGGAAATCCTTTTGCCATCCCTTTACCCTGAAATTAAAAGCAAACTGCTTAATGCCAGTGCGAGACGGGCCTCTGCCACTCTAACCCCTCTGGGGGAGTCTGATACCGCGCTAAAGCCATCGCTCCAAAAACCTGCTGTCAGCTGATGGAATATTAAAGGCAGCAATATTGACATTTTCCATAAAAGTGATAGGCTCAAAGTTCACCCTAACTGCAGCGTAGCCCAATTACACTGATTAGAACAGCGCTGGGCGCTTATCTTGCTGGAGTACAGAGCGAAGAGGGCTGGTACATGGAGGAAACAGGGCATGTGCGGCTGTGCATTGCCTTCTGCTGGCTTAGTGATCTGCCAGGGTAAGCAGTACATGGTGGAACAGAAGCAAAAACAAAAACTCCAGCACAGCTTATTAGGGTGATGCAATAAAGAAACCACTATTGATTATCTATATAAGCCTGCAGTGAATGGTTTACTGAATAGAAGAATTTTGGAAGTTTAAAAACTCCACATAGGATAAAGATTCTACCTCCAAGCTTCTCTTCTCTGTTAATCTGTGCTTTCTTAGTGTTGTTACATTAATGAAGCTAAAATATGCCAATAAAAGAAGACTTTTGCATGTTTTACACAATAATAGACAAATTCTATAAGCGTATATATGTTTAATATAGGCAGCATGGTCATTGGCCTATGAAAAATAGTACATTTTCTTTTTTTGAGCTGCCTAACAATCTTGGGCCAGCATAAGTGACTAAGCTGCCTACTAATGTGAAAGAACTGTTACTTCTGTGGTAGCAGAGATGTTAAAGGAGACTTTAGCTTCATAGGGATGTTACAATTTTCTAAATCCATGGTTCAGATCAGAGCTTGCTTTATTTTTATTAATTTAGATTAATATTTTTTATATTTTTAATTTTTTTAGATGGTGGGGAGTAAATGAAGAATTGCTGGATTTGATTAAATTACCATTAATGTAATGTCACATAAACTGATGAGGGCTTAAAAGACAGGCCCAATTCTGCTGTAGCGCTTAACTGGACATATGAAACCTACTAATAACGCAATAATAGTGTTAATAATGCACAATAAACATGTTTGTTAAGGCATTGTTATGCAAAATATTGTTCATTAATTAAACTCGTATAAGGTAGCAGGTGGTGTGGAGGGGTATCCCGGACAGATTTTAGACTGTGGACATATCTATCACAGTTTCTGTCTCAGTTTCAGAAGCATTACAAGCCTATTCAACAACATCTCTGCATGGATTGAAGGCAATGTTAAACATTTTCGCTGTCACGGTGCTGTACATCTAATACAAAAACCATTTCACAACTTTTAGCTGTATGTACAGCTGAGGGGGAAAATCAGATGCATGCAAACTGTAGAAGATTTCACTGTGGGTGCCAAAACCTTTGACTACAACTGTATGGATAAAAAAAACTCTAGATTTTTCTATTCCAGGCAGCGATCTGAAACAGCACCATCAAATCCTTGAGCTTTATGTTTTCCATGTTTGTCTGATTCTTCCAAGTTGTTTTTGTAAAGCCGTGATCCAGCTGGTCATTTTCTGTAGTCCTTAAAAGCAGCCGGCTAGACGGCTTCAAAGATCCACGCCTGTGTTAAAACCTCCCGCTCCCAAATCACACACAAACATAGGGAATAAAAGTGTTTTGGTGAATCTGAAGAGTTGAGTCAAATCCTTTACATATCCACCCAAAGAAGCTCAAGTTTGGTTTCTTTGATGTGAGAGTACAAACAAATGATGTGTAATACGTCTTTGACACAGTAATAGAGATGTAGTGTCACTGGCAGTACACTTGTGGGAAGGACAGAGTTAACCTCAGCAGTTTAGCTAGAGTATCATTAGATGTGGCAAAGGTGAGGCCTCCTGTCATGAGCATCAACACAATCCATCTGATCTGTTATCTAATCTTTGGTGCTACTCTGAAGACGCAAAAACAAATTTGTCCTCAGATATTTCATCATGTAGTGAGTTACACTTACATTTACATTCTATATCGACAAATTCAGGTTCGTTACTGTTCAAAGAAAATCAAGTATCTCTTAGTGTCACAATTTTTTAGCTTTCTACATGATTTGAGCTCTACAGTCCTTTACACTGTCAGAAATTCAGAATGATTAGCCCAATTATAATGCTCCAAAACTGCTTTAAACAGAATATATCTTCATTATCCTACATTAAAGCTGTAAAGCTATAATTTTAAACTGGCTTGTTTTTTTCTGGATAGCGATTATATGTTGGAATCAATGGCAGAAACCAAAAAATGATTTATTCTTTATTACTGCATGCACAAATATAATTATATAAATATATACATATAACAACAAATTAAAATAATAGTATAATAATAAAATTTGCCAAGTTCTACTTCCCCTGTTTGTTTATGTCTGTCCTGTCAGTTCCACAGGCTAATGTTTTGGTTCTCTGCACTTTTGTCACGCCCCTCACCTGTTCTCAGTTTGTGTCTCCTCCCTACCAGGTGGTTCTTGTTCCTGTGTCTTCATATTCCCTCTGTTTACTCAGTGTCCTTGTAGCGGTGTAGTCTCTGTCTGGCTGAATATTCGGTTTTATGTTCATTTTGTTCTAATCATGGATTTAAATAAACAAAGTTTGCACATGTATCCGCCTCCCGAGTCTCACTACGTGTTACAAGAATCTACATGTCTTACTGAGAAATATTCACATGAAATCACAATATGCTTTGTTGTCACTGGTAATAACAGGGCTGATTAATAGACGAAAGATAGTCGTTCTGTGGTTGAATAAAATAACAGTAATAAAACAGGTATTTTAATTGTGTATATTATTTAACCCATTAAAATCTCTGTTTACATTCTAAAGCATGGTGAAACTTTCATGCAGTTTTAGTTGTTTGAAATCTACATGAAGCAAAATTGCACTTGAATTGCATGATATATGTGACACCCTGAACCTAATTTCAAACTCAACAGCTTATCAATCAAACATCTCAACTTCATGGATCAAACTTTATGAAACAGCCATGAAAATCTCATATCATTTCATGAGATTATATGGAACAGTACCATTTCAAAGGTTTGATTACAAACAGCAAGAGAAGAGTGTCTCTTGGACACTTGAAAAGAAGATATTCCTAACTGACTTCATGTGAGGTTAGAAGTTGTTCATAAAAGCTTTTCAAAGCTGGTGTTTCTGTAACTAGCTGTGTTAACAAGACTTTTCTATACCACTGGTCCATCATTCACTTTTTATACATCCTTTTTTCACACCAATTCATCACAGTAAACTTGAAATCCTGGGAGTTGATTCCTCTAAATATTTTTATGATCAGTTATTCGCACCAATTGTCTCATGGGCAACATAAGCAAATCTGAAAATCTGAAAATGGGGGTGGATCAGTGATGGTTTGGGCTGCCATATCATGGCATTCCCTTGGCCCAATACTTGTGCTAGATGGGCACGTCACTGCCAAGGACTACCAAATGATTCTGGAGGACCATGTGCATCCAATGGTTCAAACATTGTATCCTGAAGGCAGTGCTGTGTATCAGGATGACAATGCACCAATACACACAGCAAGACTGGTGAAAGATTGGTTTGATGAACATGAAAGTAAAGTTGAACATCTCCCATGGCCTGCACAGTCACCAGACCTAAATATTATTGAGCCACTTTGGGGTGTTTTGGAGGAGCGAGTCAGGAAACGTTTTCCTCCACCAGCATCTCGTAGTGACCTGGCCACTATCCTGCAAGAAGAATGGCTTAAAATCCCTCTGACCACCATCATGTTACTACCAAGTTACGTTATTACGTTGTTAGGTTGCATCACCATGTAAAGCCAGCCTAATCTTTATAATTCAGTTACTATGTGGTCTTCAATGCAATCTGTTTGGATGGCAGATCTGAGCCTTTTATGAGTCTAACCAGCGTTTTTCCTCCATTGCGCAACCATTCATTCACATACACATTCATTCAGTGATTTGTAAGTATTGTGTCTTATTGTTTCTGTAAGTAGACCGTGTGGATTAGAGGTTGAATTCGCTGAGACTGCATTTTTTGTGTCATTTTGTTATTACCTCTTCCTTTCTGTTTCTCACTGGCTTGATTTCCAACTGTAAGCAAATGCATTCATTCACACTGTAGCTTAAGGCTCATTATTATTTTCTTTGTAGAACTATATAGACTCACACCCACCCACCAATACATAGACATAAAGGAACTGGTGGGGTCTGAAATCTTAAATAGCGAGCAGAGCAAGATTTATTGTATGAGTCACTTTGTGCATTTTGCTGGCTGCAGCACTGCAATCACAATTATCCGAACTAGTGTTTAAGGATTAATGCAGTATATTTTCCACCATAACAAATGCCTTGACAGAATGGACAATCGTTATTACAGTGAAAACAAAGCCATTATTTTTTGATCTAATGGTATATTTTGTGAACGCACAGTGTTAGTGTTATTTACTGGCTCTAGTGTTCGGTGAGTCAGCAAAGCATGTGACGAATTAAAGGATGTCAATGTTAACATCTGCTATGTTGGTGGAATCAAGATGATTTTCCTGTTTTAAGTGTGCTTCCAGCCATTTGTCAGCATTTTACAGCTGTCTTACCATCAGCAGCCTAGTCACCTCATCATTTACTTTCTGTCCAAGCTTGATGAAGCTTTCTGTCTGCTATTTGTTTGCTTACACATGTAAACGTTTGTTAACACTTTTAAATATCAGGCCTTAATAAGCAGCACAATCTATCACATTATCTAGTCAATGGTTATTATTTGTTAATAATTATAGAATAATAATGTCATCAATAATGATTTTATTATTCTGATTATATTATTGGATACTTATGCAAAAATGATCTTGCCACTTTCCAATGCACACACATTTCCATAACTCTTAGTTAATTGTTATTAGATGGTTTATAAATATGTATTTAAACACTGAGGTATATCACCTGGAATTATATAGTATTAATAGAGACATATAGTGTTACTGGCATTTACTTTATGGAACACTTCTTTGGGGGTTATTGAAGTCTTATTATTTGTTCAGTTAAAACCCAAATTAGGCTGTTACTAATGGCTTATTTACTATGCATTAAGACTGATTCTTTATGGCCTTAAGTATGTATGTTATGGGATAATGACTAACAATGCAATATTAGTTTTAGTCATGCACAATAAACAACTTCAAGATATGCTCCACATTGCAAAGTAGAGCTTTAGTCATCACTAATTAGTCATCAGGTACTCAGAATATTGCATATGTGAATGTTTCCACTAATAAAAAGTCATAAAATAATCTTAACTTTAAAAAATGGTGCACAAATGTACTTCTCAATTTTAAATATTCTTATTATTGATGACTAAAGCTTTCACTAGAATACTTAACAATGGAGAATTAGTGATTTGAATTAACATTACCTATTGTAATATTGCAATCTATATACTAATAATATGTCAAACATATCTTTAAGTGGTTATTGTGCACTGTTACAGCAATTAATAAAACATAACTAGCCTCCAATTACATACAATACAGCCTAAAACCAATACAGCTTAATGTTTAGTAAATTAATGAATCAGAAATGCTACACTTGGGTAGTATTTTATCATGTGCTACAGTCTTTCTTATTGAACTTATATGGGTAAAGTTCAATTAAGAAAAACATGTATTTGTATGTCAGCAAGCTGCAGTGTAACACTGCATTCTAAAATTGTAAAATTAAACAGCAAAACTATGACAATGTGCATTATGGAGGTGTGACTATACATTATAGAGAATGTACATACTTTCATTCACGCCATCTAATGCAACTTCACAGGTTAAACATCAACATATGTAAACAATCCTCACCAACAAACACATAGTACACATTATAGTGCCATTAGAAAGTTGTGCAACGTTATTATAGTCATAATATTCCTTCATTCAAAGAATACCAAATTGTGGGCTGAGTATCATGAAACAAATCAAGATAATTGTTATACCCCATCAAGTAAAGTGAGTACGTAGTTCAAGTGGTAGTGCTTATCAATGCACAAGTAACCATTAACAAAATTCATTAACACACAAGTGAATAATGATGTAGTTGCTAATTATGGGGGTCTGTTATCATAAAGAGTTACTGAATGTTTGCTTGCTGGTCTGCCATGTAATCCCTTAAAACTGGGCTAGCATGCTTTTCAGTACTTTTACATTTCTTATAAAGAATATCAGCAGTAATGCATCACTCTAGCTATTCTACTTCTTCAACAGTGTCTTTCATCTCCTGTCCAAGTTATCACTACAGAATTCACTACATTTGTAGTAAAAACCCCTTTGGGTTTTTTTTGGCATTCTTTTTTTTACATTACAATGTGGGTATGTGTGAAATAGGAAAATGTCTCAAATTTGGATAAATTACAAAGTTCCAATTACAAAGTTTTACATTTTGCAAAGCAGTTGTACAGTTAATCATCTGCATCTACTAAATCACTGTCACGGGAATTCGCGGTGGCTTGTCATCATTAAAACGTGCAAAAAAAGTCCCAAATCCTACAACTTGCCGTCCAAGCTGGCCGCAGAATACAGATTTAATATCTATGCTAATCATCTTTTTTAGTGCGGCGAATAAGAAATGCAAGGTGAAAAATGGGACCGTGGCAAAACTTTTGCAAGCTTGAAATATGGTCAGCAATATTTCCCAGTGTTTTTACAACAGCAATTAAGCCTTTTCACTATGTTATACAGTACAAAGATCCTAACGGATGGTTTCACATTAATTATTGATAAAACTCTTCCCGAATCATATGGCATTGTCATCACATAGTACGAAACACGGGATGGGGTTATAAATTCTCACCGAGCACTATTTATCAAGCTGTGTCTTTAAATCTGATGAATATGTAAAGCCCTGAGCAGCAGCACTTTGGCGTTTTTCACATTATTCTAAAGAGCTCGAACAATGTTCATGGTAAATTACTTCTAAGCAACTTGCCAAGTTTCAGAAGGAAACAAAAGCTGAGCTTTCATGCTGCGCTCATCTGAAATTGTGAGAAATCATCTACACATCTCACCGGAAAATCATTAGCATCACTGCATATGATTTATGTGGTTAAAAAATTAAAGAAGAAGCTTTACTGAGTTAAAGATGGTGTACCAGCTCTGCTGTGGGTCCACAGGTCTCAACTCATACAGTTTACATATATCCCACATGGGTAATACAGTTTCCTCCACAGTTATGGATGTGATTTAAACCCAGTCTACTTTGGTTTATGCTGTTTGGACAACTAATAAGTGTGGCTCAAATTTGTTTGTCTCATTTTTTATGACTAAACTTAATAAATGATGAGCGCAGACTGTGGGTGGAGGTGCACTGATTAAGTGAAATGTTGTCAGCACGTGTAAGCCGGGCACAGACAAACAAAACAGATATCAGAACACGTGAGAAATGAGCCATCAGCTCAACACTAGCCAACATTAAAGCAATGCTGTACTATAATGATCAGACTGTCAACAAAAGGACAAATGTATTTGTTTCTGTAGAAGACAAATGAAGAAGTTAAGGAAGGTTAACTAGTAAATATACATGTATTCCTCAATCTCAGAGATTCACAGAGATTCTTGTTAGTCAGTTCTTCACAGAACACAAACTGTCTGACTCTGAATATCCTTGATTTCTTTAGTGTTTACAGCATTGGCAGATTATCTTACCCAGAGAGACTCACAGTTTACATTTACACAGGTAAAGTAGTGGTTGTGATGTCACAACACATGAAGGTTTGGTTGCCTCTGTTTGGTACAACGCAGGCAGGTTCTGTGTTAATAGGCTAAATTTTCCCACTTAAAACCTAACACAGCGTTTTCTGATCAGCAGCTCTTGTGATTAGAAAATAAAGGCAGAAAAACTGATTACCACAGTAATAAAGTTCTAGATTGCTGTTGCCAGTAATCTTAATAATAGAACTAAACATTTTATAGAGATATCAGTGAACTTGGTCTGTTACTGTGAGTCACCATTTGATGCTTGAACTATTCTTTCCAAATAAGAGCAGCAGGGTCATGTTTGGTGGATCAAATGTTGTCACAATCTGAGGTTTAAAAGAAGGTCTGGCTGAATGGGCAGGGACGTGCCTGGTTAACGCAGTTAACCAGGACACTGAATCTCACAGAATGCTAATTTTAAAGCGTCTCTTTTTATGCGTTTTCTGAGTTTATCCCAATGAAAATGAATAAATCATAACAAACACAGAGACTGTGTATTAAAAGTGTTGCAGTTTCACTTAAAAAATCAACTTAATATTATTTAATTAGGGGTGCCAAAACTTTTGCATATAGTATAGGTCTATTACCATCATCAACTTTAACTATGCTGAGGGCTCAATTTAAGTCTCTGGTACTAGTGTGGAGGGTTTTGTTAACATGATACAGCAGTAACTAATGGTAACTGGCACTAACCAGTGAAATGTGTGGTCCCACATACATCATGCCAGTGTGATCAAACTACATAGCTGGTTCAAGATGTCACAGCATTTAGACCAAGTTAATTTGAGCCTCACCATTAACTTCCATTCAAAATGCAGGCTTAAAACACTGCGTGGTGTTACTTGATACTGATTCTATCACATTAACACAAAGACAGGATAATATAAATTAGATTTAAAATTTATATACTAGGTATACTAGGGAGGTGGTAACCTAGGTGAAAACCTAATTTAAAAAGCAAAAAGAAAAAGCTAATAAAAAGAGGGAGGCTGATAACTACACCCCACCCCAGCGCCCCAGCCTCCTTAAATTTTCCCAACAATTTGAGCACGGATTATATCTCATCTGCTCTATGACTTTGACTGAACGGTGTGTGCGCTAATGGTTTTGCTGGTCCTCGCTCTGTTCCACTGACTTTCTGCCTGCGGCGCCATCAGATGAGCGTGGTGATACATCATGCTAAACAAAAACATACACTCAGATGAGAACCTGCTAAACACGATGTCATTACTTACAGCACAGTGGCCACTGTAAAATGGCATCCTTAATCTAATCCATGCTCCTCTAGTAAACAAGCCATCTATCCTGAGGCTTCTAACAAAGTGCTTTTTCAATCAGGTTCAGAATGCATGTCTGTCAAAATGCAGTATCGATTGGCCTCCTGTATGGCTCCAGTACAGGTCGTCTTCTACTGTACACAATACAACCTGGTCTACATTAATTCTGTAGCTGAGGAGTGACGCAGACAAGCAAAAACAACTGAAAAGGAAAACAAATAAGCAATGAATTCACTTCAGGAGTTGTAACAAGTAAGCGTAGGAGCAAACACTTCGGGTCATCCTTAAGAAGTATAAAACACACCACGCGGTCAGTAATGTAGCTCTTACTGCAGTCCACTGCCTGGGCTTGGCTGTCCTCATAAACGCCACCTGGTTTTGATTAATGGCCCTATAAGAGATAGATTGGGAGCTGCAACACACTTTACTGTCTCAGAGATTAATCTTGAGGAATAGATTAAAGTTAGCAAGGAGGAAAAGCATTGGCTCTCTCTTGGATTCACCATCAGCTTTGGATGCATCTCCCCTAAAGCTCACCGGCTTGAATATTTTTTTTCTTCTTCAGCACATCTTAGAGGAACTGTCAAAGTCTCAGAGTTGAACTTAAAGTGCATTTCAGCGTTCAATAAGACTTTCTATAACTTTGCGGGGACAGAAGCAATTGGAGATGTTGTGTCACCTGCTCTTATTTCTGGAATACCACGTTAACTACAAATCCTATTTTTCCTCATATGACAAAAAGAAGGGATGTTTATTTTTTCATTTGGAATGTGGAAATCGATATGTTTGATCGATGAGCGGGAAAGTTGAGGCCTCTGTTACCTCATGTCACTGTGATTTATCCTCTCTCGGTGTGCTTCTCAAGACTCTCATTGTTGGCCCTTTAACAGTATCAGCTGCTTCTTCTAATATAATGTATACAGTACAAATACTGATAACTTGGTGAGTGAAATAATCTTAAACCCAGTAAATATGGCTAATAATGCTTATTATGAGATTGTAGGAATGTGGACATTATAAGCTCATCCTACCAATTTGTGGGCATTTTCTACTTATTTTAGGAAAGTCCATCTATTACAATGAACACTAAAATGATCTTATTACTTTGGCAGATTTTGCTTTAAAGATTATTTCTCATATTACTTAGATACACGTCGTAAAAATGTCTAAAAATAAGTTTAACAATGACCTAATATTCTTTACAACAATAACAAATGAGAAATATCAAATATTTCACATGACAAGATTTCATTTTCTGCTGTATATGGTCTGTTTGCTTTTTAACAACCACAATGCTTTTAAATCATCATCCCATTTTAAATGCAATTTTTTTTTGTTGAAAGTTAAAATAAGTTCCTTTGCAGGGAACCAACTTAAATATAGCCTTTTTTCTGCAGATTTTACTGCACAATTTAGATTTCTTTGCTGAGAGCTCATTTTCAGCATTCAGAATTTTAATTGTTTCGTTTTTTCTGAAACCCAATATTTTTTCTCAGACAGCACACCAGCCTCCATCTGACACTCTCTATTAGAGCTCCTGTGTCTTTATGCCCCGCGTCTTTATAGGCTCTGATTGTTTAGCTCACCCACTCTATTCTGATTGGTCAACTGCCAAAGCTGCATTCTGATAGAGGCACTGCCCCCCACAGCACTGTGGCTAAACCTGCACTGGTGATGGTTCTGCCATATCACTTTGAGTCAGAGTCTGATCCTGAAAGTCAGATAGAATAAGTTAGTAGACCTGATAAACCTTATCAATCTAGATTGAAGCAGGAACTTGCTGGTAGGTGGACAAAAATATGAAATGTTGTCATCTGAGGATGTCTGAGCAATGGGCTGAAATTACAACAAGGCATTTCAAGTGGCTAGGAAAAGTGGTTTCTGCAGGAGAGACTTTCTCCCTCGGGTCTGTACATTTTTTCAGACTGTTTACATGCACTAAAAGCTACAACATTGGAGAAGCATGAGTAAATAAAGTAAATAAAGAGTAGTTGTGCATTAAAGTGTGCTCACTGTGGAGGATGTGTTGCTTAGTTTCACTTAGAAAAGCAGAAATTGGCTGAGAATGGATATATGCTTACAGATATAGATATGTGTGTGATGTATGCTGCAGTCACTAGCCCCCTTTATAAGTTTCTTTCTTGGCTCCACTAATTGCTCTCGATTTCGCTTGTATGGTCTTTTCTTAGTGCTGTCATTCTCTAGCCTGCCATCATTAAAGAGTTTCTGACCACCGGCCTACTGCCAACGGGATATTTTAGGTCAGCAGCAGTGCTGTAGGATGGCAAATATGACCACTTATTGGCTTTTTTTGGTGGATATGTCCGTTGTCAGTTTTAGTAATAAGTTGTATATACCCAATTATTTTATTCCAAGATCTTTCTAACTGCATCACGTTATGAAGGAAAAACATTACATGCTGTTACGAACCTAGGGGGGTAGGTTTGTAATTTTGTCTGTGTAGTGTGTTCTCTGGTTGCAGGTGCGCTGAGCCACCACCAGGGGACACCGCAGATAAAAGGGATGCGTGCCAGAAGGAAGAGGGGGGCGGTACTTCTGCTTCTGAAAGAGCTCTCTAGCTATCTGTTTGTGATGATATAGTGTGAAATAGTGTTGTGGTTAAAGTTGTGTTGCTAATTATCATAAAAAGTGTTATCTTTGTCCGGCTGATATTTTTGGCTTAATAGCCTATCCTTTAAGTTTGTATATTTTGGGGGTATTTTGATTTAATTATGTTTTCTCCTGGGTTGTTTATTTAGGAAGTTAGGTTAGATATTGTATTTGGCTTTCTTTTTGTTGTTAGGTAAGTTTAGCTTTTCCCTTTAAACCTTAAGTTAGTTGGGTTTGTTTATTATTTTATTTTTGTTCCCCATTCTGCCCTTCTTTTTTCCTTGTTTTCTCTTTATCTTGTTATTTGAATTTAAGTAATAAACATGTCTGTTATCATTGCAAGTAAATGATGTTCTACTGGGGGAACCGGGAGGGCACAGACACCTTTTTAATTATGTTATGGTTTGACCTAGACCAGGTCATAACAATGCAAGTTTTGAAAAAAAAAAAACAAAAAAAAAAAACAAAAAAACAGCACAGTCTGACTGGTCAAGTTTAAATGAGTATTAAATAATTCTGATTGGTCCATTTTTGTCAATTTCTTCGGTTACCACCATTGGATCCTACATACTGTTCAGGTCTCTGGTAGTCAGTCCATATTACTGATACCTCAGATAGAATTAATTCCTGCAATTTCCCCCTGGGATCAATAAAGTATTTCTGATTCTGATTCTGAATTAGAGTAGTGATAGTAGGACTCCTGAAGTGACTATTATTGTTGTGATGCTGCAGTACTGAGGCACAAGGGCACAGGAACTTGAACAGAGAAGGACAAAACAAATGGAAAAAACAGCACAACAGTGATGATGAATGTACATAATTTATATGTTTTTTCAATTAATGTGAAAAATGACTGGTGACTGGTTCTTCCCGGGAAGAAAAAAAAAAAAAAACTAGCATGCTGTGAACCTGGAAAAAGTTCTCCATTACTGTAATTGCCACTTTGTTTACGCCACTGTCTCCAGGTATGCATGGATAACTTCCAAGAGATGCGGTTTCAGGCGATGCTGTCTGTGCTTGATGGATGCTTCATAATTGCACTCTCCTTCACTTGACGCTGGCTCGCAAGCCTCACTGAAACACTGCATCTGGACAGCGGCGGTCGGAAATCATTGCATTAGCCCTCAGCAGGTGTCAAGCAAGTATAAATTTGAAGGTGACCATGAAGACTGGAATTAGCCTCAAGGCCAGATTATAGCCGTGGCACTGAAATATGAGCTACAGGAGTACGTAACACCTTCATATGTCCACTCCATGAGGAGTACATCCAGGGAGACAGCAGGATTCAGCCATCCTCCTGTAATAGGATTCAGTCATCCTCCTGTAACCAACCTCTCAGCACGCCAGCAGGGAGGCAGCCACAGTCAGATTGGATTAACCCACGCGTTGCCGTAGTCGACCACCATGGGGCCAGTGGAGATCCGCAATAAGCCTTGCACAACATGACCGTGACACCAGATAACACCTACCTGCTGCAGTAACTGTACCTACCTGCCATGTATTTGTAATTAGAGGAATAGACCTACTCTTAGAGATCAGTATGACTGTACACATTGTTTAAAATGATCACAGCCACTCATACCAGCAGAACACATTCCACTATCATTTTAGTGTTAGTGCTTTGCTGAGAACAGTCCAGAGATAATGTCTGGTCAGCGGCAGTCCTACAGTGGTCTCTTTTCACTGTTGGATGGAGCAGAGGGGGGCTGATGAACATAACAACAGATGGGCTGCAGTCAGTTATTGTATACCTACAAAGTAGGGGGTCACTCTACTCTGCTTTCATTATTTTTTGGCATATTTATACATTAACATTTGCTCCTGTTTTAGAAAAGATAGTATGCAGCATTGTTTACTACTCATATTTTGATGGCAAATGAAAGCACCAATAAGAAATGGAAAAGCTAGAGGGGAGGCCTAATCCTTGTGTTACTGTGCATGAGCTTCAAGAATTCAGAGGAGCAGTCATTTATTTCAACATAAAACACAGAATGATCAACTAACACGGCTCTTGTAGCCTATAATAGTATATCAGAAAGATCACAGTTCACTTCTAGATTGAACGTACGTATAACTGTGAGCATATTACTGAAGTAAAAGGCCCAAAACCTCACTAAACATATCATACATGCAGAATGTGGTTTAAATTCCATTTACATTTATCACATTGAGCAGACGCTCTTCCCTGTTGGAGGACTGATCATCAGGGTCTCCTCTTCACCTGACACCAAACAGTTATCCTCTTCATTCGTGCCATCTGCTACACCCCTACTGCACCACTGTGTCATCCAGATGTATCGGCATTAAGATAAGATGGGACTGTTTTCAGTTCTCTCCCACTTTCTACAAAGACGGAGTCGGAGACCGCCTCAGTAAGAGATTTTCTAAGGCTTTTTACATTTAGACTTAGATTCTCTTAGTTCTATTTTGAATTTCTCTTACTGTTTCTCTTAAACTGTTAATATTGTTTGACCAGAAGCGGATGGGTCGCCCCCTGTGAGTTTTGGTTCAACCCAAGGTTTCTTTCACCTGTTTTGAGGGAGTTTTCTTTGCCACCATTGCCTCTGACTTACTCACAGCGGGTTGGCATGCTGCGACTTCATGTTTTCAAACTCCTGTAAGGTTGCTTTGTGACAACATCATTGTAGGAAGTGCTATACAAATAAACTTGACTTGACCTGACTTCTCCAGACTGACTTACATAAGTGTTTGTGTTTGTTCAGAGTATGTATCTCTAGCTAGCACAAACAGGTCCAAACTAGCTGCCAGACACTGCCAGAAACAAAGGCCAGAGCTGATACCTAGAAATGAACAACAAGCTCAAGATGCTAGGCTTTAGGTTGAAGTGTTCACTAAATGATACACTGAAAAAACTATGATAGACAAAGTACAGAATGTGTTAACTGAAGCTTCACATATCAGTGTGTATGCACATGACACGGTTTGTGCTGATAAAGTGCTAATATCAGTCCAAGCACCAGAATAAAGTCAGAAATGAGTATTATCACATATTGACTATCAGAAAAGAGGGCCACTTTCAAATGAAAGGCAATAAATATTGTGATTGCAAGTTGAATATGTCATACTACACTGTATGTTAGTACAGGTTGTGCTAGGTCTGGTGCGATAACCATAGGCATCAACACCAGGTGTACTTTGGACAAATGCATATACAAAGTAATTTCTCATTGGATCTGTTGTTGGATATTAATATTTGAATAGCAGAAATGTCCAAAACTTTCATTTTTTATTAGTAAAAGTATCAACAAGCAATGAAATAAATGCAGTGTGAAATGACTTAGCCGGCTCACATTATTTATGTCAAGAAATCACAACAGCGACTATATTAAAACAAAGATATTTATATACCGACTCTGGCATTAGAGGCGAGAAAGTTGACATACTATGAAAGTCTGTATATGGGGACACTGCTCGGTGGAAATGAATATAATAGCGATGTATAAACATTAAGACAGTGATTTATCTTTTTAAAACAAGACTTGTTTTAAAGAAAGACTGTACTGTTCTACTGTTTATGTGCACAGTGTGTTCGTTGAGCTGCTCAGTACTTGGATTTTGGATTAAAGAACTTATTTAAAACTGTCCATAGACAGCGCTGCCTGTAGAGGCTAGCATAGATAAAGCAGTACAGTGTGGGTCACTGTAGAGAACAAGAGAACAAGATTTCTTAAATTGCAGAGTATGTCTGGCTTTAGAGGACACTACAGCTCAGTCAAACAGCCAAAAAGACTTTCAACACCTCGGAACGTGAGCTCCTCAGATGCCTTGTTAGCCTCTGTAGCTTCGGATGTGATTCCTGCTGCCTCTGTGGTACAGAAGCTGCTGTTAAGACAGATTAGAAGTGGAGGTCAAAAGTATAGAACAAACCATCCAGCTGTTCTGACATGAAACAAAACCCTCTCTCCTTCACTGCAGCACTATTCAAGCCAATGAAGACCAATTAGCATAGCAAGCTAACGCACACAGTTTAAATCAGCTTAAATCAGTTTAATATCAGTGATTGACATTCACTTGTTATGATCTTGGCTGATTCCGAGGGGGCTCTCTAAAGTGCATCTAGCATTTAGATATATTTGATCAAATGGCCAATGAGTGTAGATCCAAAGAAGGTGCACCTAATAAGCCAGTATGTCCATGTGGGGTACAGCATAGCAGTAAACAGAAACTATTAAGAAGAGAAAAAGTTGGAATGAATGAAAGCATCTGACAACGTACCCACACACCTTGGCAGAGGTGCGCTCCACATGCGCCGGCCCCCTCCCAGGCATATGATCTCCGGCGCCCCCTCCAGACGGTAGCCCATGTTGCAGGAGAAGGTAAGTGTGTCCCCAATGTCAAAGCTGTAGCCATTACGACGGCCAAACCGCGGCACTCCCGGGTCCTCACATGGCTCCAGGTTGTATTCTGAGGTACAGTGAGATTTGGTAATTGGTTAGACTTCTGGGTGCCATTAATTTATTGTAAAGTGTAATTAATGTTACTGAGTGTAACGCATTTGCAGAAAACTACTGAACGCATTACAGAAGACAAGAAGGAGTAATAAAAGTACACATGCATGAAAAATGTAGTTGATTTCACAGCGGACCTGCAAGCCACCTTGAATATGTCCCGCTAGCTCACATGGCTGTGCTTTTGAACTTTAAAAGAAATGACCTTTGATTACTAATGGAGGGATCACTTCATTAATTGGAATGATAAACCCCAGTGAAGCGACCTGTGCCTAGGGGCATATTAAGAGTAACAAACCAATAACAACACCATAAAGTCCGCAAGGACAGAGCGGCGTTGTGTAAAAAGTGCTAAATAGTCAACCCAGCCACATTCACACTGTCCAGGGGACATCAGTGCAAAGGACTGACCTGAGAACGTGATGTTGAAGCCCTCGTAGGAGATTGAGAAATCAGAGATGAAGCGCAGTTGGGCCTTGAAGTTGCCGTAGAGGCCAGCATTGATGGGCGAAGGTAGATCCGAACCCGTGAGACGAGCAAGAGGCTGAACAAAGCTGCCGTTCTCTGTGATAAGGAGGTAGTCATGGTGATCCTCCAGGTGGAAGTTGTTAAAGGTGAACTGAACTCCTATTGGACAAAAACAAAGAAGAACAAGCAGGTCAGCTAAACAATAACCGTGTTCAAACCACCTGCCAACATCTGGCAGGATTCAAACATTTAAAAATGTTATAGTCAGTAGGGGTGTGCCATATCGTATCGTACACAATAATATCACCAACATTTTTGAATATCATGAACGATATTATACCCTGAGATATCGTGCCATATCACCCATCCCTAATTATCACACCAGGGTACTACTTTTAGCAAAAGAAAAATTCACACTTTTCTCATTTCCCATTATATATCTACTAGAGACATAATTTTTCTGTCCAGTATCATTCATTTTACTTCAGTCCTGGATATATGGAGATATTTGGAGGATACATGCTGGATCATTGCCTTCTGTTACAATCTGATGAAAATTCTTGTATTTTTTAATATCTCAGTTAGGGGTGTGCCATATCATATCGTAAGCAATAATAAAATTAAATTTTCATTTTGTTGCAGTAGTGTATTCTTAAAATATTTTTTTAATTCAATGTTTTGTCATATCGCCAAGAGTATTGTTATTGCAAAAATACAATGAAATATTGTGATATTATTGTAGGGCCATATCGCCCACCCCTAACAGTCAGTGATGATAAAACGATGTGGTACGTTTATACTGATCCCTTTTCACATGTGTCTCATTGGCACTAATAAAGAAATACTGTTGAAGAGGCAGATTCTAAACTTTATAATTAAATACCATATTTGTGCTTGTAAGCATTGAAATAACTTAACATTAATAATGTTTCTGTCAATGCTCCCACTGTGAGAAGAACTATGGGCCTGAAAGAATGTGTAGCTGTCAAAAAGCTGTTACTGAAAATAAAAGGAAATAGACAAGCTGCTGGTATTTTCAGAACAATGGTCTAACCACTCTGGAGTCCAGACATCCAACGCCATTACTGTGTTTGGAATTCCTTAGATGTAAGTTGTAAGACGCAGGAAATCCAACCAACTTCAAAGACTGAACTTTGATCAGGGGGAAAGTATACTATAATAAAGTCAAATATGTAAAGACTAAATACTGAAAATAGATATATTAAGGCCTCAGTGTCATTTTCTATTAATGTATCCTAAATATAAAAAACTTCCACTTAATGGTTATTTTCACTAGAAATTAAAAAAGAATGGTGGTCTTTGTACAGTACTGTAGTTAATTTTATATATATATATATATATATATATATATATATATATGTGTGTGTGTGTGTGTGTGTGTGTGTGTGTGTGTGTGTGTGTGTACACCTGCAGCAGAGTTATAACAATTCCATTTATATAGTACTTGCATCAAATGCTTCAGCAAAACTGCATTAAGAACTGTGCAATTGTTCGAGTTAAAAGGCCACATGAAGACGCATCTTTATAATTCAGGCCGAGGCCCTCACAAAGAGACCCAAGGATTTGTTAAGATTCCTGCTTTTTTGATAACAGTATGAGACAGAAGGAGGAGCATTTCAATTCTGCACGATTCTTCAGCGAAACATAATGATCTCCCGTATTGAATGCTTTATCAGCCCTGGGAAATTAAAATTCAGAGAAACTTTCATTATTCTGAACTCAAAGCGTCTGCAATGATATTTCATACAGCAGGGCAAAGACCAGAGGCTCAATCTGCATTCACTGCACTTTATCCTCAGGAAGGCTTTAGCGGGACCACTTGATAGACTCCAGGAGCTCGCACTCCATTTATTTGCCAGTTCGCACACGTATTAGTCCCCAGCATTAGATTAATCAAAATAGAATGTTTACGCTCCTGTTCCAATAAGTTAATCTGGGCTACCTGGAGGGCAAACACTCTCTGCAATGTGTTAAAAGTAATCTGGGATGGCAACGGTATTATCAAGGCCTTAAAAAAGTTTTTTTTCTTCACTGCATTTGTAGCTGAACCATGGGTGCATTAGCCGCTTTGAGGTTGTAGGGATTAATGTAATAGTGAAAAGGTTTAGTGCTATGTAAATGAGTGGATTTCAAGTTCATTCTGCAGTCAGGAGTGTTTGCACAGATGATGTGTTTATGGGAAACAAAAGATAATGGAGTTAAAGAAATGGAGACATTTATCCTCTAGCAACAAATTAATTCTCTGAAGGACGAGCTTAAAGTCTGTGTGATCTATTTTCATACAAGCTTAGAGGTAAAAAGACAACTGGCTTTTGGATGTTTTGACTTTTTATGTGACACTTAAAGGAATAGCCTGGCACGATTTGTAGGGCAAAACTTTCCTCTTACCTCCAAATGTAGTCCAATTAACCAACATAGGTTTGCTGACAGAGGTTTGCTGCTACACTTTGGCACTGGAGCTGTAATGCTAATGTATTAGCACTGTGCAAACTGCATGCCTAATCACACGTTTGCCTCAAGCCATGCTTATTGGAAAGTCTGTCCACTCAGCAGTCATCTCGAATATGTCCCTGGGCAGTTGTTTCCGGTCATACAAGACCAGACTCCTATGTATCTGAATGTGGAGAAACCTATAACCTATTGAAGGACAGGATTCTCACTTGCTTATGAGATTTTCTCACTGTATAATATGTACAAGGTTTAATAATGCGGGACGGCTGCCACTGTTGTTCACCATAATATGTAGTTTTTTCGAATAATGTAGAGGCAAGTATGTGATTTACTTGGTTTCATGGCTTGTTAGCTACATTATAATCGTATGTACAGTTACAAGTCAAAGTAAGTGAACCTTTTTAACCTTTTTTTTATTTCTGTATGTATCTGTACATGGGGTCTGATAGCTCTGCCAGTCACACTTATGGATAAACACAATCAAACCAAACTAGTAACACTAAAGAAGTTGCACCTTTTAAGTCTTTCCTTCGGCATACTAAGTAACATCAACTATGCAGACCAGAAAAAGTAAGTGAACCCTGTCTTGTTGCATCATCCAACATCTCTTCAGCTTGAGGTCATAAGTGCTGGCCATACATTCTTTTGTAAAATGATTTGATGCAACTTAAATTCAGTGTTCCCACAAAGACTGCAAGGCGTCAAGGTTCTAAGGCAGCATAGTTTGGGCTGGTTGGAAGGGAAAATAATTTTAATTATCTGACACCTCACTAATCTTCTTCTTGCATCCATTCTCCATTAAACTATGCATTAATTCTCTATTCATCTGACAGTACAGTCCCTAAACCGCAGTACATTAAGTGGGTTCTACCATTTGAGGGAATTCTCCCCTCCCAAATGTTTAAGTTGGTTGGGCCCATGAGTTGTCTATTCTGGAGCGGTAATAATGTGCGAAATGAACAAACCTGTGTTCCAGAAGACAGTCCCTAGCTACAGCCGCTAAACAGAGATATGGAAATAAGTCTGTATTGTTAGTGTAAGGCTATTGCACAACTCCTCATCACAGAGGACGGCAATAAATACACACCATGAATCACACATATCCAGTTTCAAGCTGAAAATAATAAGCATGATTTAGAAGTGTAGTACATTAATAGCCTGACTCATTAATGGAATGTTTTTAATGTTCTGATGACGGCCGTGACTACAGAAGGGACAGGTAGAGGATAGCTCTACTCTACTTACTTGTATAATAACTAAGAGTTATTTGTAATGTAAAGTATAACATGAAGAATAGATGTGATATACGCTAAATTGTGTTAATTGGGAAATTCTCATGTTTTTAGACTTTGACACTGTTATTAATAAAGTTGCAGAAACCAGTGCACTGCTTATTGGAGGCTTTTGATGCTGTGTCTAGCTACTAAACATGCATGTAGTGAAGCTACTTAAGAGTTTAGTGTAAACCTAACAACAGAGCTCCTCTCTGTTGGGAAGAAAAATTCTATTTTATTTTCAATGTATTACTTATGTACAAAGATAAATACGTTTTCATCTTTATCACTTTTTTTACCTTTTAAATCTTTTAAATTTGAACTAAACATGTGAACTTACCAAAATATACTTATATCCAATAAAGGGCATTGTAAAAGCTAGCTGCGGTTTCATTTATTCAAATTCCTGCTCCATAGAAAAAGTGGGCCGGATTTGGGCATGAAACTCCAGGGCTGAAAAAGGGGCCCACTGCGGCCCTGGTTGGGATCAGGTTTTTCAATTTTTTCAAATATTTTTTAAATTTATAAAAGTGTACCTACCCACAAACTGTTGTAAACTGATGCTTTTGTAACTTTTTCCAGCCTCATGCATCTCTGAAAGTTCTAAAAGTAGTTTAGCACCGAGGCATGGATCGTACTAACCTTTCTTGAGAAGAACAGATTTGTCAGTAAGCAGGCTTTGTGTGTTGCCTTTATTTAACGGACAAAGTACCTGTGAAACCCACACTTCCAACTTCATCTCCTTAATTAAAACACTTTTTGCCAATAAGCTCTTGGAGAAGTCATTAACACTGAGGTTCACTTTTTCTAGTGTGGATTCTTAACTTTTATTCAATACATATCCAATTACACCTGGACAAGGAGATATTCTACTATGGCTCAATCTGATGAAAAGTTGTTTTTGCTTTTTTGTTTTGTTTTGGTCTTTTCTTGACATTAAAATGAATGGAACCCTGTTAAAGGTGTACAGGCATTGATTTGCTGAAACAAAGAGTGTAACTGTGTAACTTTAGTAAGCAATGAAATTAATAGCTCTGATAATAAATCAAGTGATAATGTTAATGACTTTTAATATGGCTGTTGTAAATGGTTACGTGACTGATTGTGGTTTTACCTTTGCCATGGCTGACCTCCACAGTCCAGGTGCAGTTGAGGGAGCTAGGGTAAACCTCAGGATAACCTGGAGACAGGATGGTGCCCCCGGGCCCTCGAACATCACCCCCACACAGAGCTGCAAAGTCAGACCAGCCAGAGCATCACACATTATTATTTGTTCTTGCAAACACAGAGCTACACATCAATGTGAATAAGCAATGGACACTGGAGGACTAACTGATCTGCCTGGCAGGGATCCAGTTCTAATAATGGAAGTACTAGCAAAGAAAGAAAATGATGAAATTTGCAAACTTCCTACTGTAGCTCTTTCAACTCCCTCTCAACGGAAGGACTGATCCATCTCCTAAACACTTCCACTCCTCTCTCTTAGACAGTACACCAGCATGTCAATAATTAATGACAACTCAACTGTACGCACGAGTCTTATGAGGGGAAATCCAGACAAGACTTTGATCATGTTTCACATTTCAATCTCCTTTCCTGCTTTCATTTCGCAGAGATTTCTAAAAATCTATCTCTTTCTTTCACTTTTCCTCCACATGTCCTTCAGTAAGACACCCACCGCCTTTCATTGGACACATTCTGTGATACTCATGTCCTCAGCTTCTACATTTCCACCTGTCCCACAAAACCCACCTACTACTGATCAAATACTGCATTACAGACCCTCCTTGATACCATGTTTCACTTATATTACTGTATAAGAGGAAATGCACTATGATTCTTATTCATACTGACCTCACTGCAGCCTTCCGACAAACATTTTTCTAGTTATTTCTGTTGTATTTGTTGATTCAGAAATACAGCGCTATGAGGGACATTTCATTTTACTAATGGCGAGAAAATCTGATGCGGCGCAGGAAAAAAATTGGATAACATTCCTGAAATCTGTAGAAGAAATTACAAATCGTAAATTGCTTTTTACATATCCTGTCAACAAGTCCATCAAATTGTTGCTCACTGCTGTTTCCACCTCAAGCTCTTTTGGAGTATCTCTACCCCACGCTGACTCTCAGAGTGGGTTGCTCTGTAGGAGGTGAGCAGGTAAAGAATGCTCCTGAATAACTAATCTGGCGAGCAGATCAGCTCCTATCAAGTGCGGCAGCCATCATGGTAAATAGCCTTTCAGAATCGTCCTCGGTGACGGCCTAATGGCCTCCCATTGTCTCGGCTCCGTCCCCTCAGAAAAGGGAAAGTGTCAACGTAATCAGAAAGTAAAAGGACAGGCGACCTAAGAAGCTTTGACATGAGTAACCTATTCCATCAGGCCACAATTTACCTGAGGTGCCAATATGTGTGCAATGCTGCTGCCAAGTGACAACCTGCAGTCTACTGTCTTCCTGCAGCCCACCACCTTTAAACCAGCAATGCTCTGCCCTGACCTTATTCCAAATGGTCAGCAAATCCATGTCTTCTTTTTGTCATAGTTATTTAAGATTCCTGAGGTCAGTAGCTTTATGTTCAATACATGCACCTCTTGTAGTTCCAAGCTGACATAGTGAAGACAGTAGCACCAGAAAGCTTTGTTATTCTAACATTCACAATGTATCAATCTGAAGGCGGCTATTCAACTGCATAACAGTGGTGAAATTGGGATTTCAAAAGTGGTGGGGCGCTATATGTACTTGGGTGTCAACAATGAGAGAGCATACTGTTTAGTTTATGTTGTAATACATGCCATTATCAGCAATGATATAATAAAAAATGTGATGAAATGCCTAAATCTGACTTTAGTTAAGTAAATTAATGTACTAGGATATTTTAGTAATCCTTAATTGTCTGTTCTGGCTTCAAAATCACATCAAAATAACTTCATTATTCTTCACAACATCACCTATACAATATCAAGATCCCTACCTGTTTGTTTTCACTGTAATCTTAGAGCTGCTGCCTCTTATTATCTACTGTGTTTAAGAGACTGACAATAGAGAAGGTACAGTTCATCCAGCAAACGTATGAAATGGTTTACTTCAGTGCAACATTTTATTGCCAAATATTCAGGGCCATCAAATTTGGAAACACAAGTGTATAGGTTAATTTGGCAAATAATCAGAGTTACTTTAAGGCTATTTAATTATTATTTATTTATTTAGCTCTATTAAGTCATGCCCAGTTCCACCCACTTAGTATGTCTTGATAGATGGATACTGTAGTGATCCCAGAGAGAAATGTAACCCATTTAACTGCATTTAACCCATCCGTGCAGTGAAACAGTCACATATACACACACACTAGTGAAGAGACACACTAGGGGGCAGTGAGCACACTTGCTCAGAGCAGTGGGCAGCCCTATCACAGCACTTGGGGATCAGCAGTCAGGGGCTAGGTGCCTTGCTCATGGGTACTTCAGTCGTGTCCTGTCGGTGCATAGGATTGAACTGGCAACCTTTCGGTCATAAGGCTGGTTCCCTAATCTCCAGCCCACGGTTGCCCCAACTGTCTCATCACATGGTGCTACCATTACTGGTAGGGTAATGGCTAAGCACAGCGTTCCTCCAATTCGTGTGAAGCACCACCGCATCTTTTTAAACTGATTCTAAAGCCACAACATTGCACAGATGAACAGACACCTGTGACGGCTAGCATGGTTCTGAGGGGGGGTGGACCATCATTCCTGCCATAACAAATGTATTGTATTGAAACATATTGAACATGTAAATCTGTTAATCATGTAGCAGCAAAAAAATTAATTACAAAAGGCAACTAGAATATGGGAACTGTCTACACAGTCTATTTCATTGAACAATTATATGAATTTCATGTTCACTTCATTGAAACAAATTACAGCTCACTATAACTATACTACTTAGTCTCAGCTCTGTTTGCTGTCCAAAGTTCTTGCTCACTCCGGTCCAATCTAACCCCTGATTATAATAGCATTCAGTAAAGTATGCACTCATTATTGGCTTAATTGAAACTCTCAGGCTTTTTTTGAAGTGTTAAAATATAAGATGGCAAAAAATATTTTTATGCTGTGATTTTGTCTATATTCCATTATTGTATAATAAAGTTCCTCCAGTCACATCTGTACATTTAATGCATTTTTAAAAATAATTCTGAATTATGGTGGCCACCTACCATCGCACGTGGGCAGAGGGTGACTCCACCAGTGATTCTTCTCGCAGACCAGGGGTTCCTCATGACTGAGCCGATAGCCTGAATCACAGCCAAAAGAAACGGTGGAGCCAATGGAAAAGTCTTGGCCGTAGCGGAGCCCGTTGACTGGAATTCCTGGATCCAGGCAGGAGTAGGCATCCACTGTCACACCTACGAGTGCAGAAACAAAGAAGATTAGTTCCACTGTTCATTCAGTGTTGAGATGTTATGTTCTATGCTCTATGTTTAAGCTCTGAAAAAAGAAAAATGATTCTGGTTCACAGGTCTGAACAAAATATTTGCTTTTTCTTAGGAACTGTCAGTAGCCAGACTGACACACAACAAACCATCAATGGTTCGGGGTCTTTGACTGAAAGGTGAAAATCTACATTGTTATACTGAATAAAGGAGAATATTAGGTTAGGAGTGTATAGCAAACGCATATGCGCATTGTAAACTTTAATGCATGAATATTAAGATTAAAAAAATAATAATATCAAGCTATTTAAATCAGAAGATATAAGAAATATACACATAAAATAAGGGTAGCTTAAAAACTGTAGCACTTGGCTGCCTTAAATATTGATAACTATATGTTTGCCTCAGAGGTCTGCACTCACAATAAGAAACTAATCTGCCTTCATAATATGAAATTTCATGGCTGGATTTAGAGAACATTTAGTAAAGCTGTATTAAAAGGGTGCAGGTTCACGGACAGGGGCATCTGGAGCACTAGAGATGGCATGATACCACTTTTTCCTTTTTTTCAAAAAAAGAGCTTCAAAGTTTTTTAAAACTATTTTTAACTGAAACACTTGAGATGATCATCTAAAAATAGATTATTGCTCTTCATAGTTTACAATGCGTGCGGGGCACTTCAGTTAAAATTTAAACAGATCACTGATTTTCCACTGATTTTCCCCCAACCATACAGATGTAGCATCTTTATAGAAATCCCCGTAATGTATATTAAGAATATAACACTAAGGTATATTTGGTGTATGAATATGTTTATTCAGTGCTTAATCCTGTGCAGTATTCTGTCTTTACTTCCATGCAGGGGAAACATCAACTTCAGCAAAACAGGAGCTTGAGATTCCATCAAGAAACATTAGCACTTTAAAAACCCTGAAACACGGGCACTCTTACTCTCATAGAGGATCTTGAAGCCGCTGTTGGAGCGGCTGTTGTCGGTGGTGAAGAGCATGTAGAGGTGATTACTGCTGCTGAACAGGAACTGAGGCACCTGCGTGCCGTTAAATGAGCCGATCAGTGGAGACAGAAGGTTGGGCCCGTCATGGATCTCTAGGAAATCACAGTTCAGCTCCGTCTGAAACCTGAGCAACAAAATCGCATTTGTTATTATTATTGCAATAGGCTGGCATGCAGCGATATTGCCAAACGCTTGCGTCATGCAAATAAGCCTTCAAACAAACCATGATATGTCGGAGACACAGTTAAATATAGTGATTTGTGCAGCATGTCATTTTTAAGATTTTGCATGAGAGGAAAGGCATACTTCTCAAAGCTGATCTTGATAGAACGTCCAGGTTCAGCTTCTATAACCCATTCACAACTGAGAGAGTCTTTGTAATATCCTGGCCATCCAGGGGACAGGATGATCCCACTTGGAGCTGAGAAGTGACCCCCACAAGGAGCTGTGGAAAAAGATTCAAAAGGTACTTATCATCCGCAGTGGATACAACAGACAAATGAGGATCTGAGAAATTGTGCAAGATCTTCTGGGAAGAAGGAAATATTCTTGAAAGTATTTACAATTACGGCCGATTTGATCTTCTCTATGTAACCCTAATGATTATGTATCTGGTAAATGGGGGCATATTACCATTAACTTGTTCATTATGGGAGCATATGGGGTCAACAAGGAAGAACTTATTGTCTGTTGTTCCAAATTATTGGTGATCACATTGACTCCACATAATCCCAATGATATGTCTGCGGTAAATAGGGGCACACCATCATATGAGGTCGAATTGCTATGCTGTGTCCATAGTGGCTGCCACTGCAATCTTTTTCCTGGAGTACTTTTCTCCCTTGTTCTTTTGCCCATCACAGCAGCCCTGAGCATACTCAGTGGCCATACTGACTATAAATAAAGATCAAAACAATGAAGCACCAGGGCCGAAACGTTATCACAGCAATTTTCGCCTTTACAGTGTAATAACTGTCTCTCAGTCAGTGTCGAGCAGCAGATATGAGGCCCCTTTAGGCTGCCATTCTCTGCTCTCCTGACCATATGAGAGGTGTTGCAACATAATCAGGCTCACACTGAGCGCAGAACGAGAGACTGACAGGAAGTTTAATGCCGGAAGATAGGTGGTCTGCCAGCCACTCCCTGCAATTTCTGGCTGACTGGCTGGCACGTGCTTATATCTTCTGCATAGGGACAAAGTGATATGGTAGTAATAGACCTCCCGATCACACACCCTATCTGTGCTCGAGCTAAAGAAATTACCTTCACACTTTGGGATGGGGCCACTCCACATCACCTTGCCATTGTCTAGTTCACAGGTGACAGTCTCTGCACCCTGAGTTTTGATGAAGCCATCCTCGCAGATGACCGAGATGGAGCTGCCCAGCTGGAAGTTGTCACCAAATCTCCGGGCGTTAAGAGGAATCCCAGGATCCGGACACTCGTTATGGCCAAATGCTATTTGAGATTAAAATAAAAAAGAAACAGCAAAGGCTAATAAGATCTCAAGACACTTCATCATAGAAGAAATTGGCATATTCGCAAGTTGCAAAATGTGTCCGTCCAGCAACAAGCAAGTCACTGTTCTTGAAATAGCTGCTTTTGAACACGTTTTATAAAAACCTTGTTTCTAATAATCTATTAATACATTCATAACATGCCATAATGCACTCCTTAGGCATGATAAACATGGCTATGATAATGCACTACAATGTTTTTTATAGATTGTAAACATTACGCCTTATAAAAAGTGTTCATAACATGTTGTACTGTCAGTGGCAAAGAAACTGCACAGCGCATTATAGCCTATATAAGAAGTTTATATATTAGTTGTATTCATGAGCTCTAAATAAAACAAGTTTGTGGTTAATTAAAGCCATGGCTACTATGGCATGGTTCAGTGTGTATTCATTACTAGGTTTTAATGCATTATGCAGGCTGGGACTGGGCAACATAATGTGCTATGAGCACACATAGGGCATTTTTAATGGCTTACACCAACAATTCATACTGCAAATAAACATGGCTATAAATTAGTAAGGGGTTGTATGGACACAAATCGATATCAGTAGATTACAGTGGCATTTTGTTTTAGAATGTCCCTTCAATTTGAATAAGAACCATATTTTTTATTTAAAAATAAATCTAAAAAAATTTAATTAATAGGCAGAAGTCAATACTGCTTTCCAGCCCTAAAGAGATAAAGATGAGTGCATATAAAGAACACAGAGGCATCTCTGGCTTAGGAAAAAACAGGCTAAATGTTGTCTTACTTCTGGAGTCATTAAGTCATTTGTCGCATATGTGCATCTCTTACATTACGAGTGCGTCACCTACCATTGTCCAATGTTGCTGGAATTAGATGAATACTAAGGGAGGAATAAACGGACGGTCAGCTGTGTGTACGTAGCTACGGATAGTGAACTGCTGCTACAGAAGTTAGCGCTACTGCTGAGGTAAACAATGATCACATTCCTCTTGTATCGTCTTCTCTGAGCTACAGCTCCACACTGTCTGAGTACATATTCAGACAAAAACGCAGATCAGTGTCACAAAAAGCATCTAAATCTGTCTGTAAACTGAGCTTTTAAATGAATAGCAGGACTTTTACGGTGGTGGTCTGACGTCTTGTGTCACAGGACGCTGGCAATATGGCGGACGTAGTACATCCAAGCTTGTGTGGCTACTAAAACTCACCTACTGAAATGACCTACTAGTCTACCGCTCGAACCGTACGTCCAGGCTCTAATCCAGTACCTACTGACTTGTAGGTGATTTTGGACGCACTTTTAGTGTGTTTTGAACTATATTTGAACTTTACTTTGTTCTCTTGTGCTTATTTGAGGCATGCCAATATAAAAATGAGGAGAAAACCCTTAGATACCTTTCAACCAGTACACTAGATAAACCAGTATATTGTGAACTGCTACTGTGAACTGTTATGCATTTTTATAAACATGTGTAGCCATGTTAAAACTTTTGAATGAATAAATTATAACATGCTATCTATTTGTTTATAGTTTCTTGCAGACATTGTATTTATAGAAAATGTTCAAACCATCAAACTACATGATTCTTGCATCAGCAAAAGTTTTCTTTTGCTATATATTTTCTTTTCTTTTTATAAGTTCTAACTGCTTAAAGTCTGTTGTCACCAGAGATATTTCTACCTGTAATTACAGGAAAAACACATTTCTTTTTTAGGAGGAAATGAGGAGGTAAATATGAAAAGCGAACGATTCTAGAGTGGCTCCTTTCAGTTGCTTCTTCAGCACAAACTCCTGGAACATAACTCCTGTTGCCTCCAACATTCCAGACACTTTCCCCACTAAGGGCACAGTTTATTAATCTACTTAGAGCTATTGACCTCCTAGCTGTGTTTCACTTTTTTTTAGGACTTTATGAAGCATACAATCGACCCTGAGGCAGATGGCTTGGAAGGCTGCTGCCCTCAGAGAACTCAAACAGCCTGTCTGACTGCCTGATGGATGTCTTGTGACAGGAAAGGCCTGCAAGAAGGACACAACGTTTGTCAGAACGAATACAGATTTAACAGTGCTCCATCACATTCCTGACAGCTCTTTACAGACAACACGGAGCACCGTGTCAGTCCATTGAAGAGGCCAGATTTTACAGCCCTTCCTAATGAGAGGAGCCTAATATGCTCGCTGCCAAAAAATAGCCTTTTCCTACAGAAGGTATTGATGGATCGTCGTGACATTTCGTGTCTCCTTTAAAAAAGAAGATTACAACAACATTACAGCAACATTGGCTTTCCGGAGGAACGAATGAGAGATATTCTGTTCTGTAGTTGTATTTTGAGATTTGGGGTGGGTAGAAGCCGGCAGTGGCCGTAAACTTGTTCCATAGGGTCTGATATCTACTTTGAAGACTGGACTTCACTGATGCTAACTTATGTCCAGAACTTATAAATAAATATACAGAATGAATATCAAATGTGACTTCTATTTACCTGTATGGCAGCAATACATATTTCAGGATTTGACAGGTACATGACTTGGAATAAGACTGGTGACACTGTATTGTTGCTGTCATAAGAAAACCCTGTAGGTCCACTTGTTTTGGTTTAATATGACCATACCAAATGCCATCTGTCTTTCACAACTCAAACATTTAAAGCTTTGTAGTTTGTAATTTTTTTTTTCAGAGGTTTCCCTATAAAAACTTGATTTCCTTAAATATTTAATGAAAAAATGTGCCCCAACTGTTGCAACATTTCTTGTTTATCCCAGTGTCCCAATGTATGTACAATGTATAGAAGTGGACATGCATGGGTTAAGGAAGTTAGTTTCTTTCCATATGCTATCAAACATAGTTTTGAGCTTTCTATATGTCACTATTGTTTGTTTTTGGATAATTACAAGAATTCATGATTTGTAATGCAGTTAATGCATAGGACATTTAAACTAGGTGGACAAATACAGGCTTTTCAACTACTATTTTATTCTGGTTAAAAATCATAATAATAATAATAGACTTTCTTAATCCATACGTATTCACTACCTGCCCTTCTCCACTGGAATTTGTTTTGAGAATTTAACATTTGAAGGTCTTTTGTTTTGGATTAGTGAGATTTGAGAGTATTCATTAAGGATTTTATTACATTTACATACTGAATGTGTAATGTGGAGTGATATTCAGGATATGTATGTTGGTTCTATGCCAATTACTGGTTGTAATGAATTAATGCAAGTTTGTATGTCATGTGCTTATAATAAAATGTCTTACTGATGCATATGTACTATACTATGTAAATGATGTGGTCATTTAGGATTGGTTTTGGCAAGTAGTAAGTTAATTAAGTTAGCTTAACAATAGAAGTTTAGTAAGGGCAATGTAAATATACTAATGCATCATATTGCCTTAAAATGTTGAGTTCTGTCAACTTAGCATTTCTTGTTCTGCAAATAGAATTTTTTTTGTCCTGTGAACTCAAAAACAGTAACAGTTATCTTAACATAGAGTTATTAATAGAATGAATAAAGTTGAATAAACAAACAAATCTTTGTAAGAATGACTACCAGTGCAGTTGTTGAGATAACTAAAAAATCTTAGTGCATCGTGTTGCTTTAATATTTGAAATTTTTTCAACCATTTCTTTTTTACATTGCATAAATATTATAAATAAATGTCTAAAATGCACTTATTCCAATAAACCATGTCTTTTGACCATCGACTTCAATGTTAAAAATGCCCAATATCTTCATGCACACTTGCTGCCCAATGAAATAATTATACAAGTGCAGCCCCATTGCACATTATAACCCCATAAAAGGTCTTAAAGGCTACGACAAGTGCACTCACTGCTGTAGGTGATGTTGAAACCTCGGCCAGACATGGAGTGATCAGCTTGGAACTCAAGGCGGAGGATGTTGCTGTTGCTAGTGAGGTGAGATGGCACTTCTGTCCCAGTGAAGCGTCCCAGCACAGCAGAATCCAGCAGCTCCCCGTCCTTCACTGTGAGGATGTCATAGGGAGCCTCCAAATCAAAGTCGTTGAAGGCCAAGTGGATGCGGCTGCCAGGCTCTGACAGAATCAGCCACACGCAGTTCAGGTTGTTCCCATAGCCTTCTGGGTAATCCGGAGAGAGGACTGTACCCATAGGGGCGGTGAAGTTTGACAGACAGGGAACTGGAATAATAGAAGCGAATAGTAATACATTTGAAGAGATGTAGGTCACTTAGTGGTGTATATTAGGGCAGTGGTTCCCAGCCCTGGTTCCTGAGCATGCTCTGCCCGGCACATTTTAGTTTTTTCCTGCCAAAACAGACCTACATTACTTCATTACTGAAGTAGTTGGATTAGGCATGATGGGGGCAGGGCAAACACTAAAATGCAGAGTAGGGGTCCTCTAGGAACAGGCTTGGGAAGCTCTGCAGCATGTTTGAACCGCTTTATATGCTAACTTTACACTAAAAGAAGCAAAATTATCTTCAAACTTCAAACTGAAGAAAGTTTCAAGACTTTGTTCATCTACAATATATCAAAAAAGTATCCAAACACCTTTTTTACTTAGTGAGATCAACTACTTTAGGCTTCGCAGACGGCTTGTATAATCTCTTTAGCAAAGCACTGCAAATAGAATGGGGCAGCCACACATGAGCCTTACATCACCATGCCCAATGGCAAGCTTTGGCTAAAGTGATATAAAGTCCCCAGCATTGGGCTGTGAAGCAGTGAAATGCATGCTCTGCATTAATGAAGCACCATCCAATACCTCTAGAAAGAGTTAAAGTAGTGTTTGCAATTCTGAACTAATCATCCAACATCACTACCTGACCTCACTAATGCTAATGGCTGATTGCAATCAAATCCTCATAGCAGTGTTCCAATATCTAATGTCGACCCTTCCAAGAAAAGTATGGACAAGCTATAAATATCCTAGATCTTTGACTTTTGGACATATAGTGTATGTGAACCATTGCCCCTGCAGCCTTGTGGCTGTATCATCTCGCTTAGTATAGATCCAGTACAGATCATTGAAATAAAGTGTGTAGGAAAGAAAAACATGCCACTAATGCTAAAAATCAATACTCACTTAGAAAATACCAAAACCATTACTTTCACAGAACATGCAAAAGCTCACAAACCGCAGGCAATTAGGTCCCACACTCTGTCTAAAATATTAATGTTGCATATGCCATGGACATTCTACAGGCTATAAATAGGCCTGGACTGCTCACTACTCCAATTAGACATGGGAAGAATTTTGTCTGTGCAGTTTGCAGCAAATATTCCATAAAAAAATAACTGCATATAGTGGCTTTATTTTTAGTAGACATTATTTTTAGCAAGTACTATATAAGCCAACTCAGTTTTAATTCAGGTCTCTGTGCTCCTTCTGGAGACCCTGCAAAAGCAAGTAAATAAAAAGAAAGCCTAGAATTTTATTTAGCCTTCCCATTATGCCAAAATAGAATAATTTACTTTGTAGAACCAACTCTCCGAACAACCATGCGCTGACATAATGTATAGTGTTTGAGTACAATGTCAGCAAACATTTGCTCTAATGGGGCAATATATCCCAGCTTATTATCTACAACATTTACTCACAGATGCAGATTGGGACGTTGGCAGACCACTGGTTGTTATTCTGGCAGGATATAGTCTTCTCTCCAATCAGCTCGAAGCCGAACTGGCACTCAAAGCGTAGTACGTCTCCATTAGAAAAGCCGTCTCCTTCCCTCATGCCATAGAGAGGTGTGCCTGGGTCCCCACAGCTCTCCTTGTCAATTTCTATAAAGAACAAATAAACCATTCACTGAAGCCCACTGGGAAAAGTTATGCACAGCACATGCACATTAATAACAGTGTATAGTGACACGGTATAATTAAAGGTATAAAGATAACTTGCAGAGATGGGCTGCTGAGAAACCCCCAAAACCTCCACTTCCAGTGCTCATGTCTCGTAACTACACACTCACATATTTATAAAAACAGTTACTAGATATTACAAAAAGAATAGTTCTGGTTCTAAAATGTAATTGGCTGAGGTATATATATATATATATATATATATATATATATATATATATATATATATATATATATATATATATATATGGACATATACAGTGCTGGCCAAAAGTATTGGCACCCCTGCAATTCTGTCAGATAATACTCAATTTCTTCCAGAAACTGATTGCAATCACAAATGCTTTGGTATTAATATATTCATTTATTTTGCTTGCAATGAAAAAACACAAAAGAGAATGAAAAAAACAGTCAAATCAGTTATCATTTTACACAAAACTCCAAAAATGGGCCGGACAAATGTATTGGCACTCTCAGCCTAATACTTGGTAGCACAACCTTTAGACAAAATAACTGCAATTTGGCTTTTTGACAATTCTTTTTGCGGTTTTCCATTGAAGACAAATTAAATGAACATTTCAATATCAAAGCATTTGTAATTGCAATCATTTTCTGGGAGAAATGGAGCATTATCTGACAGAATTGCATATATATAAAGTTATTGTCTTAACAAACTACACTACATATTGCACAAACTCTTAGATTATTGATTTGATTCTAGATGTGTGCAATAGAGTTACCACCGAGAGAAAAAAAGACACTTAAGGCAGGAAAGGCAGGTGCAGCCTGCATTTCTCTTTCTTTTCACAAAACAAAACAGGATCAAAAACCTCAAAACCCAAACTTTCTACTTTTCAGAGACTTTTTCAGTCACTTCTAATGCATGAGCTTTTCACTTTGTCATTCCTTCTCCGGCCTGTTGCTGCTTTTCTCTCCCACTTTTAAAGGTGCTCACGCTATAAGGATCTGCTGGCTCTCATTAAAAGCAGCACATGCACCCACACCGAGAGTAAAAAAAACTTGTTGCTCCGCCACCCCAACTCCCAACCCCAGATGGGAGTCATCAGGTTTGAACATCAGGCGTAGTGCATTGGCTTTGCTGCAGAATAGGAGACGGGGCCAAGGAGGCAGGGTGCAGGACTTGGATGGCATCCTAATATCTCTTGTGACTGTTGACCTCCTTGTGCTGTCATTCAGCATGTGGGGGACATGCACCTGATACAACGTATTTGTTCCATTGTTTTGGAATTTTTCAGATAGCAAGTTCTTAAATAAACTTTTGTGTATTTTCACAGACTACAGAAACTCACTCGACCAATCACAGAGATGATAGAGTGGCTGTGTCCAAGCAACAAAAACTTTCTGATAAATGTCTGCTGGACTCATTTCTGTCCTCTGCTTTGTCACAGTTTGTGCTAGCATCTCCAAAATCTACTTAAACTGAGTTACAGACATCCAAACCATATGTGAAAGTACTCAAGGCTTCTGAACGTGGTGGTCCATTCTCCTTTTGCATTACCAAAATGTAAAGTTGCCAACCTAGTGTTACCGTCCAGTAAGCAAGGGATGTCTATGTGCACCTAGGTAGGTATAATCCTGATAAGCTATTTTGAATTTGAACAATAGAATAATAAAACATAGACTTTAAGGAGCTACATTAACAAGTATCTAGAACTCCCTTCACAGCTGCTCATGAAAAAGAATTCGCTGTGCTAGCTAAACGTGGCTGACTCCTGAAAACATGCAGCACAACACGTACGGCCCCCACACAACAGCGATGCAGCCAGACTAGACACACATCGCGTCCCTCCCGCATGAGCCTGACCCGAGTCCGCCCCACCTTGATAGCTCCCTACATGGAGCCTTACCAGGAGCAGCAGGCTACTGGAGAAGACGATACATCTTAGCAGACACCTCACACAGCTGCTGCGGGTTGAACTGTGAACCCCGTTGAGCCCCTCATATGTATCCTGATATGAAACGAGGGGAGGAGGGAGAAAGAATAACTACAGTAAATTATATTTAAGGCCAAATTAATGTTGGCGCTCATTGGGGGGGTATTTTTCCTTAGGTGTAATGGAAGTCTTTGGCCAGTGCTTGATGTATGGCATTAATTTCCTGTGTGACACTCTCTTTATGAGTGCCACAATGCCCCCGCTCTCTGGTTCAATCTGGGGGGAGGGCTGGGGAAGGTTAGGCCGTATTTACTGCTTTGTGCTGTACAACGGTGGGAAAATGGAGAACAAATTGCCTGCAGAAATCCACAGCATCTGAATAATCTCGGACGACGCTATGCTTAACCGAAAGGTCAGCATGTCTGCTGGGAATGCATGAGCCGCTATAGCGCTACTCAACATGATGGGCATTCCGTGCTCATGTGCGTCCGGACCCTGCCAGTCTTAGAAAAGGCGACTCTGCTAGCAGACTGTGTATACATACAGTAGTGTGCACAGTGTGAAAACACATACATAGCCTGCAAAGGTTACATAGTTTGACCTCCGTTTGTCTTGCAGTAATTACCATGTAACACCATCCGTGAACTATAACTGAACTGTAACTGGGCTCATTAAATCACCCTTCATATAAAAGTCAGTAAACACGCTTTAATTTCAAGCCATTCTTTAAAACACAGACAGGTGATTCATCTACTCCTTCTCTTGGTCCCATGGACGATGGCCCATTTCAATAATTGTGTCTTCATGCGTCTCCTAGAAGGCCTCGTTATCCCAAACTCAATTATCGTCTGCGATTTGTGTCCAACCACTCAGCATTTCTGAAACTTACTTGAGTTTGATCTGCACTCCAGAGCCAAGAAACGAAGGGCCGCTCAAGAGTGTACAGCAGTAAAGTACACACAACTGGACATAATGGGCAGCAAGCCTTCATCATTCAATCCGTTTTGTCCTAAGGAGCTTTTTACATTTGGCCACAGTTTATGCAAATAGATTTAGCAGCGTGGAATAATCACAGGCTTATGCATAAGGAGAATATTAAAGGGAGTGCATCTCTTTTAGTCACGTTCTTAAAGGGTCTTAAAAACACATACTGCTTTTCCTAGTGGTCTGCAATGGCCTACTGCTTATGAGATTTCTGACTATGACATTATACAATAGAGAAAACATCAAAATAAGACCTTCCCATATGAGATTATATATAATGCTAATGCACAAGATATGAACACAATTATCCCTAAACATAAAAGCATATTCATTGTGTATTCAAAGAACCGCAAATAATACATAATACATTATAAGTAACTCTTTTTTGATGTTAAACTTTAAAAGGAAGGTTAATAGCCACAACTGAAATTTGTTCCAGTCGTTAAAAGGGAATTGGCCGAAGCTAATGATACATTCAAGAATTGGAAGCAGCCCGGATTACAGCGATGTCATTATCAGACTTGAAAATCTTAAAAGAAATGCTTATATTTCATATTGTTGTGAATGAATGCAGTGTACTTACATATAATCATGAGGTCTTTTTCAAGTCCACATAAGGAGCTCTGCTGCTTTTTCTTTAACCAATAAGGCAACATGGCTTCTAAAAACCTAATTTATAAACAGAATTTATCCCTAAACCTGCATTTCATTCCATTACTTCTCTCGAACCTTAAAACTTTGAGAAAAAGGTAAATGTAAAAAAATTCTTAGATACCAAAGCTGTGACTGATCAGACAAGCCTTCTGTAGTTTATTGTGGCATCTATGTGCCTGAAAAAAGCTACAACTCAACATACACTCTAAAAATCTGTATGCATCCAGCTCTTCAGCAAGGTCCCTCAGACTAGTTGATGTAGTTTAGAACACTTTAAGGGTGTTTTCACACCTGTAGTTCGTTTCACTGGTCCGGATCAGTTGATGAGTTTGTTTACTCTGAGCGTTTCCTCATCGGTTAAGTTTGTTTTTACACAGGCAAAAACCTAAACACACCAAAATGCGCCCAACAAACCACGTGAGCACGTTGTCTCCTCTGATTGGTCAGAGCTATCTGGCGTGCGAGCAGGAAAGTAAACACAGGGAGAAGATCCGGTTTTCCCAAACTATTGCACATTTCTTGTACAGTGTATCACGGAGCAGCAGCAGAGACAGCATCTGTTCATAGCTGTAATGATAATCTGATAATATACCAAACTACAGTACACCTGCAGAACACCCAGTTCACTTCAGATATGAAGTAGACAACGTCCCTCACTGCTAGTCCAAGAGAGACCTCGCTTCATTGTCCTCGCCCTGTTAGCTGCTACAGTTCTCCAGTTCTCTGTTTACGCCATCTGCCGCATCCCATAATGCAAAGAACACACGGCTACAGGAGATATTTAGATAAAACTTGTGGAGTACACCTAATACTTGGGTCGGAATGAGGTCGGATCATGTTCTCACCACAAAAAAACGCTCTGGAATTCGTTTGAAACCGGACCGAGACCACCTCCTCTCGAGGGTCTCGGTGCAGTTGTTTTGGTCCACACCCAAGTACGATTACAGTTTTCACACCTGCCAAAACGAACCGCTCCAAAGGTGCAAATGAACCAGAGTCCGTTTTAACCAGACTAACTAGTGCTGGTGTGGAAACGCCCTGAGATTAGGGCAACTTTTAATGTCTAGCATTTGTTAGGAACGTAACTACAGCACTGAACTGAAAAAGCAAAATCTGAACACCAAACACGTCTTGGCTGATCAACAATATCTGCAGTAAGTGGTAAATGACATTTTTGCCAAGACATTTCTTTATTATGATTATTATGATTATGATGTTGTATTGTTGTATTGTAGATCACTTCCAAGAATTTCTGAGATACTTATTGTTGGGAGTGATACAAGAAATATCAACTGTATAATAGGATTAGTACCTTTAAAAAAGTTTTTTTTTGTTATTTTTATTTTATCTTTATATTAAAACTTCTAAATATCTTGATGCTTGGATAAACAACATTTTGCAACTTTCACTTATATTACAAATTATTTAGTTTTTACTGCAAAATGAATATGTTAGGATAGTAGCGCCTTTGATTGTAAGACCACATATGGATAGCTTAGCTTACAGCAAGAAGAAAGCAGGGTACTGATACTGAGCATTGGTTTAATTCTAAAAAAAAATAAATTATATATATAACCCGATATGAAACTTTGGCCTAAACTATCATGTAAATGCTTAACTAATCTTTTGCCCAAAGTCAAACTTTACATTTTATTATTTTGAATCTTTGATGGTGTCGACCAAACAGGATTGCTGTTAAAGGTTCTGCTCTGCACATGAACAATTTAAAACAGCAGTAACTGAATCATGTTGTGGGTTTTGTATTTCTCCCTTTAGGTGGATAGAACATTTGTTTCACAGTAAGAGCTTGATGTTTTTCAGATGTCAAGGTTAAGCAAAATGCATCCAGACTAATGTATTATTAACAGCTTAGAGTATTAGAGTATTGGATTGGTATCAGCATATATTCAAGTAATGATAGTAGAAATGGTCCCAGATGAGATTAATTCAGATCAAACAACAGTGTGCACCACAGAACTAGAAATGAGAGCCACTAGGCTAAAGAACTACAGCAAGCAAACCCATAGCCAACACCATTAAGAACAGACTACAGTAATAACTATGTGACTTGAAACATTGACACAGCTTATATAATGAGATTTTGCTTTTGGGGCATTTCTTTGCAATAGTCACTCTGACCATGTCCTCTGTGCACCTGAAGATAGCTCTGCTGTGGAGACCTGCTGTGGAACCCAGCTTACCGTTTACAGTGTTCTGCTCGGGCCGGTAATCATGTGAAAAATGACCTTCGTCTCTGAACCTCACATAAAAGATGTCAGCATCCTATCGAACGTAAAATCTGCACTATTGTGTAAAATTTTGTTACCTGACAGGTGATGAATGGCCAGATCTGATGAATAGGACACCTCAGTACAACTTGTGGAATGAATTAATCTGACTTCAAAGAGGTGCCAGTGTCTAAAATATGGATGGCTGTAATCTATAGTGGTGTTAGGAACACCAAGTTCTTTCTTTGGACCATCAAATCTATTTCAGAACGTAGCTTTATATAAACCTGGCAGTATTATTAGAGCCCTAATTCTTGAATGAAACTCAGCTCTTGTAAGTGTTCCACTATATAACTCTAACAAGCACTGAGGGTGAGAACCTGACAGATCCTCTGTGCAATTAAGCTGTGAAATCTTAGAGAAACATAAGAATAAGAAACATACTGCTCTGATGCAACAGCTCATAACACACGGTTCTAGAACAAAGTGTGGTGGAGCACTGCCACAAAAAGTCTGGACACATACCTGAATATATATCTTTATAATTCTAAATAAATTAGATGTTAATGTGTTATAATGAGTTTAAATACTGAAGGTGTACAAAAATATTTCCAAAACAAACATTTTACATTTAATAAAAATTTTCATATATGCATATATGTGTTTTATAACGCCTAATAACACCCACAAAGCCTTTTAAGATCTCTGCACGTAGGCTACCATCCTGTTAGAAAAGCAGTTCATGTGGCTCCTCATTTATATAAGAAACTGTACACATTCTTTAAACCACAGCCACATGCTTCATTCTGGTCCTGGAATAATTCCATATGCGTTCTTTCATAGGTTTGATGTATTTGCGATTATTCACTAATATTATTATTATTAAAAAAGTAAAAAGAAGAAAAACCTAGGCAGGTGTGTTCAAACTTTTGACTGATAATGTACTGCCGTTGTAAAAATTATTTTTCTAATATTTCAGCTTCCATAGATAAATAAATGTGGGACAGGGCATCGTACAACATGCTTTCATGGGACTGAGACACCGTACTGATATAACCAGGTCATAAACAGTGGACGTCACGTGCTGTCTTGACTCGTCATAGAAATATTATTACTATATCCAGTAATAAAACAGTCTCTCGTCACTGTTACTGTTAAATGTCACGATAGATGTTCTAATGTTTGATGTCGTAAAGTTTAACTAGAGTACATTTAGCAAAATTAGCATGTGACCCCTATACCTTCTGCACTGTCCTCCTCTTCCTTCTGTCTTTCAAATTTAACCTTAACACTTAACTTTTCATACAGTACTGACTCAGTAACAGCCAGTCAGTAGTCATCTCTTCTTGCATGCTTTGTTTTACTTATATCACTGCAGTCAGAAAGCCTTGTATCCTTTTGTTTATTATTTTTTTACATTATTTGAAATTACATCAGCTGTTCTTTACATTGTGTGAGACACACAGCACAATGTCTTGCGTACAGGCTTTGTTTTTTTATGTCATACACAGTAGAGGATGATTAACAAGCACACTGCAGACGGAAGTGTGACCTAGGATACACATAGAAAGACATGAATAATGATAATCAAAGTAATTAGATGTGAAATAAGTTGTTTTCTAGAGGACATAGATGTGGTTCACAGTGGTGGTGATTGGAAACAGAGAGGCACAATGGCTTTGAAATATATCCCTTATAATCACTATACAAAACCACAATTGAAGCTACACTATCTTCTATACCACCTTTATATTATCCAAAGAAAAACAAGTATCTTCAAATTAGTAGCTTTACAGGAGAGGCTAAAAACATTCTTTACTTTCAGTTTATTTAAGTTAATGTAAAAAAAGTTTAGTTTTAAGAGATTTTGGAATTAGTCATAAATGCTGGCATGTTTAAATAACAGAAATTTTAAAAGGTAAAAGTGAAGATACATGTTTTTCTTTGGGCATCAAAGATAAATAATGCTGATTATTTTAAAATAATGGTCAATATTTTAGGCACTATATTGCCTTAGAACATCCTTGTCCATCCACTGTGCATGCATTAAAATACATAAATTAAAATACGCTCACGTTGCACCAAATACATCTTACCTAAAAACATGACTAGAATACGTCAAAACTGCCACACAGCTACAGAAAAATGTCTCAGGCATCAGGCAGCATATTCATAACCATTTCTTGTAAGCTGCACACAACTGAGCCTTCCAGACGGCCACAGCTGCGGAGAAGTGATCTTAATAAAGGCGAATATATGACAATAATGCCGACTAAAGGCAAGTCTGACTTACGGCAGTCATTTTCAATTATGACTAACGCAGTTGGAATTTAGACCCAACCAGGGAAGACTGCGAATGTGGGAGGATATGTTGTAAGAGCAGCACTAAAAATCTGTTTGAATCTCATTGAAAGCTATAGATGTTTTTTTATTCCCTTTAAAGTTAGCATTAAAGGTTTTTAGCTTTTTAAGGTCAGATAGCATAAATATATTTTGGTATCACTTTAGAATAACAATTAATAACACCTTAAAATAATCATTAATAAGCAGGTATAGCACATAAATGTAATGACCTGTTGTTGGAATGACAGTGAGCCCACATTCGTTTATACCGTTAAATGTTAGATATTGATGTCTTTGATGAGTCAGCATTAAAATTCATGGGTCGTGGATACATATTTATTTTCATCACGTAGAATGGCTCACTTCTCCCTGTTTTATTAATACGTTATAACTATTTGTTAAGACTTTGTAAAGTCTTCATGACCTGATTAATAACCTTTAATGAACTAACTTTGAACTGTGAATGAACCCTTTATAAAGGTCACCTTATTCCTATATTTTCTATATTTTTCCTACATGTGGAGCCTATATATTTTTTATTTTGCTTGATTTATTTGTCATTTCCTTTCTGTTTATGCTTTGTTGTATATTGTACAGTGACCCTGGCTTTGAGAACGGTGCTATAAATAAAATATATTATTACAGTTACTATTGTTATTATTGCCATTTTGTGGGTTTGCACTCAAAGGTGTTTTCCTCTCTCTCTCTCTCTCACTCTTTCTCGCTCTCCCCTTCTCTCTCTCTCTCTCTCCCTCTCTCTCTTTTTCTTCCTTTCATTACCCGGAATGGCATGCTGTTCATCACGCTGACATTAATTTATTACTAAACCTTGAGGCAGGAGAGATAATCAAAGATATGGGTTTTGTAGAGACTCCAGCTTCCATCGAGCGCATGCAGCACATGTTCGATGAATGAAAGTCTGTTTCTCGCAGCCCAGCGGTGTGACATTTGAACCGCGCTGTCTTACTTCGCTCTCAGTGGCGGCTGAATAGCTGTCAAAAGCCGTTGCGCGAGTGCATAGCATCCACAGGCGAATGACCTTTGCCATTGTGTCCCGGCTCACCTGTGGGTGGACGCAGAAAGATCCGTCCACTTTCACGTCCTCAGTCAATTGTAAGAAGTGTGATGAACGAATCACTCTCCTGACAGGACCGTTTGATTGCATCTGGTCTGCGTGCCAAGCTGATTGTTTGCACAAGACTTTCTCATTTCTTCCTTGCTCTCACTCTCTCTCTCTCTCTCGGTCGTCTGCCTGCTAAGGATTTTCTTCCCGCTTGTTTGCTGTTGTGAGTGTAAAGTTGTCGCTTGAAGTCACTCAGAACTTTAACTCGACAAAGCTAAGGGTAAAAAGTTTTTCCTCCGTACAAGCCTGTGTCCTTCGGAAGGTTTAATTAAAACGCTCCAGATCTAAAATAAACATCACACGGTTCTCCACTTGATCTTGTTGAGTCTGCTGTTGGCACTGAAAAGCCAATTATTGCACATGATGCATGCAGGGAAAAAAATTACTTCCTATGGAACTCTGTGTTACTTTTTATATTCCATGCAAAAGAAAATGACATTTCTAGCCTAGATGTTCCAAACATGACCTGTGAAAAAGGTTCCTGGAGATATCTGAAGGTTATTTCTTGTATTTATGACAAATTATTCAAGACGTCTGCGAGGGGGAAGGTCTCAGCCCTTTACTCCATCCACAGAAGAGCATGGATCATTTGATGTACACTGAGACGTCTGCAGTTTGGAAGCTTGTCAGTCACGCTCTCGCTGGCTATCCTGTCTCGTGTTTTTTTATCACTCTGATGAGTAACACACATTTGCATAGCAGGTTAAATGTTAGCTGCCCTGTACACCATGACAGAGAGATGGAGGGACTCATTGACTACACCAGCATCGATTTACCAGCCCAAGTTTGTGACCAGCCCATGATTAGTGATGTAAAAAAAATATGAGCCAAAGATTTCTGCAGCCCTACACAAGGTCTCTTGGTCATAGGACCCTCCGGTTACTCATCCAAATGCTAGATGGAAATACAGACCTTTTGACTTTAACTAAAGCTTTCAGAATACTTCTTGCCAAACAAAGTTCATGAGGGTTGCATGAAGCAGAAATTGGCTTTGTGAGCTTACAAGCTCACATTCTTTTCTGTGCTTTCGGTTGGCCAGTTGTCTGTTCCATTACTGTAGATGATGCTATGATATGTATTGATAAGCTTTATTTAAGCTGGAAAACGAGCCTATAACAGTCCTGGCTATGGTGACATGTAAGACAGAATGGAACTGCTTTGCAACCAGAAACAGGAAGCCGACCTAAATATAAGTTTTATGTTTTGGTGCATGTTACTAGTTAGTTCTATCAAATAACACATTAAATGTCTACATTTAGAAAGCATTCAGTGATTATTTAACAAATTTGTGACTCCTCTAAAACATACTGTATAATGCATACAGCACAAGTACATACTGTATGCTGCATACTGCACAAGTACATACTGTATAATGCATACAGCACAAGTACGTACTGTATGCTGCACAAGTACATACTGTATACTGCATACTGCACAAGTACATACTGTATAATGCATACAGCACAAGTACATACTGTATGCTGCACAAGTACATACTGTAAAATGCATACAGCACAAGTACATACTGTATGCTGCACAAGTACATGCTGTATACTGCATACACCACAAGTACATACTGTATAATGCATACAGCACAAGTACATACTGTATGCTGCACAAGTACATACTGTATACTGCACAAGTACATACTGTATACTGCACAAGTACATACTGTATACTGCACACTGCACAAGTACATACTGTATACTGCATACTGCACAAGTACATACTGTATGCTGCACACTGCACAGGTATACCCTGTAAACTGCATACTGCACATGTATATACTGTATACTGCATACTGCACACTGTATACTGCATACTGCACATGTATATACTGTATACTGCATACTGAGCATGTATATACTGTATACTGCACATGTATACACTGTATACTGCATACTTCACGTGTATATACTGTATACTGCATACTGCACATGTATACACTGTATACTGCATACTTTACATGTATATACTGTATACTGCATACCGAGCATGTATATACTGTATACTGCATACTGCACATGTATACACTGTATACTGCATACTGAGCATTTATATACTGTATACTGCATACTGAGCATGTATATACTGTATACTGCATACTTCACATGCATATACTGTATACAGCATACTGCACAGGTATACACTGTATACTGCATACTTCACATGTATATACTGTATACTGCATACTGCATATGTATACACTATACTGCATACTTCACATGTATATACTGTATACTGCATACTGCACAGGTATATACTGTATACTGCATACTGCACATGTATACACTGTATACTGCATACTTTACATGTATATACTGTATACTGCATACCGAGCATGTATATACTGTATACTGCATACTGCACATGTATACACTGTATACTGCATACTGAGCATTTATATACTGTATACTGCATACTGAGCATGTATATACTGTATACTGCATACTTCACATGCATATACTGTATACAGCATACTGCACAGGTATACACTGTATACTGCATACTTCACATGTATATACTGTATACTGCATACTGCACATGTATACACTGTATACTGCATACTGAACATGTATATACTGTATACTGCATACTGCACATGTATACACTGTATACTGCATACTTCACATGTATATACTGTATACTGCATATGTATACACTACACTGCATACTTCACATGTATATACTGTATACTGCATACTGCACAGGTATATACTGTATACTGCATACTGCACATGTATATACTGTATACTGCATACTTAACATGTATACACTGTATACTGCATACTTCACATGTATATACTGTATACTGCATACTGCACATGTATATACTGTATACTGCATACTTCACATGTATACACTGTATACTGCATACTTCACATGTATATACTGTATACTGCATACTGCACATGTATACACTGTATATTGCATACTTCACATGTATATACTGCATACTGCATACTGCACAGGTATATACTGTATACTGCATACTGCACAGGTATATACTGTATCTGGCATGCTTCCTAGCACTATACAGAATACTTAAAGCTGTATGCTATACTACAGTCAAGGGGCAGGACTGTCACTATTCAGTCTAGAATCAGACCTATCTCACGATCCTTCACATTTCTCTTAGCCATCCAAACATTGTTTAGCAACAACTGTTAGCCGCTATTCAGCCGTTCAGCAGCATGTGTGGATATATTTTGGCCAAGAGAAGATGGGATTTGAAAGATACAATGTCAAGTGGAGGTGCTGTTTTCTACCTACACATCGGTGACTCCCCCAAAACTCTCAGTATAATTCTTGCGTAACAAATCTCCTCAAAGTAGTCCATCTTTGTTTCATGGCATGTCTCTTTTGTAATAGTATATACTGCATACTGAACCTGTATATTGTACCAGTATTTACTGTATCCTGCATACTGCACCAGTATATATTTCATATTGTACTAGTATATACTGTATCCTGCAAACTGCACCAGTATATACTGCATATTGTACCAGTATATACTGTATCCTGCATACTGCACGAGAATGTACTTCCTATTGTACTAGTATATACTGTATCCTGCAAACTTCACCAGTATATACTGCATATTGTACCAGTATATACTGTATCCTGCATACTGCACCAGTATATACTGTGTATTGTACCAGTATATACTATATCCTGCATACTGCACGAGAATGTACTTCCTATTGTACTAGTATATACTGTATATTGTACCAGTTCATACTGTATACTTCATAGTGCACTAGTACATATTGTACACTGCATGCTCGTCTTCCTAGCAGTATACTGAATACTGAAAGCCGTATGCTGTACTACAGTCAAGGGGCATGACCGTCAGCATTCAGTCTACAATCAGACTCATCTCAAGATCCTTCAAATTTCTCTTAACCATCCAACCACTGCTTAGCAACAATTGTGAGCTACTATTCAGTTGTTCAGCAGCATGTGTGGATAAATTTTGTTCAAGAGAAAATTGGGTTTGAAAGATGACAAGGTCAGAGCGGAGGGTGTTGTTTTCCACAAATCACAAATAAATTTGTTAAAATATCAGCTTTGGATTTATCTGTGTGGTAAGCCTGTGCAATGCTTTCCTACTTTTGCTAACAGTCTTTTCATCTTCATTACATTCATAGTTGGTAGTATGAGCCAGACTGACTGAATAATGAGCAGTGTGACTTCAAACATAAGTCTGAGATGAGGGAAATAAAACCCACCTCAAGACCAGCAGAGAAAACTGATGGGGCTTCAGCGTTACACTGAGAGTGGTTACAGGACAAATTATTTCCCTCATTTCGTTTATGCATCCATATAAGACTGAATCCCAGACTATTAAATTGCTCGGAGCAAACCAGCCAGTTACATCAGAAGTATCCTGTCTACCTGAAAAGGCTGCATTGCATATTGGTGTGCAGTATATCACGGAGATAGGACTGGCTGCATACTGGGATATGTTTCAGGGATATGTCATCTGGATATGTTAGATGTACTGTGGAAATGTATGTTGGTTCCTGACACGTTACTTTTGGCCACAATCAATACGTAGCAATATGAAGTAGGCTGTCCCAAATAAACACACTTTCTCTCAGAAGCCTAGCTTGTGAAAGTAGCACTGAAGTATCTTCCACATGTCTTCTTTACCTTTATAGTTTATCTTGAAACCTATGGAGCCCACACTTTCATCAGACTGAAGGTGGAGCCACATCTGATGGGTCATGCTCACGATGAGGTCAGGAACGAAGCTGCCCGTCAAGCTGCATGAATGAAGACACAGGTGTCAGACATATATAAACATACAGCACAATAACTTTCAACCTGCTTAAGTTGATTATTAAAGGACTCTCTCAAACATATTTCTATACTTGAGCAAAAGAATAAACCATAAATACTAGATCAAAATGAACTGCACAAATGCAAGCCTTCAATTTGATGGCAAGACAGAGGTACTCACACTTGCAGGATTGTTCGAGGGTCTCCCACTTCTCCACCATCGCCGATGGTTAGCGTGTCATAGCCAAGCTCCAGGTCAAACTCCTCAAAGTTAATCTGAATCACCTGTCAACAGAAATGAGGCATAATGCTTAGTGAAGGGTGAAATGACTTAAATCAACCCTGAGTTTGTGGTTTACATTCTGCAGTCTAAATAAAAATGGTGAAAAGAAAGAATAAATACTGCTTTTTTGAGTACATTCACTCTTTCCCTAAAACAATATGGTTGGGAAGACTAGTCAGAAGGTTTTCGGTCTTTCCGAAGTGTGTTTTTAGATGCATTAAAAAGTAAGTCATTTCACAAGTAGCTACAACTGTTGTACTAGCTCCATCCAGTTGGTTATCATGCTTATGTAAACAGCTGCTGCCATCAAACTATACTCACTAATTTCACTCTTTTCACTAATTACAAGATGAGTTACAGATCCCATACCACATTTCCATCTCAATCACCACCATCTGCTATTGCGTTTTGACTATTGCTCACATGAAACACAGCTGAAATTAAAAACATCTAATACATTGGCCCATTTAATCAAGGGCCTGTTCAAGAAGTGTACCAGTGCTTGTTTTTGTATTCTTTGATCGGATGTCGTTTTGCACACAGGTCAATTTAAGCAAATAATGGTGCAGGTGTTCGGCCTTTGCTTCCTAAATATGCCAAATTGACCGCTGAGAACTGTTAAGGTCCAGAAAGAGCATAATATGTTGATATCAATTTCTAGGCCATCCCTGTTAACAGTCCAGCGAGCTAATATAATTGCCTCTGTTCAATGAATATCACTTATCAAAAGAAATACAGATAAAAGATTCATATACAATGCTCAGCTGGGAGTACAGTCATACATTAGTACTTTTCATGTACAGCTCATTATTCCTATAAAATCATCATCGGAGTGACTGTAATTGGGGCGGCACCAGTCGAGCTCTTCAGCCCATACAGAAGTGAAAATTTCTCTCTGTAATTAGTGACTCGGAGAGGACATTTTCTTATTTATCTTCTTTCCCCCAGGACGTTGCTAGCATCTCCCACTTCCCTCTTTGGCTGTCTCTGATGGGAAACCCAAGCATATGGTGAAAAACGGAGGACAAAATAACTGCAGACAAACTATTTCTACACATTAAAGCAAAAGGAATCAATAGACATGTTAAAAGCTAGTTATTTGGAAGAGTTTAACAGCTTCTGGATAATTGGGATTTGGTCAAGGGGTAAAACGAGGCTTTGGAGGTATAAAAAGTTTCAGAAGACTAAAATATTGGCATGTCTGAACTTTTCATTTTGACTCTCTCACTGAGTGCTTCTGAGAGAAATTAGTTACCATGGTAATGAGCTCTTCAGCATGGTGCATGCTTTGTGGGTATAACAGATATGAGATCTACTTGGGCTGATGATGTGAAGACACCCTGGTACATATTACCAAACATAATTACAATAATTATAATTGCATATTTTTATTTTGTGTGGGTGAGGCTGGGGGTGTTTGTATGTGGGTAAGTGTGAGGGTGGCTCAGAAGCAGCAGATGGTGAAGGGTATTTGTACACTGCAATCCTTTGTTTAACATGCTGATTCTTAGTACATTTGAATGCTTTATTGTCTGTGTTTTGTGTGTATATATGAATGTATATATATATATATATATATATATATATATATATATATATATATATATATATATATATATATATATATACACACACAAGTGTGCATGGATGTATCGCTCCGCTGACCAACTGGCCTTCTTATTTGGATTGTAGAATTGAACTTGTTGAGTGTCTAATCAGTGATTTATTCAGAGAATACAGAGATGTCACATTAAACTAATTACAATTTTCCAACTAGGGAGTTACGTACAAGGTTATGTTGGCCTGATAGTAAAACTTATCAGTGTATAGAACTGGAGATTTCTGTGCTATTGTGCTTTTCAGACCAAAGTTCTTTACATATCGGACAGGCAGCATGGGTTAATAGAACAGAAGAGCATAACTAAATGGCAGAAATGGTCACCTTCTTTGCATCAGCCTTACCCTTACCGTCCTGGGCTCATAACAATATCATGGATAAGCTGGCAGAACACAGCTGGTAAAAAGATGCTAAATACTAGCTTCATATGAGCCTCGTCCTTGTACACATCCTGCCCGATTTTTTAATTTGAAATCTGAATGCCCCAGAGGGAAGCAAGTGGCCAGCACCCATCTACTTAGAGCCTTAGCTTTACCTGTACATCAACCAGATACCAGTGCCTAGCCCAGTACCACTTGTGAATGCCCAATGAGAGGCCAGTGCCCATCTCTCTTGCATCGCAGAATCCCCTGGACAATTAAAGGCCTGTACCCAACTTACTAGCAGCACTGAATATCCTGTATGGTAATCAGAGGCCAGCGTCCAGCTTACTAGTGCCACCACACATTCCTAGGGCAATGAAAGACCAGCATGCCAGCTTTACAAAATGCCCCTGGGGGAGGGGGGGTCTATTAAAAGCCTGCACCCAACCTGGCATTTAATGCCATGTACAGCAATGCGAGGCAAGTGTCCAGCTCACTAGCACTACCAAATGCCCTGGAGGGCAACAAGAGGCCTACACCTTACTATCATTAGTAGCTTAGTGCTCCAGAAGGTAATGAGAGGTTAGCACCTAGCTCAATAGTGGCACCAAGTGCCCCAGAGGGCGACAGGAGGCCTACACCCAGCTCTCTACTGCCACAGAGTGCCCCCGAGGGCAATGAGAGGCCTACACCCAGCTCATTAGTACCACTGAGTACCCCAGAGGGCAAGGATAGGCCTACACCCAACTAGTGCCCCAAAGGAAATTGAGAGGCCATCACTTAATATTACAAACACTGCCTCTCAAGCCACGTGTTCCATTACATTCGACCCCAGTGGTTGTGCCATACAGAGGGAAACTGCATGAGTCACCTGAGCAGAGAGTGTGAGAGAGAGATTGAGAGGGCTGATAAGGTTTAGGTGGTCCTTTTGTCTGTCAAGTGAAACCACTAAAACCCAGTTTATCAGTGCAGTCTCACACTGCAGAGACTCTAATATTCAGTGAGGTGCACAAGGCAGAAGCCAGCCTGTTGCTGTCATAGGGATTAGCTCTCAAAGTGGAGTAATGCATGTGGTGGGCAGTAATTAAGCCAGTGGAGCAGAGTATTGAATGGCAAAGCAATGAACCAACTGAGCAGAATTATGAGTTCACAGTAAAGTAGCCAGGCCTATGAAAAATGCCCATGTGTGGAGAATGAGTCAGACAGACAGATCTATTTCAGCAAGTCTGCATGGAGTGACCATTTAGAATGGCCTTAGTGTTACAACGCACACAGAGAGCAGCCCGTAAACCAACCAGCATATTCAAAAAATTGACCTTCTAGTCTGTTTATGAGGAATGTGAAGCACAATAAAGTGGGTCCACATGTACAATTTAACATACATCATTATTGTCAACACAATCAACGAGAGCAGAGAGTCAAGCAGCAAAGGAACCACACTGGGCCCACACCCATTTCCCCTCAAAAGATCTAAGGGGGGCTCAACAGCCCTTTGCTCACACACATACACAGACGAAAGGGGGTGTGATCAAGTGCCTTGTCAAAGGAGGAACATATAATCAGGGCTTCTGGGTCCCCTAGGGCTATCCATATTTTCATTTCCCACAGATTAGGCTTACAGAAATGGGATCTGTGATCACTCCCAGCCTTCTGCTCCACCTGCTGCACACTCAACTACTGGAATTTACAATCAGCATCAGGCTCAGAGCTGGTACACTGCTCAAGAACCAGCTCAATCTACAGCCTGGGATGCAGACACAGGCTACATATTGACCAGAGAACAACAAAGGTGGAATGAAAAAGGAAAATCACATGCGTGAGCTTCCATCACCTCCTGCACTACAACAGCGGGTTATACACATCACAGTGTCCATTCTACTGCCTGTCATTTCAAAATCTCATTATTTTGTCAAAACATTTGGAAATTATAGCTTTGCTTTATATTGTACCAACGTACAAACAGAAAGAACTCAAAATTACTTGCAATATTAGGTTAAACATGTTTTTCTCCTCTTCTACAAGGTTATCTATGTCAAGAAATAAGGGGGCTTTTTCATAATAAGACGGCCAATAGAAATGGTCCAAAATGATTTTGAGTCACAAGGTTTTATTAAGATGGTACTGTTATGCCCCATGTAGCATTTTTTCAGAACTGGCTCAAAATGCTGTATCATTCATCCTGAGGTGAAAATGAAGCTCTTGAAATCAAAATGCTATTGTTTCCATTATTGTTACATGTATTACTCGCAATTTCTTGTGCTACCATACTGTGAAATACTCAAACTAAACTGTGAAACTGATAAATAAACTGTGAAACTCGCAAAATAAACTGTGAAACTGCAACAGGCTCACCAACAGATATTAGCACTCATGGATATGCATACATTATTTTAAAGGAGCAGTGTTTAACCTCTAACAATGAAGGAGGACTGGTTGCAAACCCAGCTGACACCCCCTCCCAACCTATTCCAAGGACTACGATGGCTATCAGGGTTTTTTCTGTCGCCAGTCCCAAATATTGTTTCACTGGCCTAGTAACTCAGAGTATTAAATGTTTAATTGCATTTAAAGTTAATTAGGCAACTGAGGTGTTTTAATTCCAATTGCTGCACCATTTAAGGTGGAAAGGGAAAAAAGAAGCTGGAGAAAGTGATCTTCAGCTTTTTAGTTTTAGTGCTTTTAATGTTTTAATTTTGTTTGGTTTGTCTATTCTGGGGTACAGGGCGGTGCAACATGTTGACAGAGGATCTGCTTCAATGTAGATATGAACAGCTCTCTAGTCTAAGCTAACAAAAGCACATTGACTATACACTAATACAAACATTTTAAATGTTTTAATATATTATATTAGATTTCTGATAATAGATCTGTGGCACAGTGGTGTAGTGGTTAGCACTGTCGCCTCACAGCAAGACGATTGGAATGGATTCCCTGTCCGGGTCGTTCTGTATGGAGTGTGTATGTTCTCCTTGTGCTTGAGTGGGTTTCCTCACTGGCGAACTGTCTATGGTGTACCCCGCCTTCGCCCCAATGATGCTGGGATTGGCTCCTGTGCCCCCGACTAGCGGGATTAAACGGCAGATAATGCAAGGATGGCTGGACGGATGGATAATAGATCCTTCCCAATCTTACACACTGCTCCTTTAATGTGAATACAAAGGTTCCTGCATTAAAGCACTATGTTTACGGCTGGTATGAAGGACTGGCACATACATGATGTTATGACTCTTGTGACTGTTTTTACAGATGTCAAGTGTCTCAAAACAGATTTAACATCGTCCCATAATCCATTTTTACTGTCCTTGGGACAATATGAGTGACTTTGTCTGGAGCCTTGTTTGCTTTGGGTTTTTCGAGCAAAACTGACCAGTAGAAATGACCCTAAATGACATGAAAACATTCTGTTACATAAACATACATTAAGGTTAAGAGAATTTTTTCTTTCCTTCTCTAAAAAGGTTACAAGGTTTCATTCCAACAGTGACATTCTGCTATAAGGCATTTCTCCATGCACCTTAAAAATATAACATGACAATGGGCGCTCGGCCACAGCGCACTTGCTTCGTGGGCCACAGACTTCACATTAGTCAGATGGGTCTCGCTGAACAGCTGTCCACCCGCAGAGCAGCCTTAACACTATCACGTCCTCCCCCCAGCTCTACAGCTATTGCTCACAGCGGCCTGTCAACTCACAGCTGCGTCAAGCGGCAGTGACACTGATGAGAAGAAGTCGTGCTCTCTAACGGACAGCAGCCGCGCTCGTTCACAGCGCAGCAGCTTACAGTGTAAGCCACTTAGCGGCGCCGTTTAGATAAACAAATGCTACATGAAAGTAAGCTGAATCAAAGTCAGCCACGGCATCATGCACAGCTCCTTATTCATCCTCATTATTTCCTACGGAGGAGCGCCGAGTGTACAGTGCTGCAGACGTCGTTGATGGCAGAACATTTACATGATCTTAATCTGCCGCACCGGAGGGATGTAAACACTCGCGAACGCCATATTCAATGTACTGTTTTTAATTCAAAGCATCAGTGTGTGCTTTCTTTTGTTCTCTCCCTCCAGGAAGTCATTAAGACAGTAGTGTTCGAGAAAGACGCAACAAATTCATTTCGCCCCCCAGCGTGCGCACAGTTTCATCTGCCAATCATGTGACACAGCAGGAGACAACAAGTCGTCCATATGTTGTCAAAGACAAAAATAATCTTTTTAAAATGTGCCGTGGAATAGGTTCACAGTTTACGAGTATGTAGTTCACAATTATATATATGATCTAATAGCATGGAATGTAACAGCAGGTGGAAAAGTAAGGAGCTGTGTAAAGGAGCTCGCGTACTGTGGATTATAATAAACTCACACAGATCCACAAGTATATACAAATATTTACCAGGACTATGATGTCAATGATGTATTAACAGTCAACTGAGTCAATATCTGAGGGGCTTAACACAACACCTAACCAGCAGCACAGAAGAAAAGCATTGCTTGCCATTATTTGTACTGTGTTACTATTATTTTGTCTTACTAACCCTCTGTCGTTGCTCAACTATAGTGGACAATGATCTCAGTACAGAACTGTATACCGAGTGTTTGAGCCAACCTATATAATAGCTAGGTAATTTTCTGTTAAGTCAGCTATAAAATACTATACCATTAATGACCATTAGTGAGGTGATGCTATCTTTATAATTTGGGAGGGCTAAATCTAATTAATTACGTAGGCTATACCTGTGATCTGTAATAAAAGTAATATTATACCCAGTGCTTAAAGTGAAAAACAAAGGTATTTGCATGTTGGTTGCTATCAGCAAATCATTAATTTCGAATTTCTACAGTAAATCAAAGATCCTAAGAGATGCTGCTGATGCTAACAACAGCATTTATTTATTTAAAAGGAAAATCAATTTCAAAAGAATTTTATATCATTTAAATATAATTTTATCATATATAATAATGACATATAATAACTGAATATTGTAATATATGTATATCATATGTGTATATGTGTGTGTTTTTTTGTTATTGTGATAACTGTAAAAGTAATAATAAAAGTAATAATATCCCCAGTGATTAAAGTGACAAACCAAGTTCTCTTACTTCCCTTATCAGCAAATCATTCATTTTAAATTTCTACAGTGAATAAAAGACACTAGAAGACAACTCTGAATTTCATATCATGCATTTATTAATTTAAAAACTATTCAAAAACAATTTCAAAACTAGTGCATGTACGTAATTGTATCATATATAAAGCACATAATAATCATTTATACATAATCATTTAATATTGGAATATCTGTATATCTGTATATATATATATATATATATATATATATATATATATATATATATATATATATATATATATATATATATGTCTGCATTTAGATGTGATCAATGTAAACAAGTCATTCTACGACTTGTTTCTGTTTAATGAATGCACGCACCGAGGATCTGACTTGCGAACAGAATGTAAATTGGATTTAAACGGAATAGGATACAACATTGGCGGTTCTCATGAGCTGCCAGTGTTGTATCCCAAAGTGTAAAATGTACTAGTGCTGTTACTGCGTACCAGTGAGCACCAATCCACTTCAAGCATTGGCTATCACAAACCACCCTAAATTCCAAAGGGCACTCTTTCTAATACATAAGCATGGGGGGAAAGGTAGGGTCATGGATCAACCTATCACTAGCTCTTTCAATATAGCTATCAACATTGAACACACTGCCGACCATTTGTTTCCCACTGGTCAATATTCCAAGGTCAGCAGGACATTTTTAAGTTCTTTTTTATGTATGACAACCGTTTTTATGCTAACCTGAGCAAGCCGAGAGATGGGATCCTCATCTTTCTTTGGGCTAACAACTGCTAAAAAGGGGAGGGAATTCCACTCTAATTGAATAGTCACATTAAGGGTTCGCTGACACAGCTGACCTTTGCCGCTCCTTTGAGGTTAATGTCCTTTCTAAGTGTCCATCTCCAGTGGGGAAGACCAATGAGGTGACACCAGTTCACTTTGTAGGAGATAAAGCTACACGTGCTTCATGGGTTAAACCCGTGCAAACCTGCAAGCACACAAGCAGGAATGCTCCTCTAAAGGAACAAGACATATCCGGTGATTAGACCAGCCAGTAAGTCCTTTCCTTATTGGTAGGACTGGGTTTATGGAAGGTCACCTTGAAGAATATGTGTTCTAGGTCTTCTGGAGAGTCTTGTGGCTGGAGCTAAGATGTATTAAGTGGAAATAAACTAAAGCTTTCATAAACATTTTTATAGGGTATCATATTTTCTTCATACGGAGAAGTATGACTCAGTTTTTTTCACTTACAGAAAACTCATGAGATAGTAAACTGAAGGTTAAATTAATTTTATGATGCGTTTAAAGGTAGTGTTAATAAAAATGATATTTTTATATAGTGGTTTGTGCAATCTCCACTTTCAAGTTTGTGTCAATAAGCTACAAGTGGAAACTGATCTATATAGAATTACAGCAGTTGTTTTCCTTCTTTATAACACCACAATGAGAAGAAATTAGGAAAAATGTGACTTGTGACTGATCTTTAAGATAAATTCCTCATTTATTAATTAAAATTTGTGTTTGTTCTTAGTGTTGTTTTTGTTGTTAGCTTATTATTGGGCCATTTGAACATGAAAATTATGGTATTGTTATTTTTCATAATATGTTTGAAATCTCAGCATCTGCCTGCCACTTTTCATACAGCAATTAATATTTGGCTGAACACCAAACTGGAAAATAACTGTGTCAAAGCAATATATATATATATATATATTCGATACTCAAAGAAAAACATATAATTTAAACACGGAAGCTGCAGTTTACATTGTTACATTGCATATAAGTTTCATGATAAATGGACCAATAGAAATGCCCCAAAATAGCTTGAAAAAAATGTTGGTTCCACTGACTTACATTAAAGGTAAAGACTTTTGTTCTGTCCTGTAAAGCGGCAATTTTGAAGATACTAGTTTGTCATTGGACAACGACAATATATGGATGGTGAGCAAAATGCCATATTTATGTTATATCTCTGAACAAAACGTTGTATTTCCGAAATGAAAGGTCAATGGAAAATTTACACACAATGTAAAGAGCAAAAAGTATTTTGCAATTATGTCATAAACTGCTAAATGAAAAAGCAATGTAAGTATTCTTCATGAAAGCTAGACTCGCTTTTAGACTGAACATAAAAAATGTAATGCAGTACATCTGTCCAATACAGTAGGGTTACAATATAACCTGCCCGAATGATTATAGGCCTCTTCGGTGATAATAAAAACCTCCGAACACCTGCTCTTTTCCTGTCCTAGATGTACTAAAGTCCCTATAATAATGCCCTGTACTTTGCATGCAAGCCCAAATGTATCAATGGAGCATGTTGTGTAAATGCATCTGGCAGCCTTTGGCTTATCTGCAACAGGTGAGTCAGAATGGCTGTTGCAGTTTTGCACCTTTATCCTTTAACTGCTGCAACACAAACTGTACTATATGAAGGCTGGTCCTTCTCTCTGTAGGTGTAACTACAAACCCCTGACAAATACGAGCTAGTATAGGCTGCTCCTATGTCTCAGACTTACTGTCAACACAGAAGCACTATGAGGCTACAGTCTATACTGGTCTTTACATAAGACCTTCATAGCACTGGCAGGATACAAGCATCTCAAAAATTAACCTCTGTAAAAATCACTTGACACTGTTCCATATTCAGGAGTGAAGTGTAGCTTCCTCTTATGTGCTGTTAGTCACAGCTTAGCATAAATAAAAGCAGGTAAATGGTCCACTCTTAGCTTTCTAGAGAGGTCAGTCTTAGGATGTGCTTAGAGTCTGTGATAAGCCTTGTGGTAATTATTTGTCCATCCCATGTCTCTTATTGTAATTCATAACATCACAGTGACCAATACAGATCCCCAAAGGAAGATATTTAGAGCTAAAATGCATGAAAGATGGAAAAACTATAGCACTGTCATGTCAGAAAGGGCTGCAGAGAGAAGTGAACCATTAAATGTGTAACAAATTTAGGGGATCTGATTTTTTCATGTTTATTTATTGCCAGAAATGTATCATAGTCTGCTGTCGTCCACCGTTCACTGTGCTAGATACTGAATATTGTTGATGTCCATGTAAGTTAATGGAAACAGATTTTTTTAAAGCCGTTTTAGAGCATTGTATTGGTCCAATCATCATAAAATTGAAATTACATAGAAAACTAAAAGTTTCTTATTGCACTGTGATGATATGTTCAAACTTTGATTTCCTTGTACCTAGTCTGTGCAACCAAGTCTTTGATATGTGACATTTCTGTCTTCTGTCTTTACTTTTTGATCTGGCCACTTTCCACCTTCTAGCCACATCTCCCCCAATCACACAATGCCACCAAGCAGTGGGGTGAAGGAGAGCACATGCTCCCCTGAGTCACATGAAGCCAGCCATCATATTTGCCACTAACACAACATATATACCCATGCTAGTTAGCAATGGGAGACAGGGGAAAAGGGCAGGTCATTCCATCTTCTGGGCTCCCATGGATTGAACTTGTGAACTTGGGATTGATCTTTCTGGTGATACGTCACCGCTGAGAAGGCTGCACCACTCAGAAGCCCCTGGATATCCCTTCTAAATATTGATCTCTGCTGTTATTTTTATTACAAATACATACATAGACAATGTTAACACCAAACCTCAGGATGCCAGGCCAATGAGAATATGACTTGAGAGACAGACACCCTGTCACTATAGCCTTAACTACATGTTATACTATAGCCTGTCCATTTCCAGTCCTAGACTACTACGACCTATTGTTTCGGCAGTCATTGTTAATTTGATCAGCTACACTTACTATGGTTTTTGCAGTTCTACAATTACAGACTGTAGTTCATCTGTTTTTTTGTACACTCAGCCCCCTTTTACTCTGTTTCTCCATGTTCAGGACCACCATAGAGCAGGTATTATTTAGGTTTTGGGTCATTGTCAGTGCTGCCATGACACTGACGAGGTGGTGGTGTTTTAGTGTTAATAGATCAGACACAGCAGTGCTATTACAGTTTTTAAGCATTGTGTCCACTCTCTGTCCACTCTAATAGATACTACTACAATGTTGCTTCCTCTTGCAGATGTAAAGTGTTGTGTTCTAGTCTTTCATCAGTGGTCACAGAACGCTGTCCACAGGAAGCTGTTGGCTTTAAAGTTCTGGTTATGGGACTATTTTCAGTCCAGCAGGTGTCCAAACCCTGAGGTGTTTCAAAACTCCTGTGGCCACTGACAAAGAAACGGAAAACAATTAATATAAGTAGCGCAGCAACAGAAGAGAAATCAGAGAAATACCTGGCTTTACTTCGTCAAGGCTAACCAACAAGATGTGCCTAATAAAGTGGACAGTGAGTGGACACTGCTGTGTCTGATCCACTTGTATCTTCATAACACACATTAACACACCACCAGCACGTCAGTGTCACTGCAGTGCTGAATATGACCCACTACCCATATTATACCTGCTCTGTGGTGGTTCTGTGAGGGTCCTGACCCTTTGAGTACAATATAAAAGGGGGTAACAATGTGGCCAATGGCCAACGAGTGTTCCTAATGAGATGACTAATCTGTTTATATCACTTTCAGTTGTACAGGACTTACTGGCTTAGTGTGGGGCCAGATAAACAGTGGCGAGGCATTCTTCATTCCATCTGTAGATGAAGGAACAGGGGTTCAGGAAGGTTTATCTGATCTGCTATACTACCAAATTTGCAGGTTGCCAATGGCAATGTAACTAAAAGTTCCAGTTTGAGGTTGATGGGATGCTTCTGAAGCTGAAAAGGGTCCAGAGTTGAGCCCTGTGCGCAAGCGCGTTCTCTGTGCATGAGCTGTGCCACATTGAAATGCACGCCCGGAGCTATTCTACAGCATCTACAGCAACGTTTCTGTTTCTCTCTGACAGCACTCCTGCTGCACTTTCAGTTTATGTTTAGAACGTGATTATAGCCTCGCGGGCCCATCTAGCTCCCTAAAATCCCCCGGCAAAGCGCTGCAAATTACACAGTTGCTTTCATTCATAATCATCATTTACAAAGCTGACTTATTCGCAGTCACCAGACCCTCAAATAATTGCCAGGTGTACTGGCTGTCTCAATGTTTTAGTCATTTTTTAGAACAAAAATGTCACCTTCTCGGGGGAGGTGTCCACAAATGCTCTGATTTATTGAAAACAGCATGCCAAAGACAAGGCTGCAGGAAAAACAAAAACAAGTTTCTCTTCTGGAGCTGGCACCGGCCCAGACCTTTCAAAGCACCCAAAATGGCAGCGATTGAGTGGGGAGGTGGGCCGTGGGAGGAGGTGGAGAACATCTCTTTAGCCCACAAGGCTCTTTCATGCTACCTTCTATCCATCACAGGACGGCAAAGTGTCTAGACAATTTCATAACGGGCTTGCGAACATTCGGCTGGTTCTGTTGTGAGGAAACAAGTGCCAAGTCCAACCTTGGAGCGATGTTTCTGGCCTTACTGGATAATGGGAGGAGGTGAATGGGTAGAAGTGTGGCGTGTGTGAGAGAAGTTTAATTGTGGCCGCTGTAGACGTGTGGTGATACGCGGCCCAACTCGGCCGGCCTCCCGCGACTGGATATAAAACTTCTTTATAGACTTGGTGCAGACAGGTGCAGGGAAGGTCAATGGAAGCCACTTACTAAGCAGGTGAAATGGTTTGTTCTCTTAGATTTATTGCCCAGGAGAATCGCTCAAGCATCCCTCTCCCAGAGTCAAACTCAAAGGCCTTGGCTTTGAAGCTGACCAGAGTAGATTTGCTGGAGGATCTTGTTTGTTATACATGGGAGGTCAGTTATTTGGAGATGAATTGCAATGTTAGTGACTCAAATCAACTCGAATCAATTACGGGGCGCGGTGCCGGGCAGACAGAGACGGCCGCGGTGCTGTCGCAGCTGTTATTACAAATGTGAGCTGGAGGGACATCAATCCACATGTCCTGAGCCACTCCACCGCCTGTTCATCAATATGAGCCCCTGCTGAATGCCACCACGCTCCGTCCTGTGCACCGTAGCATCTCTCTCGCTCACTCTGTGCGCCTTGTCACATTCAAGGTTTAAGAAAGGACACCGATACTTTCGCGCACACACATGTGCACACGCGTGATAAACTATTGCGCGCACGCACACCTTCCTCCTCCTCCTTGGGCTCGCTGTAAGCACGCAGTGAGTGCAAATTAAACTCAAGTGTGACTATAAAAGCCACAATGGCACAAATGAAGCAGGCAGTGTCCACCCGTACACACACAGTAACAAACGCTATTATACAGCTACCCGTAAAAGTGCATGGGGTTGAGTGGGGGTGGATAGGGCGGGAGGCGAAGGGGGGGGTCGCAAGGCCATCTAGAAAGGTAGAAGAGAACGGGGAGGAGGCAGAAAGCCATCAAACAGAAGGCCAAGAGGATTGGGGCAGTCAGGGGGAGCTGACGCTCACACATACTCGATCTGCTCCAGCAACACTGGCCCTGCTGACCCTGGAGCAGGAGGAGTGAGAGCTACAGCTGGAATACTAATGGATGTGGCTGCATAAGATGGACAAAAAAAGCTAGACTGCAATTACACCGCTACATACTGCAATTACAGAGGCTACATCCGGCATAGTTTTAGAATAAATGACTATATTTCTTAGAATTAGACTTTTCATATTTATTATTGTAGTCTTTCAGAGTCTGGCTGTACGCATGTAACATAATGACAACATAAAAGGGTGGGGCTAACCTGCTGTAAGCTGAATATGTAGAGATTAATAAATGTGTTGGTTTTTAAGGCATCATAATAAGCCCACCACATGTGTCACACAGGTGGCATTGCACCAATGAGGGGGTAGTGTCAAGTTCTTGACACAATATTTACATTTTTCAAAGCGTTCTATTCCAGTTCTTTGAATGTAATTGTCTTTCCTTGTTAAGAGGCAGAGGTTTTTGTATTTACTAGCTTTTTGTTCGACAGTCCACCTTAAGTGACTCAGCAAGTCCTGTCTGCACCCTGTACATGTCCAATACTATAAAAATATGATATATATACAAATTCATCTACATGTAGACTTCCATTGTTGCAATGAGACTGCCCTATGGTCTTAGTAAAAAGTTTTTCTTTTGAGTAAAGTCGCCTTAGGCAAAGCTGGAAAGGCTGAACGATCAATTTAAATCAGATATTTAGCTCGCTATTCCTCAATCTGTAAACAAGAGTGAGAAATGTCTCTTTTTTGTCTCTTTTTAACAATAAAAAAGTATTCTGTTTGTTAGTACAGTATATTTTAATAGTATCGGCCACATACTCTATTTTGGTGCCTTTAAGTCTGGGTTACCTTCAATGGTGCTGTAGGTCTATAATGTATAGACCAAAAATCAAATCTCAAGTCCCGATACCTGGTCGAGAACTATGTTCAGCAAGGAGATATCTCTTTAAAACTGTTCACCACGTGAAAATGATGATCAACTGGGGTGGTGTGCAGATCGACCGTGAGCATTGTGCTTATCGCAGAGAACACTGATCAGCGACAGACCATGCTGAGCTGAGCTGAGCACCAGAAACTCTGAAGAGAAACCACATAAAAACCAAGTTCATCTGGTCTGACAGCACAGCGCAGAGTGGAATTATAGTTGGTGCCAATAAAATAGAGGAGGTGACAGAGCACGCTCACCTGGCACGATATGATGAGACAGAATAGTGCAGCATGGCTAACATGGCTACTAAAGTTTTTGGAGAAAACGGTTGATATATTTGAACACAACTTCAAACTATATTCATATAAACTATATTGTCTCATCCTATAATTAGGGCGAAAATATACTGACATACCTTAAAAACTCAATACGCCTGCCAGTCCTACTCCAGTGCTAAAGTAGAAGAAGCAACATGTGTGCACCAAACATCTCACATATCTTGACTGATGGACTACATCTGGAAATAGTGTAAAACTGATTTTTTTGAAAACTACATTAATGTACGATACAGTCATCATCTTTAATGTAGCTAAATATCAACCTGTGATATTTTAACCACTGTGGTTTACGTTGGTTTGAAGATGTCTTGATGCACCCAGAAGATGACAGTAATGCATACTTTAAGATTACTCAGGATGTTCGTAACATATAATAAAAATACAACACTGCTGTATAGCTATATTTATATATTCTGCAGTGCTACTAATGTCAGACTGAGAACTACCACAGTGATACTAATTCTCCACTACTACGTTCTCTTCTGAGGACCAGCAGGTTACCACAGGAGGGCACTAATGATAGCACTAAATTAGTTATGCTGGAAAAACAGGTACTTGACCAAGAAATGAATATGCATATACATTTATACAGCAGTGCATTATTAAATGACTGCAGAAATTGGGTGCAGAAATATTCTGAATATATATTGCTCTCCACCAGTGTTATTAAAAATGAACAACCACACAAAGCAGATTGAGATACTTTACATATTTAATGGTAATGCATGCAGGATGTTCTTGATTAGCCAACATTAACTGTGCTTTTAGGCCTGTTCTTTGTCCATTCTGTAATGTGAATGATAATGCATAATTAGGAAGAGTACATGACCTTTCAAATTGGTATGACCTGATACATGTTGGTGGAAATGGCATGGACATTATTAACATGGACATTAAGTTTCCGAAGACCTCAATTGGAAATATTAGTCAGAAATATGCAAAAACATTGACCTGAGGATTAAACAAATCATCAGTCCTAAGAGTGAGTTAAATAACTTGGCATAACTTTAGTCTATATGCCAAATGCTTCCGGGCTGGGAAGCATGTCTGTTTACCAGAACATGGAGAGTATAGTGGCATCAGACCACAATAGAACGTACTACTTGTCAGTCACCAGGAAGTCCTGACTAACCTTTATGATCCCTCAGATAGTTTGTCTCTCAAATTAGCAAGCGGCGCTATCTTTAGTATTCACAATGAAGCAAAGATGTCTACTTTAATAAAGCTCATACTGAAAAAGATTCATTTAAGTCTGCCCTTACCAAAGTACGTCAAATTCATTCACTCAATAATAAAGATTCATTTTTTTTCATTTAAAGGCTGACGATTTCCAAACAAGACAAATTGTCCTTTACACCGCAGGGTTATGGTCATCTATCACAGCATCATATACCAGGAATGGCCCAGGTTGTGTACACTGTTATCAGGGCATCAGCACTGGCCATGAAATCCTATCATAGTCTTATGTCCACTAAAATGCATTACTCCAGTCCAGTTCTGAAAGGACATAGAGACTGCCAACAGGACAACTGGCTTATATTCCTACTAGCTTCATAGTGTACTGCTCTCCACTCGTCCAAATAACATGCACTGGGAAATTCTGTTGAGTCACTGTCATAAACAGTAGGCTGCTAACTTTACATTCACAGGTTGCACGTTTCAAACTGTTCACGCTTGCATTGTCGGTTTCAAGTATGTTGCTGAAACTGAGATACAACTAGATCTGCCCAAGTCATCTTTGTTTAAATCCTTATGTATGGTAACATTTGGTTATGATCCACTGGGGAAATGACTGATAATGACTATTTAGTAACTGAATCATTCATAGATTATTTATTTCTCATACATTAATGTAAACAAGTTTTTTAATACAAAGTTCCAAAAAGTTATCAAAACAAGTAAGATCTTTAAAAGGACCATTATGCTCATTTTTAAAATGTTAATAATTCCATTTTGAGGTCCAGTAAATTTTATATTAACAGCCTTCAATGTTCCAATGTATTTTTCTCAAACTGTATATCTTCAATTCCAAAAAGACACTTCAGGCAGTTGAGACAAGTGGTTTCTGTGGGAGAGATATTCTGCCTTTCCAACAGATCGATCACATGCACAGAATGCTCTAACATGCTAAAGGAAAAATTAAAAAATGGGAAGGCTCTTTAATAACACCCCCTTGCTAATGAGCTAAAGCCTGTAACTTCACTGCAGAAACATCTTCCCATGCAAAACACGTGTGTGGGTTTGAATTATTTTAAAGTTGAATTTATTGTCAATATAAAAAATGATGATGTTATATTAATCCGATAATAATACTGAGTTAACTGAGTTCTCTTTGAATATTTTGTAATTTTATTCTCAAACAACAGATTCAACCACTGCGGTAAGGGATCTGAAGCCCAACCTACATTACTATAAAACCTAGCATAGAGCATAGCTTTAACAATGTAAGCTTTATATATATATTTTGAGCGGTAGTATATATATATATATATATGGACTGACGGGTCTCTAAAGAAAGTTGTTTCTTTCTGGTCATTTTGAGTCGGTCAGCAAGCCATCAACTGCTGATGCTTCAGATACTAAACTAACCTAGAATGTTGTTCTCCCTTTTATGCTCACTTATTAGTAGAATGTTTTTCAGGTGTGCATCACAATTGAGCAAGAGTGTCCTAACAACCAATTAGCCCAATAACATCCTTAACTTGGATTGGCGGCCGTACCAGTGATACACTTAAATTAATTGTGAAATGGACAATATTGTTTGTAAATTGCATGAAAATTGCATGAAATAAAATTCTAAAGTGATCCTAAACTTTTGAGAGGTAGTATGTGTACGTTGATTAGGTATTTTTTATTAAACGTAGAACAAACATATCAGACCAGACTAAGAATGACTAAACCATCGTAAGAACAAATCGACCTCTCACCAGAATAACAAGCATGATTAGTGTGTCTGTCTGGAGCAGGTTTCTCTGCAGCAGTATCACAGTACCTGCTGTGCTGCAATTGGAGAAAAGTGCTGCGGATATTGATCAAAATACTCTAAGCCTGTAGCTTGGAGTTAATATGTAGGTCTCTTTTTTCTGTGCATGCTAAAAATACCCCCTGAGTGTGTTTATGGTGAAAAACAAGGCAATAAAATAATGTAATTGACCGGAAACATGCAAATGAACACAAACAAATCACAGCAGCCCTAAATATGGCAATCTTAAGGTAAAGGGGCAGATTCCAGGTTTGTCCGATCTGTAAGTAACTATGCATAGTTACTAACACACAATGCAAATGCTCTTGCACTCTGCATGAGCAACGTTTCTCAGAAAAAAAATGTACATATTTTTCAAAGGAAAGGCAACAAATAAGTTGCTTGTTATCTAGCGGATGATGAGAAACTACTTTCCAAAAGTAGCAGTACGTATTATATTTCAGGGTATTTCATGTTCCTCTGATGGAGTATGGCACTTGCTGCAGTCATGCATATATTCATGTGTTTTGGTTGTGTTACCTTGTTCGGGTTGCTGGCTGTAATGATCCACACACACTGGGAGTTGCTCTCATACTGAATAGGAAAGTTCGGAGACGTGAAGGTTCCTGATGGACCTTGCAGATTAGATCCGCAGGTTTTGACTGTAAAGAGAGAGAGACAAGCGAGAAAGAGAGAGAGAGAGAGAGAGAGAGAGAGAGAGAGAGAGAGAGAGAGAGAGAGCAAAAGAGAAGTTAAAAGGATTATAACTTGGAGTCTTGATATTTGATGAGAATCAGAAGTCACAGTTAATTAGCAACAGATGTGGGCAAATGCCACTAAAAGGTTTCAGCTATTGATCTCACACAGACAAAAGAAAAAAAACCTAAAACATTAAAATCAGAGACACCGCTATCTGGGCTTTACTTAACTGCTCCTGATGTTTGGCAGTGTTTGCAAGGTAAATAACAGAATTTAACCTGCAAGTCTTAACCGATCAGCCTTGACTGCCTTCGCTCGTCAACGATTAGCAATCCAATCAAATATTCAGACGACTAACTTCATGGCAGCTGAACGAGTTAATTCCGAGCGCGGCTTAGCCAAATTCTCTTGGGCACGATTCGTCATCTTAATAGAGAAATGCCAGTTATAATTTGTTAAATAGACACGCTCGGGTCTCTTTCTCCCACAGCCAGTGACAGTGATATCTTAAAATTAGCACGCTCTGAAGGAGACAGGGTTTTTTTTTTGCATCCCCAAATCCGGCCCTTTGTATTTTTGGCACATTTATCATTGCCGATGCCAAAGTGACAGGGATTTGATGAAAGACAAGGAGGCATTATCTCCGATGGCAGCAGGTTTTGCTATCGCCTTCTGACATCTTGATTGCTTTTGAAAATAAATAACTCATTATCTCAGGCGAGTACAGGGGAACCAGAGGGCCCCTTCAGGGCCAAAAGCGCTCTTTTTGCTCTGAAAGTCATTCGCCTGTCAGGGCGTCTGAGCGCTATCCTCCGACAAGCCCTTTCGCAGTCTCCCCATTTGACGTGGAGCTTATTCTGAGCCAATGGTGTCTCAAGGGTCTCATAGGTTTCAAGCAGCGATCTGAGAAATCCACAAGAGGAGAACCGAGTGGCTGGCACACCTGGCGCCAATAAGAGGGAATGCAAAAGGGCTATATCTTCGAGGATCTGAGACCCCTTTTGCTCCACATTGTTTACAGAATAGCAAAATACCAAGCTAACCACATTATTATTAATATTTTGCTGTCTGTCAGAGAGAAACTAATTATTGGAGTACACCCGACACATCATTTCAAAACCACAACGGGTGCACAATGGCTTTCGACGACACAACGACGGAGGAGAACAGTCCCCATAAATGGTTGAATAGAAATTTGTGATTAAGTCGGAATACCCTTGGGCCGTCCTGAAAATATAGATCTAGGCAATTTTCTGCATGATTTCAAGTGGCATCTTCTTAATTAGTTTGTGCAGCCTGTAGCCGCAGGAACAAACAGACACGCGGGTGACATGAAGGCAGTGATTTAGTGCATAGCTAAAGGTCACGGGACCGCTGAGACAAAGTGCCGGAAACTTCCCGTGTGTGCGTATGACAAGACACAGCGGCGGGGGGTCTGGACCCATGCCGATACACACTGCTCACCCACGCATAGTGAGATCGGCCAGGCTTTGGCGTGTGCAGTGGTACTGCGAGAATGGGATCTTCCTTTGTATTAGCCTACGCTGCGGGTGGCCATGTTCTTGGAGCACAAGGACCTCCAGCGGAGAGGGCAGCTGTTCCTGACAGGCCGCAGGGCGAGCCGGAAACTGATCAGGCAGATAAAAGCCTACCTTACGCAATAACTGACACTTAGGTATAGATCTCACAAGATTATGTCCATTTTGCAGAAAAGCTGATGGTCAAAACATGCCACTCGCAAAGCTCCTCGTTACAGATTCTCAGGTTACCTGTTCTTTTGTGTCCTATATGGATTTCTGTAGAGAAAATATGGTGCTGTCAAAACTGATTTCCTATATTTAGACCATTATCTAGACCCATTCAGATTTCCTTTTGTTGATTGTTACTGCTCCTTGTTAATGAAGAGTGAGCAAGAATATGATTGCATATGGAACTAGAAAAGTGGTTGGTTGGGCATAAATGACAAATAGAGGAGTGCGGGTGGATACATCTTTAAATTTGAGGTTGGAGATCTGCCGTGAGTGAGTACATGTAGGTTTGGTGGCTGTAGGTTAAACAAAATGTTTGGGTTTGGCCAAAAATGAATGGGATCTTATGGAAGGAATGAAGGATAAATAAACGACAAATAGATGAGTGCAGGTCAGTATGTCTGTGGATTAGTGCTTGGGGACCTGCCTTAAAGGAGTACATCCAGAGGGATGGGAAAAAAACGACAAACAGATGCGTGCAGATTGAACCAACACTACAGTCGTGATCGGGGGTCTGCTCTGAATCAGTATATGCAAAATGATATTTGGTGGTCAGGCAGAAGTTCAGTAGATTGACGTACACTTTTCCATCCTATTCATGGGGAAAAAACCCCAGAAAAAATCTGTTGTTCTCCAGAATCTGTGCATCGGATTAAAAAGCTGTACACAAGCCTGACTCACACAATCAGACCAGACAATCTGGAGTTGGAACGGTGTCAATACATCAGAAAACTGTGGGAATGATGCTCACTCTACCATTTCAGAATTTCATCTACCATTTAATCTCGGAGCTTGGATGCTTTTAAAAAACCCAGCCCTGGTCTCCTGAGTTAAGATGACATGGTCCACAGGGGGGTCTATAAACACAGTGCCCCCTTGTTCTTCCTGTCGCCATCTCTCAGACTGCTTTAGCGTTTCCATCTCGTTAAAGCAGCATCAAGAACTTATGGACGAGCTGGCGATTTAAGAGATTGGAAAGCTGCACCAGTGGGCTGCTTCTGTATTCTCAGTGTCATACAGTATATCTGCGCATGCTTGTGCCGTCCCTGACAGCTCAATTACGGCCCGCTAAATGAATGGCCTTGGCCGGGCACATCTCGCCCATAGCTATGCAGCCAGAGAGAAATTATCTCTAAAATTAAGGGACAGGAGGGTGAGCAAACAATTGATTACTCGCACAACAATGTCCTGTCACTTCCTATCCCCACCTTCATGAAACGAGAGCCTGGCCTCAGCAAGAACGGGGCAATAGCCACTCACCGGAGTTAAGATTAAGAATATGATAATGTTGGAGATACAGAACAAAAAGAGAGAGAATCTCCGAAAAGGATATCCTCTCATGTTCGTCTCCTCCTTTTCGTTTGGTCGTCCTCATTCTGTTGTTTTAAATCACATTAGTCCGAACTTCTGGACGGGGCTGTTATACTATCGTCCCTTTTAATCGAGAGTTATTGCCGGCCTTTCCAGGCAGGATGCCGGCCAGGAGATAAGCATTTACTTCTGGGCATCAAGATAATTGCCCATCCAGCTTGATAAAATGTCCTGCTTCATGTATCTTTTTTTTTCCCTCCTATATTCACTATTTTATGCCTCCTGACATTGAAGCTGACCTCTGTTGGGAAAACGAGCCAACTCAGCAGACAGCATAAAGATTAAGAGAGCCGAGAAAGCAGAGCAGCAAAGTAGCCTAAGAAAAAAAAAAAAGAAAAACAATTGCCACCCAGAATGATCAATGACAACATTAACCCTGGACCAAAGTATCTGACCTTTTTTTCCATGACCCTGCCCTGGTCTTAGTGCCGATAGGCTAACACTGGTGAGAGGAGCACCCATGGACCCTAGTAGTGCATACTAGGGGTTGCACAGACTGGTCAGCTAATAAATCCACTGGTGTGTGCTGTGGGCAGCAGTCAACTAGTTAGGGTAGTATCTGAAATACCCATAGAAGAAAAATCTGTTTTATCCAACTGAACTTTTTTTGTAAGATTGCCTTCAAATGTAGGCTCACGATACAGTATTGGTAGGTTTTGAGGACGAGAGCATTTAAATAACATGCAAACTGACCAATCACAGTTTACTATAGGTGTAACAAAACAAACTCTTATTAAAGACCGACACAAAACGCATGAGAACTCAACTATTTTTCAGAAACACAACTAAGAGGTTTATTTAATTGTATAGCTGAAACTGTTTGGTAATAGAATTTAGCTTAACAATCATTTGTTTCCCATTGGACTGAGCGCACAGATGATGAGGACAGCACTAAGAGCACACTTTCAGGCAAAAAGACATATGAAATCCCACCTTTCACATTCATGTTACACCTGTTGGATACATATCTTATCAAGGACCACATATGAAAGTGGCTCAAACCTGATTTGAAAAGAGCCAATTTGATGCGTACACAGCTCCAAAGGTGTCAAATATATTCAAATTCATTACTGAGGTAGAAGTATAGATACTAGGGTTAAAATACACTTCTGTAGAAGCTGAAGTATCAATTCAAGCTTTTTACTCTAGTAAAAGTGTAAAAGTACTGCTGTCAAAACTACTTAAAGTATAAAAGTAAAAGTAATATAAGGGAAAAATGCCATTAAGGACAAAAGGTGATGGTGCTGGAGCTGCTGTCCCAGTTAGTCCGGTTCGGGGACAGCAACTCCAGCACCATCACAATGAACACTGGGGCACCCCAGGGCAGTGTACTGAGTCCTCCGTTGTTCACCCTGCTGACTCATGACTGTGTTGCGAAACACAGTTCTAACAGCATCATAAAGTTCGCCGATGATACAACTGTGCTGGGTGTCATCAGCAAAGGCGACGAGTCAGCATACAGGGAGGAGGTACAGCAGCTGACAGACTGGTGTACAGTCAACAACCTTCACTGGAATGTAGAGAAGACCAAGGAAATGGTTGTTGACTTCAGGAAATCAAGACCGGACCACTCTCCGCTTAACATCAACGGCTCCTTTGTGGAGATCGTTAAGAGCACCAAGTTCCTTGGTGTCCACCTAGCGGAGAACCTCACCTGGTCCCTGAACACCAGCCCTACAGCCAAGAAAGCCCAGCAGCGTCTCTACTTCCTCCGGAAGCTGAGAAAGGCCCGTCTCCCTCCACCCATCCTCACCCTCTTCTATAGGGGAACCATAGAGAGCATCCTAAGCAGCTGCATCACTGCCTGGTTTGAAACCTGCACAGCCTCTGACCGCAAGTCCCTCCAACGCGTTGTGAGGACAGCTGAGAGGATCATCGGAGTCTCTCTCCCCTCCGTCTTGGACATTTACTCCCCCCGCTGCATCCGCAAAGCAACCAGCATTGTGGATGACCCCACCCACCCTTCACAAAGACTGTTCTCCCTCCTGCCATCAGGAAGAAGGTACCGCAGCATCCGGTCCAACACGACCAGACTCTGCAACAGCTTCTTCCCCCAAGCCATCAGACTTCTCAACACAACTCAACGTCTGAACTGATATCTTTTTTCTGGTACATGTATACTCTCTCTCTCTCTCTCTCTCTCTCTCTCTCTCTCCAACCATTTACCCCAGATAAAAAAGGGGAAGCATTTTTGCACAAAGCATTGCACTAACTGGACTCTATTTATTACACATTGCACAATTTGCACACTACCGGCAATTATTTATTATTTTCTGTCTGTACTGTGTTGTGTTGACTGTCCGCACTTGTTTGTTCGTGTTGCACTTGTGTCTTGTATGCACTGTCTATGTTGCACCATGGTCTTGGAGGAACGTTGTTTCGTTTCACTGTGTACTCTGTATGTAGTTGAAATGACAATAAAACCCACTTGACTTGACTTGACTTGAAAAGCTTAGGCCAAACCACAGGGGTATATAGTGCACTAGCCCACCTGCCCAAAAAAACCTATTCTTCTAAAAGCCATAATGACTATAATGTTATATTAAAATGTTAATGTTGATAAGTCTGGGATTCACTAGGCTTCCTGTTTCAGCCGCATATATGCCCATTGAAAATGAATGTATTTTAGTACACTGTAAATATATTAAAGAAGCGTATTGACATGTGTTTCATGGAGCGGAAGATATGATGACTAGATGACTATAAGTATTGTAATGGTGCAGTCAAACTTCAAAGACATGTTATCAATAACCTTTACTGGAATGTAAATGTACATGAATGAAAACAAGCTGAAATGAAATAGAAGTAACAAGACTAGTTTTTAAATGTAGGGAGTAGAAAGTACTGATGATGGAGTGTAAATGTAAGGAGTAAAAGTAAAAAGTCAACTTAAAAATAATTACTAAAGTATAAATAACCAAAATCTCTACTTAAGTAAGTACACCTCTGTGTGTAATGTGAACACAGTCTTAACAATCTCCTAATACCAATCTGAGCTCAATGTTAAATTAAATATTTTATACATTTATATTCTTACCTCAATCTTTACACCCTACTACCCCATACTTTCCTGTGATTACTAATGCTATTACATGTTGCACTTTGCTTTATGTTTTGTGGTGGTACAAGCCATTAAGTGCTATTTTGATGGAACCTGATCAGCTTCATTGTTTTATTCTTTCTGATATCTGACCCTGCATTTTTGGCTGCTGTTAGCTGAATACTGATACTGGCTATTGGATTGGTGTTATCGCTATCCACGATACTCAGATGATGCAGGGAGCCAATCATTCTAATAAAGCATTACTTCGTGCATCAGAATCTTGTCTTTTGCGAGTAATATCATGATTATTTTCTAGAAAATCTTATTCTTTAGCAACCTTTGCATCATAGGCTTTGCTGCCATATTCCCTTTTATCCTTTGTGAGCGATCTTTGCCTCCTACATATTAAGACCTTTCTTCCTAGCCAGAGAAGCAGACCAGCTGGGCCTAGTAAAAACAGAGACACGCTTGAGTGTTAGTTTGTTTTCTCTCAGTTGCTGGCTATATTACTCACTTCGATCACCATGCCAGGAGGGAAGTGTGCAACCAGCACTCTTGTGCTTCAGATAGACCTCACCATATGCATAAACACAACTTGTGCGACAAACTTACACCATATACATCAGTCATACCTCAAAGACACACAAACGAAAAACAAACATATTTGTCAGGACACTGCGTTGACGAAAGTCCAGAAAATGGCTGGCATGCTCGCACCATCTGTCTTAGTTTGTCTTTTTTTTCCCATGTGGCCATATGGCACTGTGTTGCCTGACGTGTCTAAATGCCTTAGATGCGAAGCTGAAGAAGTCATTTGTGGACACAAGGACATCAGGGGCTGAAATTCTCCAGCAGTCATTTAACTTCTCCAGAACTTTGGGCCAACTCTGAATAAGATGAAAGACTCCCTGACAAGGACTAGTGCTAATAAAGTTTAGTCTGAGGCCAGCCTAAACCTTTGCACCAATTAATTCGCTTCAAAAAAGGCTTTCGCGGTTCAGCTCAGGTAACTTTAAACGGCCCGCTTTCATCACCCTTGTGCTCTACAAAATCACCAACGCCAGCAGTGACTTTATGGGAGAGGTAGTTACTGAATGTAGAATTAGACTTAGGCTTTGGAACCCGAAAGCAAGAGAGCATTTCACAAAGCAAAGTTAAGCCACTGTAGGCTGTGGGATAACAGTCTTTCTACATTTCTAGCATGTCACACAGCAGTTCAACAAAATCTTGGCCAAATTCTGTGAAATCTATCATGCCAAGATATTCTGGTAATAGATCTAGGACACAAGATAATAAGGAAAATTAGGGCCGCACAGCTAAAAAAAACCCCTCTGCTTTGTGTTTTGCCTGAAAAATCACATGTATTACACTGCAAAGGGGGGGTTTGGTTCATGGCTGCTTATGAAAATATGCAATATCCACCTTTTAAACTAAAGTACGCTGATTTCTGCCTGTCATCTCTAGAGCTGTGAATTTTGGCAAGAACCTGGCACAGAGGCTATGATTTAATGTATTGCAATATATTGCGATACTAAAGCAAGCGATATTAACAACACACCACTATTTGCATAGGTATTCTAATGCTATGTGCCCTTATGCTACTTGTTTATGTTGCATTGGAAGAGTCTAATGGCTGAAGATCATTCTAGTGACCAGATATTGTCTGCCACCAATATTTGCATGCAAAGTACTAATCAAAAATTTATATTATGTTTTTGAGAATTAATACAGGATCACAAAACATAAAAAATATCAAACAAAGTGTACTGATATTTGTCTGAGGCGTGTACTTTAGATCCAAAAAGTAGGAATCCTTGACATTGTGTTGTTTTAACTGTCTGGACTTTTCTTCTGGTCAATCTAGAAACCAGGCAGTTGGAGCAAAATGGATATTTGACCTGCCCACCTGGAACTGAAGGAAAACTCGAATGGCAATTAGAACTAAAATAACTCTGTGCTGTTATGCTGTGGTGAATTTAACACATTTACTGTGTAAGTAATTTCAAAGTAGTGGTTGTTTATGGCCAAGAAAAGATCCTGTTAGGAACAAAACGCAGGCAGACCTCTTATTTTTGGACTACTACAGAAATAAACTACAAATTTGCAATTTTTCATTCATTACGTAAAACCCTTTATCTTCGTACTAGGTGTGTCTGAATTTGTTTCAACAGCACATATTAACAGAATAGGTGTTAGTCTGCTTTCACATCTCTTTTTTCCATCCTTTAAAATTCACAAGGAAACCAAATAAATGCATAGTGAAATCTGTGTGGATTTAATTGAAAATTTTCAATGGATGTGCCTTTAACTTTGACAAACGAGCATGCAGAATCTCGTTATATACCAGTTGCTGTGCTCCTCTATAATGCTTTGCCTAAGTGAACTTGACAAACCATGCTTTGCTTCATAGACATGTGTGTGCAGTGTATCCAATCAATATTTTCAAAGGAGGACATACATTGTATACTCGAGTTGGATTCACAGCATTCATTCACTCCCCACGCCTTGTTTTGATGAGATGTGAAAAGAAGCTTAAGGAAAAAGCACAGAGCTTCTTATGAAATACGTCTGACCAACACAGGGCCGAGGGATGGTTGTGCATTTCAATACTAATAATAATAATAATAATAAAAATAAATGTGGGTTTTAAAATCTGCGATGACTTATTGAGGAAAAAAAAACAACCCAGTGAGGGTGGAGAGAAGCAAAGGGGGGGGAAACAGTTTTGTGATTTCCCAGCAAGACAATAATTATGCCTCCGAGTCGTCCATGTTGCTCTACTTCATTTCAAGCTCTAATTATGCATAATTAAAGTGTCTGCCTGAAATATAGCAACAGAGAAATGTGTGTTAGCTCGGCCCCGACGGCGCAACGCAACTGGCACTCTGTCGCTTTAAGACCATTACCGGTTATGTAGGAGCATCAGTGATGTCACCAGTAAACGCGTCTCGGCTCAAAATTGTTGCGGTTGCTGTAGCAACATTGTCTTCTCTCGCACAAGGAAAACAGTAACCCCTCTCCGCTGATGGATGCACTCGTCGCAAGAAACAGCAACAAACTCTTCGGAGTAATTAATGTTCTTTCTGTTGACACAACATCAATTAAGGCTTACTACTTACCCCTGTTTCTCCATATTCATAAAGGTGCTTTAAGTGAGGTATGATACTTAATGGAAAGTGTCAATGCAGTTATTTGAATGAGGCACAGAGCTACACTCGCATGTTAATTAACACCATCCGAGCGCAGGTCAACAGCCACGGCGCTGCGCCATGCTGGAAAGTGCGAAGTGTGTGGCATCACATTTTCAGCTTCATTTGTCTACTGATCACTGCACTTCTCAACTAAGCAGCCAGGTGGCACAAAGTGGTCTGTACAGAGTATCACTGGTATGATGTCATATAGAGCTGCTGTACATCAAGGCAAATGATCAAGTGACAAGTATTCTTGGTAGATAATGGTTTTTACAGTGACTCAATAAGAGAAAAACTGTATACCACTGGTATTTCATTAGAGTTCAGTAAGGTCCAGTAAGAGGAGATTTTCTCAGGTCGAGGTCCGGACAGTCATAATTTCTAACTTGTGTTATGATTCAGTGGTGTATCCTGTTTACTGAATTAGCCTAGTATCAACATCTTATACCATCAGCTACTGAAACACCAACACATCACACATACCGTTCAGTATATTTCAGTATATTCACGGTTTAAACTGAATGAGTTATTTATTGACTTCTAATAAATGTTTTTACTCACTTATAGTAAAAACAGAATTCTTTGAAAAAAAAGTGCATCTTAAAGTGTTTATTTATAGAAACAGTACATAAAGCAGCGTCTTCTCAGTAAGTCTCGTTAACATAAGTCTCAGTCCATTTCTGGTTAAAACAGTCGGGTTTCGTCGTCAACTTTCCTTTTTTAGAAAGTTATTTTTTCTCAGACCTGCTTTACTTTCTGACTGCTGCTTCTCGCTTCATACCTCGCCTGATCTGATTGGCTGAGGAGCGCCTTTGGTGATCTTAAAATGCGTGTGATTGGTCTGTGAGGTTAATGTGCCGCAAAGCCCCTACTCTGTAAAAAACAAAAAAAGCTCTGTTGCTTAAAATAATTTTAACGCTTGTAAATAAAAACAATTATAATTAATTAAACTGCTCTTAATAGTTTATCTGTTTGGGTCCGCATTGGACAACGTCTGGGTCCGGACTGCGGCCCGCTTATTGGTGACCTCTGCTTTATACTCAACCTTCCAATATGGTTGCCATATGCTTTCTATGTAGTGAGATTCTATAGTACAAAAATATGTTCAGCATTTAGGAAGCTGTCACTAAAGCATTATGAATCAGTTTAGTAACACCTTGTGCTTTAATGACTCATGTCACAAGTTATAGAGAGGTGCTACTGAGACACAGCAAGTCATCATTTAGGAAACTGCCTAATAGTATTTACACTAATGCATTATGAATCCATTTAGTCAAAGTAACGGCTGTGTTTTGATGAGTCGTGTCACATATTATAGAGAGGTGCTACTGAGATACGACAAGTCAGCATTTAGAAAACTAGCTAATAGCAGTCACACTAATGCATGATGAATCAATTTAGTAAAGCACTAAAGAAGTACTGGAAGGCAAGGCAAACAGCATTTATGATACTGGCTAATAGTATTTATACTAATGCATTGTGAATCAATTTAGTAAAGCCTTGTACTAAGGCACTAAAGAAGTACTGGAAGGCAAGGCCAACAGCATTAGTGATACTGGCTAATAGTATTTATACTAATGCATTGTAAATCAATTTAGTAAAGCCTTGTACTAAAGCACTAAAGAAGTACTGGAAGGCAAGGCCAACAGCATTTATGATACTGGCTAATAGTATTTATACTAATGCATTATGAATCAATTTAGTAAAGCCTTGTACTAAAGCACTAAAGAAGTACTGGAAGGCAAGGCCAACAGCATTTATGATACTGGCTAATAGTATTTATACTAATGCATTATGAATCAATTTAGTAAAGCCTTGTACTAAAGCACTAAAGAAGTACTGGAAGGCAAGGCCAACAGCATTTATGATACCGGCTAATAGTATTTATACTAATGCATTATGAATCAATTTAGTGAAAGTAACGATTGTGCTTTGATGAGTCATGTCACATGTTACAGAGAGGTGCTACTGAGATATTTAGAAAACTGCCGTATGAGATCTACTCTAATACAAAATTAATTTCATTTAGTAAAGACTTGTACTTTGATGAGGCACTAAAGAAGTACTGGAAACATGTTCAACCTAGTGAGATGCTACTGTACATCAAGGCAAGGCAGTCAGAAATTAGGATACTTATTTATTAAATGTATTATTAATGCAATTAATACAAATAAAGTCTTACTTTTCTTTGTGAAAAAGAATCAAACGTAAGTAAAACAATAGTATACTTAAACGCTAAAATTATTGTGCCACATTCACCAGTTGGGGAAGCGAAGAGGAGTCAGACAAGGACTCAAATAGTGTTGCAGTCCGCTGCCCTTATTAAATCCAAATGTAATGTTGTTGATGTTGCTGGTTATAATTTTGGGTTTAAGCTTGTGGGTTTTGCTTGTGTAACTAGTGGTTGAAAGCGTCTACCTTCTTCGTGTTGCACTTTTCTGTTGGTGACCTTCCCCCAACTTTCCCAGTTAGTTTCCTGTGTTAGTTCTCTTTATGGTTGTCTCAATAAATAGTGATTCCTTGAGCAGAAAATGGCTTACCCCAGGCCTTCTTCTGTGCTGACGCTACTATATTTGAATATTTTATGTATTTTATGGATGTACATCTGTATATACCCCAGTGAGTCACAAACATTATGACTACCTGCCTGAAATATAGTTGGTCCTCTGTGTGCCACCAAAAACAGCCCCGATCTGCTGAAAGAGCTCTGTAGCATGCAGCACTAAGATGCTAGCAGTGGATCTTTTAAATTAATAAGTGGTGCCACCGCATATTGGACTTCTTGTACTAGTGCATCCCACAGATGCTTGATCGGATTGTGATCTAGCAAATTTAAGATTTGAGAAAAAACACTCCTGAACAAACTATGCAGTGGGTGTATTATCTCGCTGAACGAGCCTGCTGCCCACAACAGTGTTTTAGTAGGTGGTATGTGTCACACTTTTGACATCCACATGAATGCCTGGACTCCCAACAGAGGCTTGACGAGGGCATCACCTTTCCTCCCCAGCTTGTCTTCTTCCCACAGTGCATCCTGTTTGCATCACTTCCCCAGGTAAATGAAGCACACGTACTCAGCCACCCACATTATGTAAAAGAAAACAGGAATTTGGACTCATCAGAGTGAACAACCTTCTTCCTTTGTTTTGATGTTTGCATGGCCATTGTAGGTGCTTCTAACTGTGGATGAGGTGAATCAGTGATTGATTCAGCACCTTAATATTTCCAGCTCTGTGGTGGTCTTGATCACTGAACAACAGGCTAACGAAGTATGCAAAGAAACAGACGGACAACAGTCTGCAATTTACAACTACAAAGTAAGAGTTTATCAAAGGAACAGAGTATGCAGATACAAGGAGGTGTACATAATGAAGTGGCCAGTGTGTGTTACTCATGATAACTTTAACCTGAATATGAGCATTAGAACATCCAATAAGGCACGTATAGCCATAGAAGATGTATTTTAACATTACACAAATATAATATAAGACCACATAATTTGTGTTAAGTAGTCCTAATAATATACACTATATTGCCAAATCACTGAATTTAGGTGTTCCGATCGCTTCCATGGCCACAGGTGTATAAAACCAGCACCTAGGCATGCAGACTGCTTCTACAAACATTTGTGAGAGAATGGATCGCTCTCAGGAGCTCAGTGAATTCCAGTGTGGTACCGTTATAGGATTCTACCTGTGCAAGTCCAGAAATTTCCTCACTGCTAAATATTCCACAGTCGACTGTCAGTGGTGTTATAAAGTGGAAGCGATTGGGAAAGTGGTAGCCACATTAAAACACAGAGTGGGGTCAGTGGACACTATGCTGAGTGTGCAGAGGTCACCAACTTTCTGCATACTCAATCGCTATAGACCTCCAAAGTTCATGTGGCTTTCAGATTAGTTCAAGAACAGCGTGTAGAGAGCTTCATAGAATGGGTTTCCATGGCAGCTGCAAATATGTCGGATGCAGTGGAGCAAAGCACGCTGCTTCTGGACTGTGGAGCAGTGGAGACGTTCTCTGGAGTGCCGAATCACACTTCTCCATCTGGCAATCCGATGGACGAGTCTAGGTTTGGCCGGGGCCAGAACAACGGTACTTATCTGGCTGCATTGTGCTAAGTGTAAAGTTTGGTGGAGGGGGGATTATGGTGTGGGGTTGTTTTTCAGGAGTTGGGTCAAGCTCCTTAGTTCCAGTGAAAGAAACTCTTAATGCTTCAGCAGACCAAGAGATTTTAGACAATTTCACGCTCCCAACCTTGTGGGGACAGTTTGGGGATGGCCCCTTTCTGTTCCAACATGACCGCGCACCAGTGCACAAAGCAACATCCATAAAAACATGGATGAGCGAATTTGGTGCGGAACAACTTCACTGGCCTGCTCAGAGTCCTAAGCATATTGAGCCCTATGGATTAAGATTGGGATGTTACTCAAGTTTATATTTGTATGAAGGCAGACAAGCAAATACTTTTGGCAATATAGTACATTTATCTGTATTTTTAAGCTTGTACTACAAAAGCATATTTAACTACAAGATTTATTTTCTGCATACAGTTTATTGTATTTAGCATTGTTGAAACATAAAACAATTTAACTGTATTTAAGTTAAGAGCATTCAGTATATCAGTGCATAGAGTAGTATATTTCTAATATATTCCAAGCAAATTACACAACTAAATTAAATTCAATGTAAAATTAATCTTGGCTTGAATATTGTAATTTAAATACACTGAGTAGTCATATGATGTTCCAAAAGAATCTATTTATTTTCTATTAAGACATATTTATGCTTGTAAACATTTTAAAAATGTTCTTTTTCATATATTAAACACATTTTTGAAAATGCATTTCATCCCTGAAATTGCATTTTTCTTTACACTTTAATGCATTTTTCTTTCACAGGCATGTACACAGAGCCATGTATTCTGACCAAGCACATTACATACTTGACACATTGTTCAGAATGGCTGCAATACATTTTCTGCGAGATTCTGAAGCATATCAAGATTCATTATTAAGAAGCGCCATATCTGCCAAGACAGCTAGAGCATTTCTGCAAACTGTGCATTTTGCAGCACTTCCAGTGCCTCAAGCTCTTATAATCTCATTACTGCATTTGGTTAGTGTTGGGCAGAAGCCTTTAGAAAAGTAGTGGTGGCTGAATACTGAATATACTGTTCTAAATGTATTCATAAACATTCTGACACAGAACAGAAAAGTAACATATTAAATACATTTTGAATACTTTTATAATACATACTGCCAAAGCAGGAAAAAACTGCTGCAGTAATGTTTATTTCATTTACACTGTTCCTCGCTGGCGCTGGTTAACAGTTGTTTTGATGTAAATCTTCCAAATAAATTTGATAATTTGATAATAATGAATGAAATTCACCAACATTTCCAATATTTCACTATGAAGTGGGAAGATATGTGATGTTTAGTTAACAACATGTATCCAGTTAATCACAGCCCAGTACAAAACTTTCCTCCTCTGAGGTTTTTAGCCATCCCTCAAACGAGCTCATAACTCTAAGAACTGGCTCATCACAAAGATTTATCAGTCTATTTATACTTTAACAAAACAAGCCATCAGATAATCTTCTTTGTCCCTCCAACAAACATTTTGCCATACAATTTTTAATAGTAATAAAAAAAATATGTTTTCTTTTTTATTTTAGCAGATGTTCTGAATACTGCCTCTTCAAAATGTAACGTCGAATGAATACTGACACTTAACATGTAATAAGGTTGAACATGCTTTCCCCAGAAGGGAACCCTCAGGGCGTTCTAGGCGTTTGAAGATGGCATAATGATTTTTGGGAATTAAAAAAATATGTGTCATTTTTTTAGTTGGTTATTATAAAACAGTCATGCTTTTATTTAAACTCTGCAAATATTACTGTAGTGCTGTGCATGTATCCTGTCAAGCTCTTGAAATAGGGAATAAATCACAAATTGCAAAAGCCGAAGAGAAGGTCGAACGCATTAGGTTAACCATCAGCATGATTACAAAGTGACGGAAGAAACAACCAATCATGTTTTGATTTACAGTGGGCAGGACCATTTATGTAAGAAAGCAACATCATTCTAAGTGTTCTGGAAGTCCTACATCACTGGCTATACCAGAGATCTTAATCACAAGGATCACTGTGAAAATACTATGAGGGAAAATTTTAATATTTTTGAATATGTCACAAGAACTGCAGAAGCTTCAAACATCTGTGTTGGATATAGAACTGCCAATTGCTGTTAGATTAATGCTGACAAACTACTGTATCTGGGACTCTAGCAGCAGTTTCGAAGTTCGAATTCTGACATTTAAGGTCAGAATTGAAGGCCTAATACACCACAGGTATTCTCAGTACTTGTATTTTGTTACATTTTAACCATGCATTCAGTCAAGCGGCATTATAAAATAATAATAATAATAATAATAATAATAATAATAATAATAATAAAATAAAAAGTACTGCCGACATAAAAAACAACGCTTTAGACCTGTACAGAATTCTTGCTACAAATTAAGTTTGACATTTCAAAGTGAGATCCGCAGTGAGATCTTTCTGACAAGCTGGGCTCCACAAGGCACCCACTGAACATGTGGCTCGGATCACAGATGCTGACTCTAACCCCTGTTGGTTTCCACAGACCAGAGGTTTAGAGAGAGGTTAGTATTTGTAAAGGGACAGTCTAAATCTGTCATACAAATGCCAAACATTTCTAAAGCGACAAAGTTCAGAATGTGAAAAACTGGGTTATGGGCAGCACTTCTTTTATGTCCAAATAATGTTTCCCCCCCGGCCGGCCTTTTCATTTCACAGTGTTTATTTTCTTAAAAGCACACATTGAGGGTTTCAGCAAACAGCAGCCTTCTCCAGCCCTGAGCTGCCCTCATTTACACACACAGCAACAGGCAACAGATTACGAACAGTTAAAAAGCAGGGCTCAGCGCTTTGGACACAGCGACATTTCCCAGTGGGTGAACTATATGGGTGGCCTAGATTGAAAAGAGATGCCCCACAATCTGGTGTTAAAAGGGTTAGCTGTTGTTGACCAGTACCAATCGCTGTGGGCAGTGGACTACAAAACAAGAAAAACTCATTACTGAAGAAAGCGGCTGAAAATGACAACAACAGGTCTCTCTGTTCTAGTAGAAAGAAAAATGAGCGGCGTGTAGTGGCAATCAACTGCTGACCACAATCCACTGCCCTGTGCACTGTGAACCTGTGCAAGTATGTGCTCACCATGTTGTAAGGAAAGCTAGTACGGTTATACTAGCCAGAGGTAAAATTTAAAAATTTAAACAAAAGCAATTAAGCTGGCAGTTTTTACCTTCACAACAAGAGAACTAAAGAATATATATATATATATATATATATATATATATATATATATATATATATACACACACACACACACACACACACACACTATCGCTCAAAAGTTTGGGATCACAGTGAAATGTTCTTGTTTTCAATCGAGTTTTCAACAACTACAGCTAAAAACGCATACTTGGTGGTGAACATTTCTCTAATAATAATAATAGAGAATAGTTATTAATTATTAATATTATATTTACTAATGTTATTAATACAAGTAGTGCTTTACATATGTCAGATTCTTCATTTAACCCTTTCCAAGCATTTCCATGTGGCAACCCAGTATTATTTACAGTTATCATCTAATACCTGCTTTGACTGCTCAGTACTTCATGAAGCTAAATCTATCTATGATTGCTGCTGAAGGAAATGAATACATTCATACAATGTCTGGAGCATCCAGGAGAAATATGGAACTACACTTTGTTCTGCAAACTGGAGCACAAGTTCATACAGACATGTGTGTTTACTATTTAAGGTCAATAGAGGCCAAACTCATTAGATAAGTTAAACTGAATCAAGTTAGTACCAAAGAAACAATAAAATGCTAATTTAAAAAAAGAAAAAAACCATGATGCAATTTCAGCATTTTAGGCTAGAATATTTAAACCAGGATTATATCCTCGCTGTCCAATGCAAACCAAATATCTTCAAAATGGCAAATTTACAGGAGAGAACAAAAACCTACTTTATATTTAATCAGGTCAATAGAACCAGATTTTTTTCCATGTGATTTTGGAGCATTTCTATTGGTCCATTAATCATGAATCATGTCCATTGATCTTTTAGCTTGAGCATCTGTCAGCTTGCTTAAACAAATGATAAAATACTGCCCATAAGAAACATTTAGTCTACAGGTTAGGAACCAGGGTGGTCAGCTGAAGCACTCACCTCTGCACACAGGTCTGTGATCACTCCAGGCTGCAAACACCTCAGCCACTCTCTGACACGTGATGCTTTTAGAGCCCTGGAGCACATGGTCTTCATCACAGGTAAACTGGGCTGTGGCACCGATGCTGGAGAGAATGCAAAAATATAGCACACACACACACACACAAACAACCAAACACACAATTCCATTAAATAAAACATTCAATAATAGCACACAGAGACAGACATGCATAAACACAAACAATAAAACGCTACTCAAATAAAAGTCTAGAGAAGAAAAGTATACAGGAAAATGTAAAAAGAGCTGCTCGCATTCCTTTGCCAGCACCTCTCTGCGGATGCGCCTTCACTACAAGCACTTCCCATGATTTGACAGCACTCAACGAAAACACTTTGGCAAACTTTGGAGTTCTATCTAGCATGCCTCTTCGGAGGAAATAAAATCAAAGTACATTAAATTAGATTTCGTTTGAAAAAAGACTTTAGGCATTTCATCCACTTAAAAGTACTTTGAATAGTCCACTGAAAGGAAGCAACATGGCAGTGAACCGAAAAACATGTGCTTGCATACATCATGGGAACTGCGCTGTTAGTCTGAATGGTATGATGTAATTATGCTGCAATTAAAAGTTATAAAGAATACTTTGTAAAAAAACACACTTTTATTAATTTCATTTTTAGCAAAACTGCTAATTGAACTACTGAGTCATCAAAAGGTGTTCCCAAAGGTAACACTGACAATACATTCCCCACCATTAACATATACACTAGTAACTACCAAAACATACTGTAGCTAATCTAAAACGACTAAAGGAGAATGTTCTGAGGAGAGTTGATATAAAACCTGTCACCATCAGCTTCAGATCTGAAAAATAGGGTGAGAAGACAACTCAACACTATGGGTCTGGAAGAATGTGCAGCTGCCAAGAAGCCATTAATGAAATTAGAAATTTGCACTAGAATGTAGAACTGGACTTCTGACATGTGGAGTAAGATCAATGAGCCTAAATTTGTAATTGGAAGAATTACTTGGAATTTATATGACTGAATTTTAGGGAAGAAGAAAAATAGCAATGCAAATAGATGTCCCATAGGACTCACCACAATATATTGTAGTATATATATATATATATATATATATATATATATATATATATATATATATATATATATATATATATATATATATATATATATATACAACCATTCTCAGTTGCAGCTAATACAGATGGAAATAAGTTATACAGGACAGTAGGTGGGAGCGGGACAAAGCGTTTAGGCAGCTGGCTGGAGCAGAAGGTTTTCAGTGGGAGCGGATGGGAGTGGGCTGAATTCTTGGGGGTGGAGATGAAAATAGATAGATGTTCAGAAATCTGAAAGCATGTCTCTGGCAGTTATTATAAAGGATAAGATGGGCTCATATGATTTCTGCAAACAGCCGGATGATTTCTGCAAACAGCTGCAATTAATAACTTCTCCTTGATGACACTGTATACAACAGAGATATATTCCATGTACTCTAAAAGCCTTTAAAAAAAATGTTTATAGCATGCATCATAAAAAACGCTTCTTAAAAAGGCTTCCCTGATGATACTTCTCTTTAGTCCCTGAAAGAAGCTCTTTAATATTCCATCCAAACTTCTTTTTTGCGCAGGCCTTGGAATCGTTCCCAAGCCAGGCTGTTATGTCAAGGATTATAGCAACTTGTGTATTCACTGAGCTTCGAGTAACAGTAGAGAAAAGCACTGGAGGTAGACTCAGTCAAGCTGCTGTGAGATATTGTGAGAACTGGCACATTTCCTTGCATTAATGCTTCCAGCTCTCTCTCTGATTGTCTGTCTGCCATTCTGTGGCGGCCTTACACAAATACTTCACACCGATTACATCAGTGTCACAGTTGGAATTAGCTGGGCTTAATTGGCTGCAGCGCTGAGTTCCATACGCATGTTGTCAGCCTCCCTGTCGCGCCATTATTAGCATGACATTGGAATGAGTGCTCTTCGCGGAAGGAGGCGGAGGAAAAGGTGATTTATATTCGCCGAAGGAGCTGGACGCAGGGCGTCGAGGTAATCAGGTGCCACCAATATTAATGACAGGTGTCAGTCCGGAGGCACGGCATCCATAATGCAGCTCAAAGTTTCTGCTTCTCCTCATCCGGGCAGTGCCCTTCAACGCTCAGCGCGTCATGCTAGCTGACATGACGGAGTAGAGGAGGAAGGCAGCCTGAAACTGGGTAAACAAACTGAAGTGCTCAGCTGAGCAAACTGCTGCAGAGACAAATAAAGGGATGTGGGCCAGGGTTCGTCCTTGGAGACGCAACATTATCAAATTGGTGGCACTTTCTGTCATGCCTTTCAATAAATTATGGGGAAAGAGAACGTTCGCAGGTTTGCCTGCAGCTGTCTTCGGCAAGGTTTTAAACACCGCTTCCAATAAAAAGCAAACAACGCCGCTATCGCCACTGAGTTGTTACTTTTCTCGCCTCATGAATTCAGGGTGGTTAACAATGCTGAAGGGGGTTTTTTCAGCTACTATATAAATGTTTTTAGAGTCATTCAGTGTTACAGACATCACTTCTTAGCTGAGCTCGTTCACAGCAAAGTAGGCTAGAGAGTGCTTCAGCGAGATATTAATTATGCTGTTAACATGCAGAAGTTTGGAATCGTTCTCCAGAAGTTTTGGGAATCAGTGTTTTTAATCATTTGCACCCAGTCTGGATGCAGCTATTGATTCTAATATATTCTTTCTTGCAACTTCACAGGTTTTAACTAATAAGAAGCTGTAAATACAAATGAATGCATCCAGAATGATGCATGAAGCTGAGAAAGCCAAACAGTATCAAGAATCAAAATGAATATTCTAATACTTCATATCTCAACAGTGGAGATCCAATCCTGAGGCAGAAATCTTCACAACAAATGTAAATTAAGTAAAATGATATGATTTTGGATTTGAATTCTCAAAATGTTGAATAAAACATCGTAAATATCTTTTGGCGTCTAGTTTATAAGATTTCAATCCATGTTGTATAAATTATTACTGTATATAAAAGCACAAACGATTGCAAACTGTTGAATGGTAGTGTAACAGATGTGTATACATAATTTCCATAGTAATAAAACATAAACACACACCCCCAACATTAAACCATGCGTGGAGCATCCCAAAACCATGGAAGAACATGTGTGGGATTGCAGTACTGTTGCTTAATAATTAAAAAAAAGCAGTGAAAGTCTAAAATCTGTAGAACTAGAAAGATCTTTCTGTTCTTACTGTTACTGTTTCTTACTGTTTCTTACTGTTTACTGTTTACATTCACTACTCGCACAAAACATTATTGTTTACATTTGTTACTGCAACTTGCACTTTATGGCTGCTGCTCTTCATACTTGCACATAAAAGCACACATGACTTATTTTTTATTATTTAACTATAAAAATACTTTTATTTACTTCAACTTATATTATTATATTTTGTATATATTTTTTTCATAATTTATTTTTTTTGTTATCCTTATCTATTGGTGAATGGAGGAACAGCAAAGTAAGAATTGTTCTGCTGTACATTTGACAATAAAACTCTTGAATCTTGAATCTTTCTGAATGAGCTACACATTCGGTTGAGGCACGACATGAACATTTACAGCAAATCACCAAAGGTCGACCTATTTAGGAAATGTCTGCCAATTTATATTCCATTACAGCACATTCCTAAAGTGCAGCCAGCGATGATGACCTTCCTATGTTAATCAGTGTAGTCTTTTATAGTATGGCAAGCAGAACCACTTTGACCAATATTGGAGCAGGTAATTGGCAGAGTCTGGAGAATTTCCGGTAGACTGGTATCACTTTGGGCTGCTTACCGCAGGCTAACGAATAAACTCACATACATAAGCACATGAACACTCTACATTGTGTTAAATGTTACCTCCAAGTGTGTACACATAGACATGTTAGAGTTAAACCTGCGGCCCCCACCTCAAGTGATAGAGCCCCAGTTTAACCCCCACAGTAGATAGAGATTAGATAAAGATAAGTCAGCCTTTTATTCTGCTTTCCACCTTTAATAATGTAGCACTTACATTCAGGCACCTATTCTGGGGGCTAGCATTTAACTGCTGCACTATTTAAGGTGGAATGGAAAATCCAATGGGAAGCTAACATTAGCCTTAAGAGATGGGCATGTGATGCTGGCCTATCACAGCCAGTGCTCCAGAGAGTTTATAGCTTTATTTATTTTACAATTTTCATATGTGAATTATATGAATATCAAGGTATACTAATGCTAGAGGATAATAGAAAGACATCTGTGCAGGTGGGCAGAGAGGCCCGTTAATTAAATGGGCGTTAATTAAAGTTATTTAGCTAATGTAAGCATTGTTTGTAGCAGATTGACACATTTTCCTCTTCTTTAATTCTTTAATTAATCACTAGTTTGTCCTAGTGTGTAACACATGAATAATAACCAACAGATCAGAAGAAAATTAACATTCAGAGACTTTAGAGGTGATACTGGAGGTGGGTATAGCAGAAGAAATACTCTGATAGGGTTTAAGGTGGGCTGTTCTGCTTCATACATGCATCAACTTCAGAAAGCATGTCCCACTCTGGCCCTGGCTTTGCCTGTTTTTGCCATCTGACACTAGAGCTGCTTTTATAGAATAGTTGAGTAGGTATGGAGGCCCCACTTACAGCTAGAGATAAAAAAAAACGAGCTGCAAATACAAAACACTTTCATTAAAATAACATGCACCCAGCATTTTACTGAGATATACATGCAAATTTAGAACATTCAAGCTTTTTTAATCTATGTAGCATAAAAAAATCACCATCATGTCAGAGAGCTAACCAGGCGGTCAAGTTGACCCTCTGAGAAATGTGAGTCTGTGAGTGGTTTTATTCATTACTGCCATTCCACCCTTTTTGAGAGTGCTCCACAAAAACAAGCATCTCTGTTGTGCTGTTACTGAATTCTCAGGTTTTCTGGAGTTGCAGGATATTGTGCTGTGTTTCTAAAAAAGTACTAGCTATAATTATTTTAAACAAAGTATTTTTTTTTTATTTCCATTACACTTATGAGGTAGCAGCACTTTTTTAACTGTAGTGTGCATTGGGTATTGTTGGCCACTATAGTTTAGCAGGGCATGACGATTTATTGGTGGGGCTTTGCACCATTAAATGCCCCCCTGATACCAGGCCTGCAGTGACACAATTACTGCCTAAACAACAAAACTGTGTGATACAGTTTAATCATATGAAAATGATACACATGCTCAATTAATCTCAGCTTCAGTGCTCAGATCAATTCAACCTGAAGTCTGAAATGTTCACCAGTGAAAGGAAATCTATGAGATTCAGTATTTATCCCGCTCTTTTTGTGCTCAATGACTTTGTCTGTGATGAAAGCACCCTGCTATTTGCCTGTCCTCTGCACACCATGAGCTCCGTGTTTGTGTGTGCGTGCATGTGGCACCGATGCAGCAGCCACTAGATCAGACTCAGTGAAGGTTGGCTAGTACCCATGGCTCCTTAGGGGCAAGAGGAGAGACACACGGTACCCATAGGTGATTACCTAAAGTCGTTGCCGATGCGCTTGCCGTTTTCCGGCTCCCCAGGGTCCGGGCAGGAGTTAGAGGCCTGTTTAATTCCGCCCTCATTCACTGCAAAGTCAGAACAAAGCACAGCGTTAGATATACACACACACACACACACACACGCACATACTCTCTGACTGGCTTCTTGCTAGCAACCTCAATGAAGAGCCAACATTAAACAGTAAAGTAGTAAGCACTGCTAAATGACAGTGAGAGGAGCAAGACTGCACACACACACACACAATCTATCTCCCTCTCTCTCTCACACACACACACACACATGCAAAGACACACAAAAATGTTGTCATTTTCTGGCTTGATTCCATGCTGATGCTTGCTGATTGAAATGTAATTAGCTGATAAAGCATGAGCCCACACTATAACAAGGCGAGCCAGACACTATACTAAAGCTGACCCCAAGTGCCACGGGTTCAGTGCTTGTCTTTGATTGGAGTGTATTTACAGCACTAAGCAAAGATCTGAGACCACGCTTCATTTACTTAATATTCAGGCCACCCTTCGTTTACTTAATATTCAGAGAATAAACACAATGTTATTTATTTTTCAGAAGATATTTCGAGACGATTAGATACAAAATAAGTCCCAGCAACCTTGCAAAACCAGGCAGACCACCGAAACTGTCATCATAAACAGTATTTCTTGACACTTTGCTGTACATCCTGTACATCTGCACTCCTGGACAGTATTTAACACTATTTAACATTTACTTAAATACAATCTTTGCACATTTATTTATTTTTTAATAAATATCCCAGTACTGTCATGTATCTGCAGATACCTGTTTTTCTCTTACACATTACCTAATATATTGCTGCACTACCTTTTTACCTACAGTCAGGGTGTATAGTTTGTATTCATATATTCTTGTATATATTCTTTTTGACTATTGAAATTCTTGATTATTCTTTATTTATACTGTGTTGTATACCTTAGTGTTTTTTGTACTGTGTTTTGTACTGTGTAACTGCTACTGGCTGCTAAATTTCTATCGGAATCAATAAAGTATCTATCTATCTATCTATCTATCTATCTATCTATCTATCTATCTATCTATCTATCTATCTATCTATCTATCTATCTATCTATCTATCTATCTATCTATCTATCTATCTATCTATCTATCTATCTATCTATCTTTGAAAGAGAGGAGAAAATCAAGCTCCACTCCTGCTTCTATCCATCCTTCCACTTTGGCAGGACAACTCAACACTAAGGGTCTGAAAGGATGTGTATCTGTCAAAACGGGAATAGACAAAATGCAAACAAAGAAGCCGCTGATGTTTTATGAACGAAGGAGGGATCACACCAGATTCCAGACTGGAGGGCTGCATGGCCCCCCCCACCAGCGAAAATAATTACATCTATTAAATAATTTTCTCCTGAAATAATCCCGACTAAAAAAATGACTGCCATGCATCAGACTTGCCTTGCGTCTGCTTGAAGTGCCACTGCACAAGATTTGCTTGATGAAATTGGAAGAATTCACTTTATTGAGTCCAGAGGTAAAATAATCAGACAAAACACGGAGAGTGTTCGCTGCTGCAAGTCCCCCCGTCCCCCCGAAATTCATTTAAAAAGTCAGAGCTGTCAGATCACATTAGACATCTTTAGACATACTGATGTCGTGAAGAACGCTCCACTCTGCGTGGGCTGATTACCTGAGCAGCGCTGGTGAGGGCGTTGCTCACAGAGCTGAAAGTTAGTGAAAGTACTGAGAGAGATATCACTGAATACTGAGGTATCAGAGCAGCAAGCCTCTGCGGCATCACCCGTGGTCAAAACAAAGAGATGTAGAAATGAAGACAGCCAGAGTTTGAGGCTCCTGCTGCATAATTTAAGGCAGAATGGAGAAATTTTAATAAGCCTTGTTCTAATGTTTTAATGCTGAAAGTGGGTTTTGATAAGGAGGTTGGCTGTCAGCACATCATACATGCAGTTTTATACAAGCAGCATTTCCTCACACGGTGATTTAGACGAGGCTGACCAGAGTCTTATTCGGCAGCTACTTGTTGGAATTATCCCGCCTTAAATGCGGCTGATTTCAACCTTTTGTGATTTAGATTATTAAAATATTCTAACAACAGTTTTATGTACAACACAATTCTTCAGAATATCTAAGCTAATGGGAAATCAACAAACAGAGAGGTTTTATTGGTGGAGAGGTAAGATATGTTGGTTATTAGCCATTCTGATAAATACTGTTGGGAATTTAAATTTCAACCTTGCATTTGTGAAGTGGTTTTTGCTAACGCTAGCTGGCTAATTTGCTAGCTAACAATGTCTTCTTGTGTCTTAAGTTTGTCCTCTGTTGTAGATTAATGTATGTTTTTTGCTGTGTAGCTAATGATCACCAAAATAAACTGATTTCTTAGATATCTGTCTTCTTCTTTACCTCAGCATTGTTTTCTTTAGGAAGCTTGTAATTGTAAGGTTGTTTTAGCTGTGTAGCCTAGTAAGTTGGCTAATTCACTAGCTGTAAACATTGTCTGTTCTTGTTTATAAGTTCGTCCTTGTTTTGAAAAAGGTGTAGAAAATGGGATGTTTTGGCTGTACTGTTAACTTTCGCTAATATAAGCTGATTTCTAGGCTACAGGCTATAAAATAGGCCATAGTTACCATAGTATTTTTGTTTCAGAGTTTGTTCTAAAGTTGTTTGATAAACCAGAGTAGTGCTGCCTAAACTGCCTAAATGGAGACATGCAAGCATCTGATCTGCACTTGGAAGGGGACAGCAGCTCAACCCCATGTTACAAAATGTTCTTTGCGTAATCCCACCAAGGATGTTAAAAATATCTCAACTCCAGTAATTTCTTAGACAGATATCTATTCAAATAAGGAAAGTCCCAACCAAGCAGTTAGGTCATTCACCTCCCAGAGTACTTTCCACAGCTGAGGCCGACTTCTACACTTCATATGCTGTTAGTGTGACTGGTTGCTTTGCAACTATTTAGAATGAATGTATTACTTTCTTATTTATTATCAGGCTGTTGTCACCTTATTTCAATAATGCATGTTCATTTTTCAGTGTTTATTATAATTTTATATGAACACTTCACTCATTTGCAGGGTTCTAACTGCTGTTCCCGCAGATGACAATAAAAATAGTCACAAGCTGAGAAATATTCCTCTGGGACCAGCTAGTCCTGCACCGTCACACTGGAAGGCAGACCTTTAGCCCAGACCTTAACATTACTAAATGTGTCTAGAATTACTTGAAAAACGAACTTTGGAGGTGTGGGAAACATATTTCCTCTGATTTCTAGAAAAAAGTCTTCCTAAAAGAATGTGTTCACTCAGAAAATATGAAGAGACACGCTGCTCTTGGATTCAGATGGAAAGTGATCAAGCTGAATTACCCTGTACACATTAAAACATCACATTTATGTTGACTTTGTGTAACTTTCTATTCAATCTGTTTTCTGCTCAGTTTCCGTATGTCTATATTTTTTCATTCTTTGACTGAAAATGAAATACATGAAGGTCGAAGTGCACTTAAATGGACAAACATCAAAATAGTCCATAAAGCTAGTTCAGGTACGAATGCAAGGGCACATACAGTGAGCAAAAACTTTTGTGGAAAAAAAAACAAACCAAAAAAACTTGGCCTTGGCGTTAAATTAGACAGCTAGCCTGACTAATCTGAAAGAAGAAAGAGAACGCTGAGCGTCGCTCTGCACATTACAGTGTGATCTAAGCCAAAAGAAGAAGGGATGAGGGAAGAAGAGGGAGTTAAAAGCGTGGTAGGTGCGAGCCTTGCAGACAGAATGAGGATGATTCAGTTTGATCACTTTCCATCTGAATCCGAGAGGGGCGTGTCACTTCTTATTTTCTTACTGAGTGAACCTCGCTTCAAATGCAGCCCATTAGCACTCCCACACACACACACACACACATACTGAGGCTGCCCCTGGCCATTTGACATCCCTGACTGGACACACAATCATTCTCTCTCTCTGTCTCAGCCCTAGTTTAGACATTCCTGGTAACCTTAAGTGAGGCTATAATTAGTAACCATGCCATGTGTTGAGACAATTTGCATCACGTGTATAACATTAAATTGTCACATTTATCCCCGAGAGACAAAATTTAAATGCTTAGATTTTCATTCATAATCCATCAATAACACCGCAATACCCATATACAAACACTACCGCTCAAAAGTTTAGGATCACTTTCAAATTTTCATTTTTTTTCAATTTTTCATACAATTCACAAACAGTATTATCCATTTCACAATTAATTTAAGTATATCAGATGATTTTTAAAAAATAAAAATGTTTGTATTAAAGCCTATTTTTATATAGAGCCTATTTTTGCTTATTTTGCATAAAGTGTTATTATCAGCAATTCTCAGTCCTCTGCCTAAATCTCCTGGTACGGCCGCCAATCCACGTTAAGGATGTTATTGGGCTAATTGGTTATTAGGACACTCTTGCTCAATTGTGACTCTTGCTACTAATAAGTGAGCATAACAGGGAGCACAACATTCTAGGTTAGTTTAGTATCTGAAGCATCAGCAGTTGATGGCTTGCTGACAGACTCAAAATGGCCAGAAAGAAACAACTTTCTTTAGAGATCCGTCAGTCCATTGTTGTGCTAAGGAAGGAAGACTACTCCATTGAAAACAAGAAAATTTCACTGTGATTCCAAACTTTTGAGTGGTGGTGTATATACACGCCATGTTTTCTACAGCTTAACTGGCTGCACAGAAATTACTGTAATGTTACGCAGTGAAGCTCAGTTGACTGCTACAGTGAATCTTAAGTGTGCTGAAAATCAAAGAGCCTAGTATACAGGAACAGAGGATACAGTGGAATCAGTTTATTACATTTAAAACCATTAAACAACTGTAACTACCTCAATGCTCAATGATAACAATTATACATTCACAGAGCATTTTATTAAGAACAGCCCCTTGTATCTACAATCACAGTTTTATCTAATCCACCTACCATATACTTTGAATTCATTCAATTACAGACTATAGTTCATCACTTTCTCTGCATACCTTCTCAGCCTCCTTTCACCCTGTTCTTTAGGTGTCAGAACCCCACAGGACCACCACAGAGCAGATATAATTTGGGTGGTGGATCATTCTTAGTGACACTGAGGTGGAGATGGCATATACGAGGGACTAGTGGATCAGACACAGCAGCGCTGCTGGTGTTCTTAAACACTGTGTCCACTCACTGTCCACTAAATATTTATAGTTGATGGACGATTCTCAGTCCAGCAGTGATGCTGAGGTGTTCAAAAACACAATCCACTCACACCAGCACAATGTGATGGAGGCTTGGTGGGGCGAGCGCTCCCGGGTAAGAGATGCTACTGGGTGGATAGGTACTTGCCCTGTCCTCCAGAGGGAACACACAGGAGACAGCAGGTGCGGTGCAGTAGAGATGATCTGTTGGGCTGGGGAGCATCGACACTCCACTCATCACAGTCCAGGATAACAGCAGTAGGCTACAATCTAGAACTGACCACCACGTGCGCATACCTGTTGGCATATCTACTCTCTCTTGTGTACGAGTATTAACATTGTAGTGTGCATGTGCACACACCACCACCACCACCGCGTCAGTGTCACTGCAGTGCTGGGAATGATCGACCACCCAAATCATACCTGCTCAGTGGTGGTCCTGTGGGGATGAAATTGAGTAGAAATATGAGGACGTGCTCCCAATAAAGTGCTCAGTGAGTGCATGATGTAAAGTAATTATATTTGTTTATATTTGACTACAGAATTACTAGTGCTTTTACTATGTGTGTTTTAATTTCAGGAAAACATATGTCTGTATTTTTTTAATCGTGTGGAAGTTAAAGGGCCTCGGGCTGCGACTACTGAATAATTAAATTTTCTAACATTCTACTGAACATTATGGTGAATATGAAAACATTCTTTAAAATGCAGAAAAGCTCAAGACATGTTTCAGACTAACAGACGAATGAAAAAAAAGCCTTTCCTTCTTATGGCCACACTCATTTACTTTCAGTAATAAATGCAGCTGAGAAACTTGCGAGGTATCTTGGAAACTTATTTGGACTGCACTTGGAGCTGAAACCAATACGGTCAAAACTGTTGAATTGTGAGAATTTCACAAGCTGTGCCAAATCACACTCTCCAATGAGCTCGGTGAGGAACTGCCAACTCCAACGTGCTATTAGTGACAAGCTAGTATTTGGCTTGATAAACCAAATGTTTTTTGTTGTTGTTGTTGTTGTTGTTTTTTATTACCCAATGGAACCGCATGGCTTCATAAAAGCAGTAAACATGTCTCATATTGTTGAGGACCAAACATAACTGGACAAAGTGCTGTGTTGTTTCTTGGCCAGCTGTTTCTCACTGCAACACTGCTGCCAAAGAGAGCTGTCAAAGGGGTCTAGATCAGTGGTCTCTAACCCTGGTCCTGGAGAGCAACCTTCCTGCAGAGCCCAGTTCCAACCACAGTTCAGTTTGCCACAGATGCTCCAGCTTATCCTCCTGTTTCCTGACTGGCTGGATCACATGCATTAGAGTTTAATTACAGGGGTGCGACAGCTTATTGGATAAAAGTTGGAACTAAACTCTGTATCAGAAGCAGGTAGATTTGTCCCACTCAAAAATTAAATCACAGAGAAAGCCGAAACTGTTTAAAAACACTTTTATATTAAAAGCACGTTTTGGCAGCCTTCGCAATTCACGCACCGTGTTTGTTGTTGGCAACTGTCTCTGGTTGTTAGGTGATCTGTTTTTTTCACTTTGATAAAGCTTGTGTTAAGATGCCTTTTCAAAAATATCCTGCAATCAGCAGCTTCACTGACCCGAGCTCTCGCCTCACTGGAGCTTTAAACGCGAGGTCAGTGATGAGAGCAATGGATAGCAACGATGACCCTATATAGTGCAATAAAACGCCTTTAGTATAATGTGTTGCTATGGTAACAGACTAGGAGGGTTTGGGTTAGCTAACGTGGATATTAACTTTTACCAGAAAGCACTCTGAAACATAAAGTTACATTACTCTCTGTCCACACCCCAAACTGCAGACTGCTACTACACTACATACGTAAAAAATAAAATATAATAAATAAAATAAATTAATTAATGAATAAATAAAAGGACGCCATCATTAGAAGTGCTTTCAGTAGTGCAGTATGTAATGTTCCAGAGGGTGCTGTTTGGGACACAGCCTTACTGTCTAACATTAATGTTTGTCTTGTCTAGTCAGGAAACCTTAACATACATTGTTTTGTCATTTTATTTCAGCCTTATGCAGCCAAAGAATTTTTTTTTGGGTTATATTTGTATATAATCCAGACATTGCATGTTTAATTTAAAAGTTGTCTGACAGTAGTACCATGTAATGTATCTTTTGTAGTATCTTGTTTAGTTTGTAAAGTGAGCTTTAACTGGATTTATCTAATAATTAACAGAAGTACAGAAAATGTTGTACTTATTTACTTTGTAATTTACTGAAATTCCACAAATGTTGTTCTATGTCACTATACATACAGTGATTTATTACCTTACCTACTCTCTACAGCCAGTGTGTGGTCTAATACGCTGCTAATAGATCCCCACAAATGATATACACTGCTCCTTTAAGCTTTGCCAAAGAAACAACCTTCCACATGCCAGAAACACTTCAGTGAACGAGTGAATGAATTCTCTTCACAAACTACTTTCAGAGTTTTTACTGCTTGATTTAAACCACTGCTAAGCACTGAGTGTAGAAAATCCAGCCACAATGTTTAATGGGCAGATTAGACAAAGATTAAGATGTCCCAAAACAAAGAAAGAAAAAAAAGTGTGGTTAAACCCAATAAAAATCACTTCCAAAGCTATCATCTCATCTGCAAGACATGGGCAGTGAAATGGGCACATATGAATCACATTTGTGAAGGAGCGAGATCAATTCTGATGTGTATGGATGAATTCTGAAACAGACACAGCTCCAACCAAATGTTTTAAAACTCAGCACACTGGGTTTCACCTTAAAGCAGGACAGTGCTCGGAAAATTGTTCTAAAGCAATTTCAAAGTTGAGGTCCACTTTATCATGAAATTCAATGTGTGAATATGTATACCACAAATCAAATACATTTCCCGGGTTGTAAATTGTACCAGGTGAAAAAGAAGGCTTACATGCAATAGATATGCAGCAGTGAGGGCAATAGGTGCTACACAGTGCAAATACAGGGGCTAATGCTGAGTCAAACATTAAACATTAACGTTACTGAGTCTATGTTAAAATATAAAGACTGTTGAAACTCACTTAAGGGGTCTGGGAGTCGGGAACGAGGTAGTTAATTCTTATAGAGCCGGAGAAGCCGTATGGCTTAGGGGTTGAACGTGTCCTTTAGGCAGCTGGTATTAGAACTGATGACAGCAGTGTGAAAAAGGTCTTGGCTTGGGTATGTGGGGTCCCAGATGATACTGGCTGCCTTCTCATACATATTAGTGATGAGTGGGTGTGATGACCCGATGATTCAGGCAGATTTCACCACCCACTTGAGGCTCTGTGGTCTAATACGGTGCAGCTGCCGAACCAGTCCATGATGCTGTTTGATCTCTTGAGCATCTCCTAAGAATTTTCCCTAAATGTGCTGGATTGAATCTTTTACACTACTAAAGCAGAGTCTTGGGAAGCTGCTCTGAGATGATTCCCCAGGTACTTGAAGCTAGTAACACTTTTAAAGGCACACTTGTCAATGAAAAGGCTTATTAATGGTGACAATGAATTGAATGTACTGTGTTGTGTGTGTACCAGTGTTGGCAGAGGTGTTCTGGTAGGGGAAGTCTCAAATTCTGAAGTTAATTTGTCTAAAAGGTGGTGGATCTTTGGAATGATGGTGTTAAAGGCTAAACAATGAGGATTCTAAGGCAACAAAGATCCTCATTTTAATGTGGGCAAGGCTAGCTGAAGAGGTTGCTGTTTCTTCTGCTTCAAGTGATGGTAAACTAGAGGTGGCAACTGATAGCAGAGGTTGTGATGACTTGATAAGGGTCATAAGTACTTGAAGAACTTCATGATGATAGACATTCTGGGGGGTGGTCAGTCATTTCTTGAACACCGGTATTATGGTGATTGATTTGAAGCATGTTGGTACAGGACCAACGAAAAAAAGCTACCTTTCTTACTGCCTCAGTGTTGCCAGCCTCTAATCTTGCTAACAAGGTGCTCAATGTTTCTGGTAAGGAGGCATCAGCAACAATATGGCTGGAACTGCTCCTGGCTTTGCTCTGACAGCTTCCATGACTCACCACACATGCACTGGATTTCTGATGTCAGTCAAATGTTTATTCATGGGAAGATGTAGCATGTCCAGATGTACCACTGTGGGCTCTTAACTCTTCTTCTACTGTTTCGGAGATCACCAACCTGGCTGCTAATGTAGGTAGTCACAGACAATTAGTCATAGCAATTTCCCTGAGGCAGTTTCTCTCAACACTTTCCATTCTAGCCAGACTGTCTTGGAGCCACTGTAGCACCTGAGGGTCGGATTCTGCTTCACTGCATGGCGGTGATGCCTCGCTCCTGCAACGCCCCTTGCTAAAAAGGTCAGTATTTTAATACTGGGTACCTCAGCTCAGTGGAGCAGTGGACAGTCCCCCACATTATGATGTATTAATGGAAGTGCACAATTAAATCTCCAGGTTTGTGCTAAGTTTCTGCTACAGCAGTCTTCCTGAAAATATTAGTATACTATACAGCAGTTTGAGAAGCTATGCTTTAAGCCTTGGTTAAAAAAGCAGGGTTAGCTTTTAGCCCATTTTGCAGACTGCTGCTGAGCTTGTGCCTGCCTCCAGACCACCTCCGGAGTCTTTTTTCAGTTAGCACACCCAGGCAAAGCCATGGCTCCAGGGCCTGTCTGGAGCATTCCTGTCAGCTAAGTTCTTCCAGGTTTGATGGATTACAATGCTGTCTGATGCATAATCTCGCCTCTTTTAAAAATATGGCCAACAGCCTGCCAGTTATTCAATTGGAAATTAATTTCAAGCCCAGTTTCTCTGGAGTTATCATTTAGAAACTGTGTATGACTACAGAGTGACTTTCTTTCCTCTTTAAGACCATACCGACCTCTTTCCCCCTTACAATCTGCAATCTGTTGCAGGATCTGATGCATATGCCGCAATCACAGACTACAACAGATGCGCATATATATATTTGTTTTATTTATTTATTTTTTTCCACAGCCTTTTGACTTGTGTGCCGTTAGAATATTAAACATCCAAGAGAAGCTGCGACTAGCATCATGCATACTGAATATCAGTTGGCTTCTTCTCACTGAGCAAATGACTAGAGCCAAAAGTCAACTCTAGCATTTGATGATCGTGAATCATTTTGGTAGCAAGGATAACAAACGATAAAAACAGCAGCAGCGTGAGAAGATTAGGCTCTCCAGTGGCACTGTAGTAAAAACTCTGCCTAACAAGCAGAAGCAGCTCAGATTCAATCCCAGCTGTACCATTTGCTGCCCACGGTCAGAAATCCAGGGGAACTGGCTGCATTCCCAGTTGCACTGGTTGGAGAAGTTGCGGCAGGCTCCGCATTCCCTGGAGGAAGCGTGCAGCCTTTTCCTGCCACATTGCTGGAGTCTTTCGTGAAATATGGGGAGGGACTTAATACAACTGGGGGCTGGAGATGACTAAATTGGGTGAAAAACAAGAAGCAAACAAAAAAAAAAGCCTTCCATTCTGTAGTAAATATATTGGGTGATTGCTGGCATCCATCCATCAGTACATCCATCCAATCTTCATGGTATACGAGGAGAGCAGCACATGTCCTTGGATCAATGCAGACAGAGTTTTATAGCTATGCGCGGATCTATACAAGAATATGAAGGAGCTTTCAATAAGTTTGCTGCCGGCGTGGGAGAGCTGAACAGCTTAAAATAGGTGCATTTATTTGAACATGCAAGATTACTGTGTTTTTTTAGCATGTGTGGGCAGATTGGGTGATAACAGTACACTTCTATAAAATTGTGAAGTAAACCACTTTGTCTAGTTTATAGGGATAAGCAGCAAAAGGACCGACACAAAGCACTGAAAAACAGCTCCTTTTCCCGAGACGTCTTCCCAAGCATGTGCTAATGCAAATTTATTGGCAGTACATAAAATCCTGGTGTCATTTTATATATTCTAATATTCTAATATATTCTAAGAAGGTGTGGGGACAACCTTGAAAAGTCATGGAGCTAAAAGTGGATGGGAATGAAGACTTTTACAGGTGGAAATAAACTTTTGATGTTTGTGAACCAATCCAATGCTTTCTTCACTTATGTAATGCAGGGCTGAAACGATTCCTCGAGGAACTTGAGTAACTCGATTACAAAAAATCATGGAAATTCTTTGTCTCAAAGATTTGTTTAATCCATACAAACATATACAGCGCACTGTTTCACACGGACAACTTTTACTGTTGCACAGCGTGTGCTTACGGTGTTGCCAGGTGACACGAAGAAGACGTGATTTGATGGCGCGGATTGTAAAATAGAGAAAGAGAGAGAGATTAAGTAGAGAAGAACAGAAGAGACGGGCCAGAGAAAACCATACACAGTGTCCCAAGTCTACTGTAAAACCAAACTAGCCGAGGGAGCCGTTACTGAGAGTAAACCTGAAGAAAGACGTGGCTAAAGTTAGCTTCTTATGTAAATCCCACCTTTCCACCTTAAATGATGCAGCAGTTAGAGGCGGCAGAATGTAACGTCTATACCAGTTAAGGTGGAATGAAGAATTCAAATAAGAAGCTAACTTCAGAAAGGAAGTAACTGAGCTTTCCCAGCAAACTGATAGCGAGTTTTATGGTAACCCCTAGCCGAGCACCACATCAGTGTTTCAATGTTTCAGCACGTCCACAGAGTGGAGCGACTCACAGTAACGATAACATTGAGCCTAAATCAGTGTGATGGCAAGCTGAGATGAAGGCTAGTAAAGTGTGTATGTTAGTTATGCTTATATGTAATGGCTAGTTAAGAATGTAAGTGATAGCGAGTTATGTCCATAAATGATCTAAGCTAGATGAAGGCTAGTAAAGTGTTTATGTTAGTTATGGTTATATGTACCATAACTATATATATTATATAGTTATGGTACATTCTTATATTATTAATGGCTAGTTAAGAATGTAAGTGATAGCGAGTTATGTCCGTAAATGATCTAAGCTTTGCTTAAGAACATAACCACAAAATATAAAAGCCTGAACTTCGTTCACACTACTGTTTTGATTATAGCTACAAACACCCCCACAAGAACATACACCCCTCACACACACATTTCCCTCCCAGCGATGCATAAAATACACAGTAAACTAAATATCTGGTGGTGTTTGTAGTGATTTGGAGCCTAAAATGCACCAAATCCAGTACAGCAAGTATATTTTAGTAGTAGTTTAGTTTGTTTGCACTAAGTGTGTCAGCAAGTGTAGGACAAGCTTCAGCATAGTGAAGGAGTTTACAGTAGGCAGTCTTGTGAACTTACAGTATGAAACACAGGTCTAGTAATAAATTTGAATAATAATAATTATCAAAATATTTTATTTTAAACTGTATTATTTGCAATTTAAGCAATAAATGTTAAGAAACCCTTATTTTATCTTATATATTTACAACTGTGCTTGTTATCAGTTGTACTCTGGACATTAAAACAACACTGGCTAGAGCAATCTGCGGGCAGACTTTCAAGGGGGCGTGCCCTTGTTAGTCGCAGATTTTGCTGCAGTCCAGGACCAAATGCTTTAAAACTTGTTCTCAGATGCGCCTACTCATAGGTCTAGACCTATGAGGCTACTGCCATCCATGCAGTCTTGTTAGGCTGAAAGATTTTTAATACATTTTTAAACACGTTTGGAGGTGTTGCAAATCAAACGCAGAGACAAATCATATATAGATTCATTAAGTGACTTGCTATGTACCTGCACATAGAACTGTTTTATTTATTAATAATTTATTTATGATTTTAATAATATAGCAAAAAAAGACACTGGACCTGTTTCAAGCTTAGAGAAGGGGCTCTATGAAGAGCTAAGGCGTAGAAAAGTGTATGCCAGCTTTTATTAACAGTGCTAAACTGGCCCCCAGTGGCTGATACCAACACACAAAGATGACGTTTATGTTCCTTCCTAGTGTTGAGGAAATGTCCCGTAGCTGACACCAGCTCACAAAGTGCTCATAACTGAATCAGAGCTCCTGCTGGGCAGTGGGAGAGAGAGAGGATAAACAAACCCATGAATCACTGACTAAGAACATCAGTGTTTATGCTAGCAAACGAAACTACTGCTCCAAGTTTGCTATTCTACGCAGGCACTTGGATACAGTGTAATAAACGGGTAAAGTCAATCTGATTGGTGGCACTTGCAGCGCTACACTCCACCTCATCATACCCGCAAACAATATGTCATGTCATCCGACCTTTCTGAAGGTGTGCATCAAAGCATTTGACAGCTGAAAGGATTTGCTTACTCTGCCTCTGAGCAGACTGTACACACACAGACACGCACACACACACACACACACACACACACACGTACTCCAAAAATAATCATAGCACAGCCTAGCCAGCCTCAGCACTTCCATCACCTATCTAATGAAGCATGCAATGACACAGCATATACGGCACAGTCCATAAATAATTTTAATATACATGTAAATACCCTTGAATTAAAGCTGTCAATCTGCACTTCAACCTCACAGTCATTGTCTCATTTCAAATCCAATGTTCCGGAATACAGAGCTAAAACGGCGAGAGCTGAGTCACTGAAATTACTTACAGACTGCACTCTGTATAATGTGTCACTGCAGTCTTCATTCGATGAGCTCATTCTTCATTAGATTTTTAATTGGAAATACTGACAGAGTGAAGTAACCAGTGCAAATGTATGGACTACTGAAGACAACTGAATGGATGTTCAGCAGTTTCAGCCATTAGAGTTTGTTTTGAGGCTGCCTGCAAGGTGACATTTGTGATCGCTTGACCAGCCACGTTCAGCATCATACACGCTCTGGTCAGCTGACTGACAATATGGAAGAAAAGAAACCGTCATTAAGAGGTTGTGTGTTTGATCACTAGCAATGCCAAAGTCTTCTGTGGCCAGGAGTGCAAAAGGTATTTACTCTATCTAGGTGGGCTGGATGGCCCTCATCACTCAACACAATAATGGGCAATGTGTTTTTTTTAGCTAACATAGCAGAATTGCCAATTAGTATTCGGTTCTTAAGTGCACTGAGCTTCAACAACGTTATGTTAGAGGCAGTTCAAAGAGATGCAGTCATACTTCACAAGTCTCTGAAGAAACATGTGCTAGATTCAGTGCTGTGTTATAAAGAAAGAATGAATTGAATTTGCCTTTATTTATTTTGCTATATTAGTTGATAGGCTTTATTACTATTTCTTCTTATTATTATTATTTATTATTATTTACAATAAAGGTTTGCCACACTAACATGAACTAAAGATAAGAATATTTTGGAGAAATAGTATAACGTTAATGGGAAGTTATTCTATATTGTCGCTGTCCAATGAAAAGCAAGTATCTCAAAAATAGCAACTTTACAGGAGAGACCAAAAACTATCTATCTTTACTTTCAATGGGTGTCAATGGAACTTGAAATAATTGGTCCATTCATCAAGAAATTTTCACACAAAGTAGATAACAGCTGTTATGTTCAGATGCATTTTTCATTAGACAGTGTTGATATATGTATATTCATTTACATACATACAGTGATGGCTACAGAGTGAAGGGATGCTGTAAGCACTGACTTATCGTGGTAAAAACCCATTTCATAGGAATGCACACTGTGGTTCCTGAACCAGCTTTCCATTACATGTAAATCTGACTTGCAGTGGGATGTAGCCTGGAGCCATAGCTGCTGGAGTCCTCCTTCCAGAAGTACAGATTTCTTATAACAGTTTAATGTTACAATGGATAACTCAGCTTAGGGGACCTTAACTGCTGATGTCAGTCTGCCCAGAATTTGACTTGCACCATGTGCTCCTAATAAGCCTTTGCTGAAACAAAGAACTGGTTCTGACTGTTAGTAGCTCTACTGTAGAGGTGGAGAAATAAGGAGGTACTGCGTTAGGCTCAGTTATGTGTAAAAAATACATTACAGTTTAGTACTGTGCTCAAAAATCATAGCATACACTGTTTTTTCCTATGCTGCCCTCATGCCTTCACGGTGCACATGGGGGCTATGAAGGTGCAGGTAACTCAATTACAAATATCAATAGCCAATATGCTGTGAACTGCCTTTTTATTGTTAGTAAACTTTGTGGCACCAGTGGGTATTCTCTTACATCAGAAGTGATATATGTCCACGCTCTGACTGTTGGGCTCTCTGTTGACCACTGCCGACCTGCTATGGAATACAGATAAATGACACAAAGCACAAGGTGTTGTTTACTGACGTTGGGTCTTGTTGTGGTGCGGTTCATGCAAAAGAAAGAAATTGAGATACCATTAAACGTGATTCATTGCATCTGCAGTCTCCGAAATTGTGGGATCTATTTTTAGCGCAGATATTCGGTTGCCTAAAGGGATTACTGGGAAAATAGATGTCAGACCAGTTTACAGCATGTGTGATACAACACTGTCCACAAAACACTATTTCTTGGAAACATGTTCCATGAGCAGAGAAGCGGAAAAAACTCTTTTGTGAAGCTTTCACTACAATTTAGTGGAATTTAAAGGAAGATAATGTTTATTTGGCATATCTACAGGCTCAGTAGATAATTACAAAACAGGCTTATTGCCTTTGACGTTGAAAAAAACCCTGCTTGTTAGTGTGTGTGTGAACGTGTCAAGCAGACATAAATTCTGCTTGAGTGCCTAAAAAATTGGAAGGTAACACATGGCATTACATTAACGGTTGCTGTTTAAGGAATCCGTATGATCATATTTACATGAATAAATATGATATCACTCTAACTGAAATATTTTTTTTTGGGAAATAAGATATATATAACTATTCAAGAGTATAACTAGGCTGATATACACAAAAGAGCTGCAACATGCTGCCTAATATGCTGTTAGTACCACTTAAGAGAGTTTACAAGGTCTCAGAAGGTGAGCTGCAGATGCCTTGAGTCCTGTTGTGAGGTAGAGCTGCAGCAAATCATACTTGTTCTAATACCATTCCATCAGATTGAGATCTGGGGAATTTGGAGGTCAGGGCAACACCTCACACTCTCCGTCATGCTCCTCAAATCATTCCTCAACAATGTGTGCATGGTGAAGGAGGCCACTGCCTTCGGGAAACTCCTTTGCTATTGTCTGAAGCCATGTTTATGTAGGCGCTTGTCAAATTGAAGCTTGAACCCAGGGTTTTCTAGCAGAAGACTGCCCAGAGCATCACACTGCCTTCACCAGCTTGTCTTTTTTCCCAGAGTGCATCACGGTGTTACCACTTCCCCAGATAAACAGCACACATGTACCAGGCCGTCTACATGGTGTTAAAAAAAACGGGACTCATCGGACCAGACAAACTTCTTTTATTGCTCTAGTTTTTATGCTTGTGTCTAATAATAAGTGATTTAGGCATTATTTTCATTATTAATCTTAATTAATAATCAGTCAGTATCATTAGTTTAACATATAAGTAAATAGTTTTTACTATTTAGCCTTAGTTTTTCCAAATATTGACAAGTCTGCAGGTAGGAAAAGAGACGTTAGTGTCAGTTTTAGGGCACGTTAGTGTCAGTTTTAGGGCAGGGTAGCATCCATAATTGTATGAGTATGCGGATTAGTCTGTTAACACTGTTTGACCGTGTTAACACTGTTCTCTGCTAGAACCGAGTCTACACACAACTGTATGTGACTTTTTGAGCAGTGAATATGAATAAAACATATTACAGCAAAATTACTGTTCATTTTACTCACTACTGGCAAAAACTGTGTTAATATAATGTACAGCAATGAGCCAAAACATGCTGCCTACTATGCTGTTGTTAACACTACAGAGTGTTTACTAGACCTCAGAAGGTGCCTTGTGGGATCTGGCACCAAGACATGAGCTGCAGATGCCTTAGGTCCTGTTGCCAGGTAGAGCTGTAGCAAATCATGCTTGTTCTAATACCTGCCATCAGATAGAGATCTACTCACAACTCAATGACTTCTTAAGCCATAGCTAGCTACAAATAGATTAACTGAACCCAATGAAACAACCACCTTCTGATACATTACAAACAGCTCTGCTAGAAAACAACTTACTGAAAACAACAAACATAAACTAGTAATATATATATATATATATATATATATATATATATATATATATATATATATATATATATATATATATATATTTTGCCTCTAAAACATTGTTAAGTAATGTCATAGGAAAAGAGAAAAACGTAAGTTTATGTTACAGCAGCAGGTAGCACTGTCCTCATAAAGCTGACTGTGCTGACTAATCACTCATGTAATTAATAAAGTCACAGTTGAAGGGAACAAAGGTGCACAGCACCACAATACACAGTTCCGTAGACCATGATAACCTTTCCAACGACCCAAGAATTGTACTGCTAACCTTTAGGGAATCAAAGATCTCTCAAGAAGAGAAACTCACAAAGTTGTATGCGACTTAGGCGCAACATAGGCGGTCTTGCTGTGCCTGACTTATAAAATAAAAGTAATCGTCTTCAAACTATACAGGATTATGGGAAGTTATACCCCCATCTCCAACGGCACAGAGACCAGTATAGCCATGTTAATCAAAATTCTGTTTTGGTCTATTTGTCTATCTATGATTAATCTTGGACACTTTTTGTTAAGTGTCCAAGATTAATGATAAACATTAATCTTGTCATTTTTGGATTATTAAAAAAAAAACAAAAACAAAAAACAACAAATAAAGAAATACGTGACCGAATGAATGAATGAATTAATAAAACAAATTATTAATTAAGAAAAGGTTTTGTTCCCACAGTCAATCAATCAACCAACATTCATTTGTATAGCGCTTTTTACAACCAGTGTTGTCTCAAAGCAGCTTTACAGAAAAGCAGTTTATGAAAGAATGGGGGAAACAAAGAGAAGGATGGAAAGAAAAAAAAGAGTCCATGCATAAACAAAAATGTGAGAAAGGGTATCCGGGTTTAAGCCCCCCTAGAGCAAGCCAAAGGCAGCTAGAGAAAAGGAAGACACACCTCGAGAGGAACCTATCCTTCTCTGGTCAACCCCGGATAGAGAGAAAACGGCAATGCTAATGAAGTTATATGACAGGATACAACAAGAAGCTTGGCTTGAAACATGTTTCATAAATATTCAAGTTCAGGAAATAGTGATGTAAAGTTTGAACCATCTTATAGGTTCTCTGTCAGAGTGAGAGATGGTGGCAGATGATGGAGCCTCCTCAGGTCAGAGAGGAGGGAAAGCTGACTTAAATAGTGACACAGTTACTAAATATAGAGTTTTGTTTATTATGTCATCTCCTAATTAGTTACTGGGGGAAATTGTCCTAACTTTATAGAACTTTCCAGCACAAACTACATAAAGGCTACCTGCATCATTCTGAACTATTCACACTCAGAAATGTAACACTGGACTTCTCCAGTTTTAATAAGTATACTAACAGTCTCTACTGTACGCAGTACTGAATGGATGGAGGTCAAACTGGATATAAAACCACTGAATTAAATTCAAATTTAGAACTATTAACCACTTGTGTTTGTTAACAGAGAAATCCGACATCTAGATTTAACCCACACACTAGAAAGCAGTGAGCACACATGGCCGGAACGGTGGGCAGCCCTATCACAGTGCCCGGGGAGCAGTTGGGGGATCAGGTGCATTGCTCAAGGGCACTTCAGTCGTGCCCTGTTGGTTTAGAGGATCGAACCTGGACCTTCCAATCACAAGCCCAGTTTACTAACCTCCAGCCCCCAACTGCCCCACTGCACTTAAAGTGACTTAAATAAACATTAATTTAGACAGAAATAAACTTAATTAAACCTCAGCTTGACTTGAATTCAGCACACGTGCACTTTTCTATATATTTTAGCTGTAGCGTATCATTTCTTACTTTTTATCAATGATCCCCACATGCTTAACTTTGAGCTGACATGGAGTAGAATTAGAGCCATAAGAACATTCTATAAGAAATAATGAAAATAATACATGAAAAAAGATTTTGAGTATGTTACAGTATGTATGTGTACCATATAATTACCACCTAGTTCAGTTCGTAAAACACTTGTTTTGAATGAACGAGGCAGTCGTGGGCTGAAGGTTGCAGGTTGCAAAGTTGCTGGACCAACAGGACCTGATTGAAGCACTCTTGAGCAAGGCACCTAACCCTGAACTGCTCCCTTGGTGCTATGGATAGGCCTGCTCACTGCTCCGGGCAAGTGTGCTCACTGCACCCTAGTGCATAAATTCACAAGTGCGTGTATATGTGGGTGTAACTGCGCGGATGGGTTAAAAGCGGAGGTCAAATTGGTGACATCACAAAAGCTGATACATTGCATTTATACCCCTATCCAGATTATAGCAGTGCAACCCACTCACTAATGTTACAGTTTGATCTGCTATTTAAATACTTTGCACTACAGGGCTGCCAGTCAGAACAGGGGTCATTTACATACTCCAGTTACATTTAAAGGCACAGTTACCAAACTGCTTAATTCTAAGGAATAAAGAGAAGCTGGAAAATGATCATGGATTATGGCTGGTTTTGGTACATCCACATCCACGCAAGCATAATAAGGGGGCATTTGTTTTAGGTTGTTTTCTCTTATGTTATTCCACTGATGTTCAAAATCCAAATGGAGGCAGTAAGTAAAAAACAGAATGGTCGAGATAGAGCCTGTTCTGTGCTAGTTTAAACGGTTTCATGAGAGTAAGGTACAGACAGGATGTTAGACGTGATTCTGATTTGTAATTATCATGGCAGCAGATATAAGAAAGATTAGGATCCAGACACCCTTCTACTCAGGAAAACAAAGAAACACACACAAAAGTGTAGAGGTACAACTAGTTTCTTAGTGGTTGGATCGCCCTCAGTACCAACCAGCATTCAGCTCTCCGCAGCGCCTCTCAGAGTTAACATTATGGCTGTTTACTTAACATAGCATTAGGTTTTAAATCTAGTGCTCACAAACCAATCAACTGCACAAAACATAATATTCACTCTTACTAACTGCAGAAGGGTGAAGTCAGCTTTTTCTGTTCCGCTGTATACACTGCAGCTGGTATTTCTGATGCCTGCTACAGTATTTAAGGTGAAACAGGAAAACTGGCAAATAAAAAGCTGACCTGAGATTGGCAGGAGTGAGTATTGTGTGGTGAACAGTTGGTCTGTGGGTGCTTTGGCTGGGCACTGTAGATTTAAAACAACAGAATAAGAAGCTCCCTATAGCTTCGTTCTGGCTGCAGATGAAGGCTCGCCTGTCATTTTTGCTGCTGTTTTTCAGTCAATTTCCTGCATTTTTCTCCCTCATGAACAACAACTTTTGGTACTCAATAAAAGTTCTTCATAGTTTTTAGGTTAAACTGATCTCGAGCTTATTTTAACACCACAAACCATAGGTATTTTGAGAACTAGTGATAGAGCTCTCTTCAGCTTGCACTATAGCAATGCAGTGACGTGATAACATTTGCAATCAACCTGTTAAGTTTGTCAAGTAGTTTATGTACAGATTCAAATGTATTTTTTAAGTTCAAATATTAAACACTTTTGTCAAGTCAGACATATCCAGAACTTTATCCACTCTACTTCAAACCAAACTGAAAGTCTTAAGCCTTAAGGATCCTGCACTGGAAAACCAAAAACACGTAACAAGAAGACATACAGCTTCAACGGTCAGTCAAAACCTGCTGAAAGTGGGTTACTCTCAGAACTAGCTGCTGCAGTCTTCCACATAAGCCTGTAAAGTCCCCTTTTGGCACCATTTAAGGCGGATATATAATTCTGAATTAAGCTTCTGGAAGATAAATGTCCCAGGGCCCAAGATAGAGTAGCAGTAAGTGATTTTACTTTACGTCCCACACCACATTAAGGACAGACATCTCAGCTGTCCATGCCAAAAATACAGCCAAAAATCCAATCAGAGGGTGTCTACATCTACAGCTATGGGAATTTTACAGGCACAATCCTACGAAAACAGATTCATAAATAAAAATAAATAAGAAGAGAGAGAGTGCACTTGAAATAGTGCCGGATATTTTTCATGTGTAGTCCTGAAGTGGAGCTCTCCAGATTCAGTAATGCCCCCCCTGCCTGCAGCAATGTAGGACTACGCCACATGAAACATAAAGGAGTGGCAGGTAAAGGATGTTTTAAGAGATGAATAGCACATATCTCATGAGGATTTCATCTTTTCTGGCTGTTCACTTTTTTCCACTTCTTCCTACTCTTGCTCTTTCTTTTCTTTTCTTTTTAAACACAGCCTTGGCTGCTAAGCGGCAGTCGCAGCTGAGAGACAATTTTGCTTATTACAGTACAAAACCCAAGTGGAACTGAAAATGGTCACGATTTGGAGAGGACAGGAAGTCTAAATTGGTTAGACAGACAGAAACAAACTTAGGCAAGAAAAGATGGTACTATTATCTCCAGGGTACATCAAATCACCCCTGAAAGGGTCTTTGGACTGAAGCTGAAAAAATATTGTCTGTAATTTCTTTTCTTCCGGTGTAGGCGAGGCTGGTTTCTGGTGTTTATCTCACTTTTGCCTCATAATGGCTCTGAGTTGAAGCATCATGTTCCACTTTCCATTATCCATCAGATTGAGAACAGGTACACGTCTCCGTTTGAATGTTTGGCTCGTTTTGGTACACTTCATTAGCTGGTTCTCTCCTCCTGCAGACACATTTGTCTGCTATGTTTAAAAAAGTCGCCTAGTACAAACACAAAGGGGACTTCAGAGTCCTGCAAACTGCCATAGCACTCGCTCTGCTAATGCCTCGTAGATACTCTGGACTACACTGACATAGACTACACACTCCCTTGTCACGGTGTATGGTAATACATATGCACAGTATCTATTATATGAATGTAAGTAACTACATGTAATAACAGTATCTCAAGATGTGTATATGTGGTATTGCACATTGAGTAACTTGACAAAACATATAATTAACATAGAAGCCTTAATAACTAAATACAATAGTTTTATATTTCCATCCATTCATCCAATATCTCTTCCACTTTATCCTGCTAGTTGAGGAAACCCACTCAAACACTGGAAGAACATGCAAACTAATACATGGAACGGCCTAAACCGGGAATCCAACCCAGATCGTCTTGCTGTGCATTTATTATTATTTACAACTTTGTTTACGAGACTTTCAGGTTTTCAGAGAAAGGGACATTGTTCCACACATCCAAAGTTCAGTCTTAAACGTTGGTTGCATTTTGTGTTATGTTAAGGTCAAGACTCATGGGCATGGTCAGTCCATTGTTTGAGAACACTAGCAGCTTCTCTGATTAATTTGCAATGTTCTTCTTTTTTGTTTATTTTTCTCAGTAATGGCATTTCAGTGACAGTGACACATAACCTTCACTTCCATAGCACTTTCCATAGAGTTGTCTTCTTACAGTGGAAGGATGGACAGAAACAGGACTTAAGGTCTGGAGCAAAAGTGATGCTTGATTTTCTCCTCTTTCTCATAGTGCTAGTTACAGGAGTAACATTTGCTCTGCATCTTAATAAACCCAACATCTGAGATTTTCACCTAAATTTACTTGACTTCTCCCTTCATTAGGCACACAGACTGTTTTATGTCAAATCTCTTTAATAAATGATGGGTGGCCCCAATTTTTGCTTTACGTAAGTACTGTAAGTATTTTAAGTAAATAATGTAATACTTTATGTAAGCAAAGTAATACTTTATGTAAGCAAAGTAATACTTTATGTACATCACTGCTCAAAGGTTTGGGGTCACTAATTTCATTTATACAAGCCAATTTCTTTGAAAAGGCATGTGTGAAATGATTCTATGATGAAAGTGATGTCGTATAGGTTTTTAGCAGTAAACCTGTAAACATGAAGGCATGTTGGATGAGAAATTGAGCTGTAAATGATTTTATTGGTAAATAAGAAAACTGTAGCACATTGAACCACAATCAATAACAAAGTCTTGATAACTCAAGTAAATAAAAGCTCATTTATTAAATCCATGTCTTTAATATGTCTTAACTTTATGTTGTTTCCAAAATACTGTGAACTGTGAAAGCAGTTTTGGTGTCTAGTTCATAGCATGACAGTCTACACTGCATGAGTTATTACTGAATCAAAATTATAACACACAACCCCAAACCTTTGAGCTGTAGTGTACCTACATATAATTTTAGAACTAACTAAATGGTAATCTTGATTCCAGTACCAAGAAAGAACAGTCTTGCCATTTCACTTTCAATAAAATGAGACAAGTGGCTTAGGATCATTTTGTTGCTTGTCTTTCTCTGGTTTTCCTACAATATCACACACATGAACACACACATATACTATCTCCACATTCAAACAAACCTCAAGTTCTCAACACCTGTAACCAGTAAAACACAAATGCCCACCACTGGGCATTACAGTGATATGATGGCACTTGTAGCAAAATTCCATTTGAACAGTATCACAAAAGTAAATACACATGTACATTGCAAGAAAGTCATATTACTGAAGGACATTATTCCCAGTTCTCCATTAGTGCACCATGCTCTCTCTCTCACATACTGGCCAACCCAGCATCCCATCATGCGCAAAGCTATGCAAACATGGGTCAGAAATCCATACACACTAACAGCGCTCAAGCAAGCAAGCAAGCAAACAAAGATACAAACACATGGTTGCATGCACCCATACCTAGAGTGGACAGAGTGGACCGTGCAACTCTACATATGTAATAATCATAAATAAATTGGGCAGTGTATGTATAAAATCTTGTTCAGTCCTTGCAGTATACAAGTGATACAAGAGTTTTATTGAATACATCGACACTGAGGCCAGTTACCTGCACCAGATGTTTAAAAGCACACACATCTGGAACACGTAACAGCTGAAGTAATCACAGTATTCATAATTGTCACTCGGATAACACAAATTTTAACTACCATAGCAGGTTGGCATAATGTTTTCTCTCCCTTTTCCATGTTGAATATGTATTTTCTCTAAATTAGCAGCAAACATGTTAAAATATACTGACTATACTGGCTCTTTAAACTCTAAACACACTCTTCTGACATGATGTCTATTTTTATGATGTGCTCAAGTCCTTTCTAAAAAAAAAACTGAATTAACACATTATATCGCAATGTTCTCTTTTTAGATGAATTTAGGTGAATCCATATAAAATTCAGTTTAGTTTAGTTTAGTTTTTTCCCTTCAAAAGTCTAAAAATGTCAGGTGATGTCAAATAAAAGTCAAAAGTCAAATAAAAAAAATAAAAATAAATAAGGGTTAAATAAACACACTGACATGTTAAACCACTACTTACTGTATTCATACTATTTAATTTTTAAAAAATAATAAATAAAAAAGTAAGAGTATAAAATTTAAAAGAGATAAGCAAATAAGTGTTTCCTATGTGGAGAAACAGGTTTTTAAATATAATGTCCCCAAGTACCTACCACTTTTGCGCAGTACTGTAAATGCAAATATATGCACACATAGAAAAATCCACATCATGTTTTTTTTTTTAAATAAGATTTTTTTTAATTTTCATTTTAAAAACACTTGTTTGTGATTGATTCATATCACAGTTTGTTGGATTGTTATTTGAAGTTCACCGAAATGTAATTGTTAAGGCATGTTGGTCTCTACAGGTAAAAACAGCTCAGTTTACAGGGTTGACATGGAACCCAAGCTGGGGTAATAGTTCTGTCTAGTGTTAGTGTTGCAAATTGCATTCCTGTTCTTGTGAATTGATAAGCAGTACCTGTTAAATATATTAAAAGACAACAGCCAGTACAAAATACAAATCAAGTCAAATGAACTGTTTTGATTGGTTCTGACAGCTGAAGACCTTTTAGGAATGGGTATAAAACACTGCTTCCACAGGTAACACAGAACATTTACAGAAAGCAAGCACAGCAGACAACAAATCACACAGTCATCCCTTGCCTAGTGACAGTTACAAACAGCGGACATAAAGCTATTCTAAATAGCTGTTTCGTATTTATACTGGAACCAATTATTACACGCGATATGAAATTTATAGATTTACTAAACATGTCATCCCAGGTTATGATAAATATTCCCAAGAAATCGGATATTTATACAATCCTCTGAGATTTCATGGTGGTAAGCAAGCTTGCTGGCATAGTAAAGATTCAGTACAGCACCAGTGAACAGCATTCGTGGCTATAAAAAGCCGTTGATGGATCACTGGCCAGTAAAAAGTTCCCTCTTAACTTTTGCTACTTGCATGATATTAGACTAAGCGAGCTCAATAAAGCTTCTTTTTATCCATGACTGAATACAGTATGCCTTTGAGGCTCACGCACGGTTTGCCGTTTCATTATAGTCAGTGGATTTGGAGCGCAGCGAAGCATCAGCCATACAATAAAATAACATAAGTGCTTTCGCGAGCGCAAATGCATCATTGATACTCATTCATTACGGAAACAATGGAGGGGGGATGTGATGGTAGCTCTTCTGTCGGAATGTCCTTGTCTCCTCTTGACTTGCTAGTAGCGGCGCTAATGCAGAAGGTTCACTATGAGGTCACTCTAATAGAGAACTATGTTTCAGGAACGGTTCACCTATTGCTAGTGACACATTCTGACCCTGCAGGTGCTGCTAACCTTGTCTGAACATTTGCCACGTTCTCCACAGAGCCAGTGATTTCGGCAAAAAGGAGAAGATAAAAGATTCCATTTTCCTTTCAGGGATTTGGGGAGAATTTATTCGTTCACACTTTACTCACTCCTCGAAATGTTTTATGAGTTAATGATCTAAACCATCACAATCCTATTAGCTCGGGCACACGTCACCAGATCAAGTGAGCCATTTCACCTCACCTGTCCTGCACGCCTCCCCAAGCTAGAGTATAGCAGCATCAGCGCCAGGCACTGGTGCTACTGCTTTTATTTTCAATCTGCTTTTCCGTCTAGTCCCATGGATTTACAAGCAGGAGATGAGCATTGTACAAAATGCAGACTAAAACAAAACAGACTATAACTGATTATAATGAGATTTTTCACATTTTTTAAACTGTTGGCAAAGTTCAATTTGATTTTTGATATTTTCTGCTAAGTCATACTAACATTGGCAGCAAAATCAGCAAGAGGAAGGATATTTATTCAAATGGAATATGATGTATTTTTCCTTGATTCAACTTCTATCTACTGCTTTTGCTGCACAGACAGTCAGAGATGTACACATTATAAATTATTATTGCTGCTGTCATTCATAACTTAATTTTTTTTTCTCCTGATGAGGATTTCATCCAACAGCAGCAATCTATATACCCTTACATACCTATATATATATATATATATATATATATATATATATATATATATATATATATATATATATATATATATATATATATATATATATTTATAATTCACTTTTTATATACCTATATATTTTTACTGTTGGGATTGTACTGTTTAGTAAGGCAGCTTACTGACTGCTATGTTAGCTCCTTGGCTAACCACAGCTGACACAAGTCACTGTCATTAAGCTACACTACACATCTAGGCTACAAATTCTTGTGCAACACTGTTTGTAATAGTATATAAATATACTAAGTACATTAGCTTTTGTGGTTTTACTGTTTATGGTAGGTGAGTAAATGGGTTTGTCATGTTAGCCTTGGGCAATAATAATAATAATAATAATAATAATAATAATAATAATAATAATAATAATAATAATAATAATAATAATTTGATTTAAAGACATATGTTTTTAGATGTTTTAAATGTAAAAGTGAGCACTGAGCTTGACTGTCTAATAAAAAATGTATAAAAACTGAAGGAGGTCTTTCCACATGTTCTGTATTTTGTGGAAGGTTTTTACAGAATGTCAGTATCTGCAGATCTAAGGTCATGAATTAGAACATAAACAGAGGGACATTATGTGATGTAAGCAGGTGCTAGATTATTTAGAGCTTTATAAAAAGTACAGAACCTTAAATTATATTCTAAAAGATATATAAGGTAGCCAGTGCAGTTCTTTAAAATGGTAGGGGATGGATTATTATCTTAAGATCAAGAAGAGCGTAACAGTAATCAATTCTGCTTGTAACAAACGCATGAACAGATGTCTCTGCATGGCTTGGCCAAATTTTAGTGATATTTATAAAAGCTACTTTGTTACTTTTAATGGTATTTTTAATGGTAGGTGATGACTGCTATGTTAGCTCCTTGGCTAACCACTGCTGCACAAAAGTCACTCCACTGTCAGCAACCCTGCCAGCAATCTGTATATTTTCTGTAGCTATGAGGCAGTGTGCAGCACAACGCTGCCTGAATCATGTGATTCCCCTCAAATGGAGGATGTTTTTTTGTCACAAATCTTCTGGACCCACCCATTTCACAAGGTGACACCTTGTAATGTCAACTGATTTTCCTGCAACCATAATCACTCGGTCCTGATCCCCCTAATTAAGACCTTTTGAAGTTCTTCATTAACTGAGTGAGGTGTGTTAGATTTGGGCTGGAGGTGAAACCAGCAGGAAGGGAGAACTAAAGGAGGAGGCTGGCAGCGAGCACCATACTAGACATTTTAAACAAGCACTGCAAAGCCTCTGGTTCTTGTCTGAGGGTCTGTCATTTATGGCCTTTCAAAAACCATACTCAGTCATAAACGATGCTCAGTTGCACTGTTTTATAAGATCATGGTGCTCTACCAACTACATACTAATAGAATGGCAGAATTAAGCCTTAAGAAATTTCAGAGCCCTGCCCCTGGAGATCAGAGGAGCGCAAAGCAGCACCCATAGTGGTTTTCACAAAGAATGGTAAATGTCAGACTCTCAGATGAGAACAAGGGATATTGTTTTTATTGTTTAAACTTTCAATACACTCTTCATTTTCCCGTCTTTTCAATACTGTATCAAAATCGTTACCCACTTTACATACCACCTTATAGCATTTTCGTGGTCTCACATTTATAATGGTGTAATAAAGTTATCTTTGGATGCCGTTCTCACACTGTACTCGTATCGTAAACTGCTGGTTTGGAGATGGCAAGGGAGACTGGTCATGCAAGCAACATCAGCAAGTTACGGTGCCCAAACAAAGCAATGGCAAAATGAATCAGAACTGAGGACATGAACCACACCAACAACACGACACGGAAATAAAAAAGAAAACAAAAAAAAATAAAGAAAAACGAGGAAAAGAAGCATACCACAGATTTACCATAAAAGAGTAACAAAGGGGTAGACTCACAGATAGAAAACTTGTTGCTGTTGTCTTTGCCAGGAAATAATTTTACTCCTCTAGATTTAAAATCTACGGACCTTTTCACTAGTTAAAGGGAAAAAAAGGAAAGGAAAGAAAAGAAAAGAAAGGAAACATGAAATCAGATCACAAATAAACTGGTCAGCACTGAGGAAAGAAACTGTCATCAAGCTTATGAGAAACATTAAGAAAGAAAAAAAGAGAAAAAAAAATCATAGCAGCTGTAAAAGTTCCCAGTGTGCTCTGCGAAAACAGAAATCAAAGCATGTGCAGAGAAAATAGAAATAGCAGGCTTAAATGAAAGGGGTGGTGGGGGGTGTGGGAGGGAGGGAGGGAGGGAGAAGAAGATTAATAAAGAAGCAGCAGGACAGGACTTCTGTTCATTTGTCAACCTTGAAATTGATGGGGACTTTCAAATTGTGTGCCCACATCATCTGATATGGATCAGACATTGCCTAAGGTCTCTAAAGGGTATTTAGGGCCACGAGTCATCTGTCAAAGTTGTTCTACTGATAAAAATGGCCAATTGTCACACGCTTGCATTTATAGCGGGGCCTTCTAAAGCAAGCCAATGAATAAGCCCATCATCTCAGAGGTCAGACAGAAGTCCTGTTGGGAATGTCAGGCATAATAATAATAATAATAATAATAATAATAATAATAATAATAATAATAATAATAATAAACTCAGAACATCTGAAAACATTCACATTTCCAGAAATGCTTTCTCTGTGTCAATGCCACTTTTTCCTGTTGGAAATGATATATGGAATCAAATCAGCGAATAAATACAGTGAGCGCAGTAATCAATAGAAAATGAGCGCAACGTAACACAAAATTACCCCTATTAGCATAAGTTTCTTTACATAGACTGATCTGCAAATGGCACCCAACTTTAGTGGCAGACAGGGTGAAGTGACACAGTGTGGGGAAATTTGGGAAGCGCTTAAGTTAAAGGGACAAACATTCAAGCATGTATGAGCATTTCTGTCCACTGGATTAAATCAAATCAATATTGTATGTACACTAATATGCATTAATTGGCCTTTACAATGTGTTATACAGGTTAGTCATGTCTTGCAAGCATCAATGTTGGTCCCTTAAACTAAAGGGCTAAGAGTGAAGGCTTTCCATCCTTGTGTGAGCATTCAGTGGTGTCTTTCTTGACAGAAAGAACAAAAAGAGGCAGAAAGAGAGATAGAGACAGAGAGAGAAAGATAGATAGAGAGAGAGAGAGAGAGAGAGAGAGCACCATAAAGGCACACAAGTGTACAAAGGCAGTCAACATATTGAAGCACACTTCTGTTTCTATACTTGTTCATGGTCTACTCTCAATCATACTTTTTAGTTTTAAAAGTTGACCAACTGTTTGTTTGTTTGTTTTTTTATTTTTTTTCAAAATGGGGATGGATATGAATGAAATAGGATGTTTGCCCACCCTTACATAATGACAGACTGCAAATTCATTTCACATGTTCAGCATTTGTTGCTCAAAAAGCATTGGAGATGAATATTCTATGTTAACAAGCTTCACATCGAGTGGACAAAATCAATGGTTTGAAGTCGTGAAGTATGCCTCTAAAAACTCTCTCCCAAAACAAGCCTGCATAAGTCATAAACGAGAGGTCACCGCCCAGCACAAGTCAGTATATTGGCTAGCCTGAGATGAGTGGAGCCACAAAAATGTCACTACGACTTGTTTAATCAACTAAACAGAGAAGCAGGGAAAATTCATTGAAAAGGAAATCGACTGCTCAAGGACAAATCACTGTTAGAGTTCGCTCCAATATTGGCCCTTCCAGTTTAAAAGAGCGTCCTACATGATGGTTCCTTCTGAGAGAATCAGGCAAACGGCATCAAATGCTCTTTAAATTTGTCGTTTTCCATGTTTCACAGGTTTGTTTGATTAAACGCAGCATGGAAAACATTCGACCCGTGCACCTCAGGCATCCTTGCAGTCCCCCCCCCCCCCCCCCCCCCAAAAAAAACCCCAAAATTCAGAAACAAGCCTTTGAGTCCTAACAGCAAAACTTCATTACTGCCAGTTCCGTGTGACGCCCTGCGGGTCAGCCCATCTTCAGAAATAAATAAAACCAAATGGGAAGCCAAATGATTTAGGTTGAGCAGAACACTATGTCAATGAGTCCATTTAAAGCCAATTTGAATGTGATGATTACACACCTAGGGCAATCTATTTAAAACGATATGGCTTAATTAAGACCCCATTAAGATATTTAGGCCTATAAGTGCACATAGTTTAACAGCGCCGGAACACAGGCTGTGTTGTGAACCCATCAAAGCTCACCGTTTCCGCACACTGTGTAATGTTAGTTGCTGAAAGAAGAAGCCTGCTTTACCATATCAAGCCTGCTTTATCATTCGAACACCCGCCTTCCGCTACAACCATCCACCCACCCACCCTTTTCGCTTACTTACCCTACATTAGATTAATAATGACAGCACCATTCTTTGATTTGTCAACTGCTGCAATAATCCAATAATTCTTTTGGGAGCTCTGCTAAATTTGGGCTTTTGCGGTTTTCTAATTTGGGTCTGTCATGCAAATGTAAATTACCACTGCACAGAAACACGAAGCTTAGACTGAATAGAGCTAAAGCTGTTTATGACACATTTTGACTTGTAATTAATTAAAACTTTGGCAGTCAAGCATGTCGCTAATTAAGAATTTTGAACTATTGATGGACATCAGATCTAGCAGCAGATATATTAGGCTTTGGTCAGCATTGAACAACACCATTGAACAATTATTGCTCGTACCATTGCTACTGTTTATAAGATTGGCTATAACTCCTTTTTTTTTATTAATTATTATGTTTTTTTTACTTTATATACAATTTTTACATTTTTACACATTGCTAAGTCACCTCAATATGATCTCGGAAGAGTTCTTGCACTGTCGTCTTATCTCTTCATCACTATTTCCTCAGCATCCTATCCTATGTCCATCTTGTCAAGGATAAATGACAATAATTGTCCTCTCTGCCGCATGTCATATTATTCTCTGGTTCAGAGGCGAGCGCGAAATGTGCTGGCCTGGTGGCTATAAGAAGGAAATAGTGATGCGATCATATTTCAGCAGACTTACTTAACCTTCACTCACTTTCATTAAGTCAGGAATGTGGGGATATCAGTATATGCCAGCGTTGTAGCCCTTAACCTCTAGGTGAACCACTACATTGGATGATCATGACAGACACAGGCTATTACGTTTGCCTCTGCAGAGAGATACATATGATTTGTACTGGTTAGCAATTTAAATGGGATTTACATGAAAAACGTTTAGATTAGGAATGTTGCAATCCAAACGGAAAATTAGAGCAGCCACATTGCAATGGATCACGAAGCAGATACATTAAGCCAGATCTCATTCCAATGCTTTTAGCCTTCGATGTATGCGACTGTTGTAGAGGAGTCATAAATGATCTACAACCTGTGACAGGGTGGTGCATTTGTAGTAGATAAGAATGCAGTCTAAAAGTCTAGAGTATGGAACTACTAAACTGTGGAAAAGGAAAATTATAGCAGTGATTTGGCTGTGGTTGTGTGTCAACAGTCAACAGTCGACAGTCAAGCTTGCCACCTTTTACAGCTACACTAGCTGAAGGTTAATGTGAGTGCAATTTCATCAAGTTTCGAGTCTATTTTTGCTTGTAAAATGCATTTGTGGTATTTTTCACTTGTGACTGGTATAAAAACGAAGCATCACGATTTTTCCTGTTGTGCTGCTCCTAGAACTGGAGGTAACATCACATACATATTAAAAGGAGCATGTTGTGTTACCCAAGTTGGAGCTATTTGAACTGCAAATTCATGACCATGTTATTCTAAAAACAGTACATGAAATATGTAGTAGTTTAAAAGTTACAAGCAGTCAAAATCATTAGACTGGTCAATGAAGTCAATCTTAGATGCCAACAAATAGTAATTCTGGGTAAAAAATAGGCCAAGGAAGGAAAACATGCCAGTTAAGAGTGTCACAAAGTAGCACTTTAATGTAAGTAGCAGTCCTGCATATTGCACCTGCAATTGTTTTTACTAACTTTAGTGCATAACTTATATTCCAGGACTCAAGTTGAAGAAAAAATCCTGAATTAGAACATTCACGGTTTATATGCCCAGACTCTGGGAATGCTGATGTGCCAAGGCATATAATAAATAAAGCCCTACTTAATTAGGCAGTGAGATGGTAGATAGAGGACGAACATTATGACTCTCAAATATTATTTCATGTGAAAACCTCTCTAAAAAGGAACTGAGAATGGACCCTTAGATTAAACTCATCTCATCTGTGATAATCTAAAACTAATGGCAACATTGAGAGATATTATACATTCAGATACATCTCACCCAATAGGCTACTTACATACTATACAGTGGAAGAGATGCAGACTTAAAGATGATCAGTGAACAACTTATGAACTGTTTATTGTGTAAGGGAGCGTCTAGTATTGACTACAGTGACCATGGAAACGATGTTGAGTGGAAGGACTTGTTCATACTCAGAATTGGCATTCTGAAATTTCACATTTATTCTGCTGTTTATTCTTTCAGTCCAAGTGGGAATGAAGAGAATAGCAGCAATCAAGGTTCAAAATATGTTTCTAAATTTGTGTGGTTCATGAACACGCATGCTGTTCGTGTGCCTTCTCATTATTCTTATTATTCAAAAGGCCATTTCTCAGTGATTAATTACTGTGCCATTTTAATATGTGCAAGGCTGAAATTTAAGATGAAGGATAAGAAGCAGCCAACTAGTTTAATACTGGAGCGAAAGTGTTCGGCAGGGACTGTAGCTAGTTTAATAAATTAGCCTCAAAGTTAATCGCCACATACAAAGACTCTGCTACGTGTAAAATTATTAATCATCGTAAATGAGAATTAGTACCGAACTCAAGCAAGGCCTTTATATCTCATGCTCGCTCTGACAGTTAGCCTATGGTTTTGGCTGAAACATAATAACTGAAACTCCATTTAAATATGGGGGAAATAGAAATGCTAATCATGGCATCTTCACTTGTTAGTACTAAGCCTATTTTAAACTAAAATGCTGTTGGAGGTTTTAATTTGTTGGTCTTTTTGTTGTGGTTTACATAAACTCTGTAAATTAATAAAGGGCTGTGGTAAAAAGTAAAAATATATTCAACAGTCCAGTGATGTTGTACGTACTGCATCAACCAATGGATTTCAACAGGCTGGGATATTTTTTTCCCCACTCACTTTACACTGGGTTGAGCCTCTTAGGTCAGTTTGTTGGGTTATTTCTGTGTAGGCTAGCCACTGGGTTAATGCAACAGTGGGAGGCAATGTACACTACGCTTCTGTCCTTTACCACTACTGCCCGGTGTAGCTACCCAGCCACTTAAACATTGCTGCTGATTCATCTGCACACAAATAAAAATCTGGTTCCATTTGTTAGCCCCTCAGCTATTTTCTGCCCTCCATCCATCCACTGCCTAAAGGAATCAGACCTTATGGAAAACGTGTTTTTGTACCTGAATGTAACTTTCTAGGTTATATATATACCATTAGCTTATTTTTTACTATTATTTTCCTAGTGAGTTTTTACCTCATAGTCTGACATAGTCACAGTAGGAAACTAAAGCCTGTTTTATTTGGTTCAATTGTTTTTCTTATGGCTGTTTAACCCCAATCCTATTCACATTCACTACTAAACATTTTTTCTCCTGTGAAGCTGATGATTCGCTACCATCCTTCCAGCTTTTAATAATGCAGTGGACAGTTCTTAACCTAATTCTTGTCATTCCATGTCAGTCTTCTCAGCTGTTTCCTTAGCATGATGCATGTCAGCGCTGAAACATAGTAACATCTTTTCCATGAACATCTTTTTTCATTGTTACCAACTGAAACTTTAATCACTGAGGTAATTATCCAATCAAAGGCTCCTAAGCATTTGCATATTTAAATCCAAACAATGACTTATTGACCAAGCCCTGCAGCTCCCTAAATTATAGCTTATGGAATACAAATGAAATCCCCAAGTCCATAATCTATTATTATTATTATTGTTATTATTATTATTTACAGCAGAATTAGTTTTTACACAGCATGTAGTAACACAGCTGGTAACTTTCCCCACTTACTGTGCCCAAGAACTCATACTGACGTGCAAAACATCCTATCACAGCCTGCAATTTGGCATGAAGGGTATAGAAGAAGTTAATCTTGAAAACAGAGTCACGACAGAAACAATCCCTCTGGAAACACAGAAGTATACAACTGGTGGAGCATCTGTGGCTGAGACTGCTGTTCACTAGACTGAAACAGCAAAGCTTTGATTTAAGTCGGAGCAGTGCAAACGATACACAGGAGTGCAGACAGTGCAGATAGCCAATCTGAATGCAACTGGTGGAATCCTGACACTGTGGCCAGGTTTACACACTAAAGATATCCGACTCTACCACCTATATCTGGCCAGAGTGACTGTGGCTGAGACCACACTGTAAAAAAGAAACCTGTTATTTTAAACTTAAAAAAGTTAGAATTCGTGCTGCCTTACCATTCTGAGTTATTTAAACTTGAGATAATAAGTTTCTGGGCATGAAACACAAATTCTTGTTCTGTTAACATACTATTTGAAATGGAATTAACTAAAAACTCTTTTTTACAGTGTAGCTGCTTATCAGCCAAATTATTTCCATTGCTTCTGACAAGCATACCAGCATCTTTCTTTAATACGGTTGTTCAGCCCCAAGCCAGTTTCTGATACCTGCTGCAGCTTTTATGCAGCTCCAAATCCAGATGAATGTCAGGTTTAACAGAGCCTAGACAAGGCCATTAAGGCTGTGTTCCATTTGTCAAGACACCACCTACATTCCACATGTAATAGCATTTAATAATGAAACTTAAATCCTTGGCTATCCTCCTACCCTTTTAACTCACTGTGGTTTGTAATCTATATCCCCTGATGTGACTGTGCCAGCCTAGTGTCAGTAACCTCATTAAGTGGTTCGTTTTACACTTACTTTATTTTCTCTACTTTAAGTTGGGAAGAACATGGCTGGGCACCTACAAAATGGTTGCCATATCCTTCTTTAAGGATCATTTAAAATATGTTTATTAGTGCACATATGTCTGATTTGCATTTCTACATCTTACATATATTTAGTATCGGCCATATCCATCCAATAGCCAACTTTCTAAAGTATATACTTCATGGTAATTTGCTTGATCAGCAGCTTTTTCTAGCTTGGATTGAGGGACATTTTTGTTGAAGGTCCAAAATTTTACTATCTGAATTTACTATCATAGGTTTCTTTGCCCGTCTGCACGGATATGCAGTGTTTATCTCTAAGCGCTGTTATTAAAGTAGTAAAACAAAGGACACTGAAATATTAAAAAGTAAGGTAACACTTCCTATGAATCCTGTATATGTAGTGCTTTATAAATACATTTTAAAAATCACTGTATGCCATACGTATCACCTTAAAATACCAGGCATCTAGGTTTATACTTGCTATGAGTCACTATGATTACAAGCATTACATTATATAAAGTGTGTATGGCTCCATAATGCCTTATAATCTATCATAGCTGTTCAGTTGCCAGTTGTAAAACATAAATTAGTCTTCAATAACTGTCAATGTATATTAATATTACAAAACTTGATCAAGAACTGCTACTTTTTAACTAAGTTGGTTGCAGCTGTTGTGATGTTCTACAGAAAATGTCTCATGTTTTAGCTATAATGTGTTCTAATGAACAGATATTATATTGCAATATATAACCTATTATTTTAACTTTAAGTAACTATATAGACTTATGTTAACCTGCAACTTCAGGCAATATAAGGTGTTATACATGCTAGATAATGCCTTATGAAATCACTTATATAGCATTGTAAAGGAAGGATTCTTAGGAAGTTTTACCAACTATAATAATCTTAATCACCTGTCAGTGTACTTCAACTACACCAAACTGAACTAAATATACTGCATGATTTACTATGTATTCCTGCTTGTTTTCCATGTTTTCAGTAGGACTATGATGCACAACCTGATAAAATAACACAGGCTATTGTTCTGTACAATAAGAGATACGGTCACATGGTCCCAAAAAGGAACCAGAACTACGAGAAAACTCTCATACAAGCACAAAACAAAAGTATTAAAGTATACAACCTTAGTATGAGCGATCATACTGCAGTCTGCTAGTCTTTCTTTTTGCACAGTTAGGGTGCACGTTGTTCTCCTCTTGGGAATGAAGTCAGCAAGTTGTGTCTCCGTGCATTTTTAGGGCTTGTTTTGTTTACACAAACATTATCCTAGTCTAAAAATGTACACTGCTCAAATCCATTTCAGCAGGCAGCAAATATCTGACATTCAGAAGTTTCAGCCCATCCAACTAGTGCAGCACGGACTCCACAAGTCGTGCACCCGAGTAGCTGCAGCGCGCATTAGCACTAATGGCATTACAGTTTAAGCAAATGCTTGCGGAATCATCTCTGACAGAGACATAGCAGAGTCCAGCCAAATTAATTATTCCCTCAGGCCAGTAGCGAATCCTGAACGAACATGCCTTCACATTCTCCCCCAAGCCTAATGAGTTGGTGGCAGGAGTGACCATCAAAGAAAGACTTTATTAGCCATGGCAGGCACTCCAGGGAACAGAAAGCTGTGGCAAATTTTCTCTGTTTCTAAAAAGATGAGGTTCTATTTGTAACTGACCTGCTCTGAAGAGCCATTCTGCTAAATTTTAGAAACCTGGGGCTGTATCACAGAATTTCATTATCTATATTTTAAGGTAAGATCTGACGAGGTCACGATAAAACTGCACACAATTTTATACTATAGAAGCAAACCTAATTTGAGTATTTTATCTTATCTCAAGTCAGACAATCTCAAACCACGCGACTGATGTGAAAAATTAATTGTTTAGTCTGTTATCCAGCAACTGAGATTAAATGATTAAATACGTTTTTTTTTAATCAAACTCAAGACAAATCTTAAGTGCAATACTGGAACTGAAAGTTAAGGCTACTGTTACACAGTCAGCTTTGCTGTTTTCTAGTTTCAGTTTCCATTTCCTAAATGTTAAAGCTGACCACACTATTGATCTCAGTAAACAGACACACATTCAACTTTTCCCATTGGTTACCATCATCAATGTAATAAACTAATTGACAATCGGCATCACAAAATTTAAACCACTATTCTACAATATAAATAAATTAACAGAATTCTGCAAATAGTGAACAATGCTGTATGTCACAGGTGTTTAACAGTAATAGAAACAGATGATTAAACCATAAATTAGAACACAACTAGGATTGTCCTAAAGCTAATATTTAGTAGTCTGGATGTTTCTGCTATTACTCTAAGATTATCAATTTAAGAACTGTTGTTCTGTAATAGCTGCAGCCCTAAATTTTGTCCTAACTGAAGTTGACATGGTGACCAAACAGATAAGATCCTGTAATACGTCCCTTGATTGTATTTTAGATGTAGAGCATCACTTTCCCTCACAAATGTGTCCTTTTCTAGCAACTGTTAAACATTTGGGACAAACAATTTCCAGTTTTTCTAAACCAATAGAATACTACGCTCCAAAAAATGGTTTCTGCTATTAAGTCATTGAAACTGTTTTTAGTACACCCTTAAAAGATTCCATAGTAAAGTCAATAGTTATATATCGTTGCTATCTAAATAAAACATGCATCTCCTGATTTTCATTTTTCTACATCATTTCAATATGACAGCTGCTCTTTATATGCTCTAAGAATTTCATGAGGTATGAACCAATAGAAATACTTTAAAATAGCTTGGAAAAATGTCTGGTTACAATGACTTATATTAAAAGTGAAGAAGCTTTTTGGCCTCTCCTGTAAAGTTTCCATTTTAGAGATGCATGTTTTTCTTTGGGCAGCGACAATTTATACAGTCCTATGTGAAAGTTTGGGCGTCCCTGGTCAGACTGCACATTTTGTTGATTTTCTGTAAGTACACATCCTTAAATAGTTTATTAGCTGTAAAATGAAAAATTAATAAAATGTAAGTTGATCAGGGTGCCCAAACTTTTACATACATCTGTATAAAGGTATAAATGTTTTTGTATGTATGAATGTTTTTTCTTAATTATTTATACTGTATATGTTTTAGCTGATTGAAACTAATCAAAGTGCAATCAAACTACAGTTACACATTTGGCATCGTGCCAATGTTAGCTCAATTACATGACACATGAAAAAAAAACTACATCTGATCTATTCTATTTAAACTGTGAGCAAATGTGACATAATACAAAAGTTTGACTTTCAGAACAATAAACTTCTTATATATCTTAACAAAGTCATTGTCTTGAGATACTTTTGATGGTTCAACATCACAAATGCGTAACAGCCTTTTCTGGGACCACGGACCAAATGCACATAGAACCCAGGAGCACAGAAAAGACCTGACAGGTTTTTAAAAACCCAGAATGTACAGAAGTTGATTTTAAATGATGTTGCTCCAGAAATAATAACAAACATGATTAATGATTCACAATATGTGCATGAATCTATTTTTAAATATCAGATAGGATCTCATAGTTCTAAGCCCACACAATGTGGGCGGCGCATGGATAGATCAATTCCTCTGAAGTTTGAAAGGCCGAAGATTGAGCTCTCCTTGGTCAGACATGGAGATGTGGTTGTGCCAGTAAATGACTGTTTATTCATTCAGTGTTTAAGTCATGTCTTATCTTATCCCAAACCCTATTACCACATTAAGGCTTTTAAACTTTTCTCTCACTCAGTCGCTAGTAAATTCCGGTGATGCGTACTTGTCTGGGCCCAAAGGCGCAGTCAAACTTTGATTAAGTTGAGATCAGGCAGCTCCACTCTTATCTGGCTGGATGGCGGCGAGTGCGTCTGTCTGTGGAAAGCCGAGGCCAGACAGCATTGCCAATAACGGCTTTATTTTCCAAAGACGAGTGCTTCCTTCTATGGGCATTCTGAATGGGGAGCAACAGCTGGCTAATGTCAATAAGAGCGGCGCCATCCGAAATGGAACATGCTTCTTTTTCGATGGCATCTCTTTCAGACATATCAGTAGGCTAAATTGGATTTCGCTGGGTTGGTGTCCTGAGGCACTGTGCAGCTGCTGCTTTTTAAACGCCACCGCTTGTCACTCCCCAGGTGGTGTGAACCTGCTATTTCACAGTCAGAAAACACACCGCCATTCCTGCTCATTACGAAGAAGACAGAACGTGAGATAAAGCAGTTTCTCTCCGGAGCTAATTTGTACCTTGCACAAATGACTGGCTTCATCGAATGAACGACTGAGCATATGTCTGGTCATTGTCCCTGTTTGTTTTAAAAGTGTTTACTGCATCTCCTTGTGTACAGTAGGAGACATGCTGATAGGAAGCGTGTGGCTTATTTTGGCCTCGAACAGCTTAATTTAGACCCAAGTGGAAACATTACTAGAAGGATCCATTCTCTGTACTTGCTTTTTAAATTTTGACTAATAAATGTGGTTGGTTCTACCACTGCAGTACCAAACAAGGCATGAATGTTCATATGCAATTCAAGTGTAAAATGTGGTCAGTTATATTGAATAACATTATTTATCGACTGACGGTAACCAGACGTGTCAATTAACAAAGTACAAATACTTTGTTACCTTACTTAAGTAGAAATGTTGGTTATAAATGTTGGTTATATACTGAATTATTTATTTTTTAGCTGAGTTTTTACTTCTACTCCTTACATTTACACTCCATTATCTGTACTTTCTACTCCTTACATTTTAAAAACAGTCTTGTTACTCCGTTTTTATTTCAGCTTGTTTTCATTCATCTACATTTACATTCCAGTGAAGGTTATTGATAACATCTCTTTGAAGTTTGACATTTTACACGATTACAATACTTATAGACAACTAGTCATCATATCTTCTGCTCCATGAAACACAAGTTAATGCTCAGTAGTACACAGATATTCTTCTTTAATATATTTACATTGTACTAAAACACATTCATTTGGGCATATATGCAGCTGAAACAGGAAGCATTATCAACAATAACATTATATATAACATTATAGTCATTATAGCTTTTAGGAGAATGCTTTTATTGGGGAGGTGGGCTAGTGCACTATAGACCCCTGTGGTTAGGCCTAAGCTTTTGTCCTTAATGGCATTTTTTCCCCTTACATTAATTTTATATATATACTTTAAGTAGTTTTGAAAGCAGTACTTTTACACTTTTACTAGAGTAAAAAGCTTGAGTTGATACTTCAACTTCTACAGAAGTATTTTTAAACCCTAGTATCTAAACTTCTACCTAAGTAATGAACGTGAATACTTTTGACACCTTTGACGGTGACACCACTAATAAAGTTACTGTATTCTGAGCTGAAAATACAGTTCACTGCAACTTTACGGTACATGTCCACTTACAAGTTCACCTGGTTGTGCATCATGTTCATTTTAACGAAGAGCACTGTCCCATCGTGCGGTGCCTAATGGTTTACGGTGCAGCAAGATCTGCCTCACTGTGCAGTGAATAAGTTCTACATGCAAATGAATGTGGCCACAGCACTGCGTTCAGCCAACCAGGCATCAGTAGACTAGTATTTGCCATAAATGGTAAATATAACTCCCTCCGAGAGTAGAGAGTGGAAAACCTGTGGCTGCCTTTTTATCCTAGACAGTTTTACAAAATAATAAAAGTCTGATTTCATACAGAAGTCATGACAGCGAAGGTCTGGAGAAAATACGAATAAGGTTCACTTGGTTTGAGTGGGAAGACGGCCTAGCTTGCTAATGAAATCTCGCAGGCTTACTTTTTAGCTTGTGTAGATAAAAGGGATGCATTCTGAAATTATTAAAGCATAAGACGCACATCGTCGCTGTCCAATGAAAAACGTATCCACATTTTTGTCGATTTTGAGTTTTCTACATCATTTGAACATGCCAATGGTTGTTTACATTGTTTATGAATTTCATGATGAATGGAAAGTGTTCCAAAATAGCGCTGAAAGATTTCTGGTTCTATTGACTCCCATTGAAAGTAAAGTAAGTTTTTGGTCTCTCCTGTAAAGTTGCAATTTTGGATATACTTTTCATTGGACAGCAACGATATCTGGATATTTTAGTCTCGTTGTAAGCTAGTGTGCAAAAGTGACCAGCCTATCAGATTGTTTACTGTCCCAGTCTCTGTCCAATATGATTCCTTAATTTCCACATCAGTAGAAAAACAGCGAACAGAGACATCCAACGCAGGAGACTGCAATGGACTCCTGTGTCACACAAGTGCTGCTATTTTCAGTTTCTGTTTGATGTTTCTGTAGCTAATCTTTTTCGCAACATACAACGTTGTCAGTACTTTAGCCAAATTTCTTACAGCTAGAAGAGAATTGGCCTTTCTTGCATTGAGATATACTTAAAGTTCAAAAATATCTTTCTGACAAAGAAAGCAAAAACAGCAACACACAGCAAGCATTTATTTTTTTTGTGCAACTCAGCTGACAAAAAATATTGAGAGATTTCTTATCAAACTATAAAAACCATTTGAAAATAATAATTTAAATTGTTTTTTACAAATCAAACTAAAAGACATGCATTGAAACAGAAAGTTTCACAAAAATAATAGAAATGCTTGCTGTGTGTAAAGTAAAAAACACTCAAATCAAAAAGAAGAAGCATCATAGCTTTTGTTAACTGATTTAGAAATAGAATGAATATGCATGGACTTCAACTTCCATGACTTGTAGGGACACCGTTTACCTCTGCAGCAGCAGAATGACCCAACAGTAACCTTTTAACTGCCACGCCTCCACATACTGCCGTCAACTGAGTGAACACAAATACATAAAAACTCTCTCCCGCCAGGAATAAGATTACATAGTAAGCTACGTAATAACTACTAGGTTCATTTTATGCTTATACTCAATCTTTCAGTATGTAAGGGTCGGCAAACATTTTCATATCCCACCCAAAACACAGTCGGTCACATCAACAGTTCAGTCAAGGTGCAGAAGCTGGAACTGGGTTTATGGTAAATGTGTGTCAGACATTGGTCACAAAAACAATACACAGCCAGGCACATGAGAAAGATTATGGCGTTGAATGACCTGTTACAACTTAAGAAATACATGTGGAGCAGCTTTGGACGAACGGAGAAGAGAAAAGAGACAGCTATTTCCAAAGAAGCGTAAAGGGATTCGTTGTTGAATGAGTTAGTCTGGGAAATTAAACAAACATGCAAGCATCTGCAGCAAAAACGATTTAGTCTGTTTGATTCACTTTCACAAACATTTCGCAAAATCAGTCTTCATAACAGAACAAAAAGGGAGAAAAATAGAAATATCTGTCTCTTACTGCTTTGGGCAGACATTTGAGGGAAAAATAAAACATTGAAATGATTCAAACGACTTAATTGGTCAAAAGTAAAAGAAAAAAAATGAAAATAGAAATAAAAATACAATCTCTACAAACACAGACATTAAGGAAACATCTGGGGATTACAGGTTGTGTGCAATGGACTGTCTGGACTGATGCTCTAGAACATCAAAGGTCTAACTGAAGTGATTGGATTGCATCGAGGGACTAGTTTATTGGAAGCCCTATATGGGGGGGGATATGTGGAGTGATTAAAATGGCAGCTTACCTTGATAATGGGCACTAAAGCCCCTGTATCGATGGTTGCTGTCAGTTACAAAGTGTAGCCTCAGCCAGTTCTTGTTGCTGACAATAGGGGACGGCACGTTCATTCCAGATAACCTGCAGGAAACAAAGAGAAGAAATCTTTAAGCTTGTTACAGCACGTAGCCCATCAGCGGAAAAGGCCGCACTTTAACACTTTAACTCTTTAAGACCACTTACAGTGCTTTATTTCTCCCACGCTGTAAAGGACGAAAGCCATAGATCTCTGACGTCATGGTTTTAAGTTGCCAAAAGACACACGTGCTCAGAGACACACGCATATAACGCCCTTGCATGCTGATAGAGTTTCTGAATTACAAGGTCAATATGAAGATTTACATTATTTACATTAAAGTAAATAACTATTATAGCTATACACTACAACAGGGGTATTTAATTAGAGTTCAGTAAGGTCCAGTTAGAGGAGATTTCCTCAGGCCAAGGTCCGGACTTTCAGTGCCATATCCTGTTTATTTAAGTTACCTAGTATCAGTATCTTATACCATCAGTAACTGAAAGACCAACTTATTACAAATACCATTTAGTATATTTCAGTATATTTACTGTTTAAATGCTGAACTGAATGAATTTTTTATAAAGCTCCAAATACATTTTTCCTTACTTCAAGTAAAAACAAGAGCTATATTTAAAAAACTGAATGCTTTTAAACAAAAGTGCATCTTAAAGTGTTTATTTATAAAGAAAGTAAATAAAATGTGTGTCTTCTTGTTAACCCAGTTTCACAGATTGACATGTTGTTTTTACAGAGCGGTCTTCTCCAAAACTAGACGAGCAGGTCAGTTTCATAACCGTTCCTGCCTAAATAGTTATTCTTTCTGACTCACTTTAGTCTCCGGCTGCTGCTTCTTGCTTCGTACTTCGCCTATTTGCGCGCACCACACGCCCCAATGTGCACAGATCTGATTGGCTGAGGAGCGCCTTCGGTAACCTTACAGCGCAAGCCATTGGTCTCTGAATTCACTGCGCCGTAGAGCAAATATACTGTAAAGACGAAAAGCTCTAGGGCTAGGGTCAGTCAAAATTAAATAATTCTTAATAGTTTATCGGTTTGGGTCCACATTGGACAAAATCTGGGTCTGGACCGCGGCCCGCCTATTAGTGACCCCTGCACTACATTGTATCAGAATATGTAACTTCACAAGCTTCTCAAATTGTCGCCCACTACTGTTGAAGCCACTTGATCACCATGCTTGACAAAGATTGCTAGTTTGCAAGGGTTTATTTGATGAGGTTGCCAGTCTAATGTCAATTAAATGCACATAAAAAATTGTTTACATGTAGCAAGACCACTTTTTTAGAAACACCTGTGCAGCTCATTCAGACAATCTTTAAATCAGTTGATCGTGTGATGGCATCACTGCTTTAGGTCTAAGACCACCTCAACCTCAGAATGGGTTTAGGGTTAACAAAAATGTAATGAGTTGATTTTTACTGTGGCATGACTGGTGCAGGTGCTTTGAGTATTTTGTACACAGAGAATAAAAGAAACACATGTTTGGCTTCTTTTTGATAAAAGATGTCAAAGAAGAATGGATAGACTTGTTCAAGCTGACAGCAAGACTTCAGCAACTTCAATAATACAATAACAACTCTTTACAACAGCAGTCATCAGTAAAGCATCTCTGATTGCACAACATATTAAACCTTGAGCCTCAATAGCAGAACATTTTCAATTCAGTTTAGTTTAATTCAGCAAACCCAGACTCAAAATGGGAGCTTATTCACTCTGGTTGACACTGAACAGCAAAACAATACTACAATACAGAGAAATAGGAACAAAACATAAGAAGTTTTTTTCAATATAAGCTTCAACCTGTTTATTGACATAACTTGCCTTGTGTCAAGAGTTCAGGTACCAACGTAACAGTGAGGTAAATGCTTTCTTTGCATTCTCTGGGCCTTCTAATACTAATCAAGCACAGTTGGAATGCTACAGCCTATCTGAGAATTGTTTTTGGTGATGCGCATCCCTTTATGGCCACAATTTACCGTCTTCTAACGGCTACTACTAACATCATAATTTGCTACGACACAAAACACCATTGGGATGAGATTGAACAGGAGTTTCGCAGCATGAACGTGCAGCTGAGAATTCTGAGGCGATTTTGTAATGCAGTCATGTCAACATGGACTAGAGGCTATGTTTCCAGCACCTTGCTGAATCCATGGCACAAAGACAGAGATCCTACATAGCATTAGAATTAGGGCTGAAACGATTGCTCAAGAAACTCGAGTAACTCGATTACAAAAAATTATTGAAGCAAATTCTTTGCCTGGAAGATTTGTTTAGTCCATACAAACATATAGAGCACACTGTTTTGCACGGATGACTTTTACTGTTGCACAGCACGCGCTCACGGTGTTGCCAGGTGACTCGAAGAAGACGTGATTTGATGGCGTGTATTGCAAAATGGAGAAAGAGAGAGAAAATAAGGAGAGACGAACAGAAAAGATGGGTCAGAGAAATCCATACACAGTGTCTAAAGTCTACTGTAAAACCGAACTAGCCGAGGGAGCCGTTACTGAGCGCTAACCTGAAGAAAGACGTGGCTGAAGTTAGCTTCTTGTGTAAATTCCGCTATTTCACTTTAAATGATGCAACAATTACAGGCAACAGAACATCTATACCATTTAAGGTGGAACGAGGTATTCAAATAAGAAGCTAACTTCAGAAAGCAAGCATCTGAGCTTTCCCAGCAAACTGATAGCGAGTCTGAGTTTTACGCTAACCCCTAGCTGAGCACCACACCAGTGTCTCAGCATCTGAGCAAAAACAGTCAGTCTACACTTCCAGTCCACAGAGCAGAGTGACACACAGCGACCATAACATTTAGCTTAAATCAGTGCGATGGTGAGTTGAGATGAAGGCTAGTAAAGCGTGAATGTTGTGGTTACATGTAATGGCTAGTTAAGAAAGTGTGGTGGCGAGTTATGTCTGTAAATGATCTTTATTCACATTATCGCTTTGATCATAGTTACAAACACACACTCACAACAACATACACCCTTCACACACTTTTCCCTCCCAGTGATGCATAAAATACACAGTAAACTAAATATCAGGTGGTGTTTGTAGCACTTTGGAGCCTAAAAGGCACCGAAGCTAATACAGCAAGAAAACTCAGTTTAGTTTGTTTGCAGTAAGTGGGTCAGCAAGTGTAGACAAGCTTCAGCATAGTACAGTGTACAGTCGGCAGTCTTGTGAACTTATAGTATGATACATAGGTCTAATAATAAATCTCAATAATAATAATTAAAAATATTTTCTTGAAAACTGTACTATATGTAATTTAAGCAATAAAATGTTAAGAACCCTGTATTATTTTATCTTGTATTTACTATTGCTCTTTAATTAAAAATATATATGTATTTAATCCGATTACTCGATGGAATAATCGACAGAATACTCGATTACTAAAATAATCGAAAGCTGCAGCTCTAATTAGAATAAAGTTCCAATCAGTGAGCAATTAGTACATTTAGCAATATTGCTGTTTTGACCATCAAACCCTCACAAGTCAAATGCAAAATTTATATAAACTAAATCATTAGGCTTTGGACCTCATCGATTAATCCCAGCGTGAGGCAGGGATGAATTTTAATCGCGCCATTCATTTTTCCCACTGACAAGAATGGCTTAGGCCCAGAACTCACCCCGGTACTTATAGCAAATTACTAAATAATGATGCCCTCAGAGGTCTTTTGCTCAACTCTCAAAGCAGCCAAGTCACTTTCTCAAAATCTACAGCTAGCCTATAATGCTATTTTCATTTGAGGAAGAGCTGCTCTGTTCAGTGTTATGGCTGTCAGTTTGGGATTGGATGATCATAAAAGATATAACCCACGCATCAGTACCACGTGCCACATTTGCAGGTGATTTGTTATGGAGCTGCGACGGAGGACAGAGGTCACGACACTCCCCCCCCCCCACTTCCTCTCTCTTTTCCCTTACTCTTACTCCACCACCCACCCCTCCTCCTCCCCCAACCCCGACTCCATCCGTCCCGTTTTATTGATGTCTGACGGGAGATGTCATTAAAAGGACATGGCCACATGAATCATTCTTTAATGGCCTATGCAGGCTACAGCCCAGCCATATCATTACTGTTATCACACCAGCGGAAGCCACACACAACTGCTGGAATGGGGTGATGGCAGTGTAGGAACAGCAGGGAACAGAAACCCAGTCGTATTACGGATTTGCTTCTCTGTTTCATTAACCATGTAACCATTCTGTGGAGGGGCAGGAGGCAGGACAACAGCTACTGAAACTCCAACAAGAAACCAGCTCAGCTGTGGATTACATATTGCATTTCTGCCTGCATGTCGTCAGATACAAAATATTCTTCAAATTAGTCATGTTAGCTAGCTACTGGCAAACATGTCTTCTGCTGTGATCAATTTATTATTAATTGGTTAGTATAGGTAGTAAAATTACTTCTGGTGTGTGTTTTTGTAACTACTGGGGAACCCTTTGGTCCTTTAAGGCAGGAATCTTAATGTCTGAGGACTGAAAATATTAATTTCTGTTTTTTTTTTTCATTCCTCATTTTTCATTTTATTACATAGATGGCAGAAAGGACAACAGGTGACCAGCCTGGTGGGGTCTGTGTCTCTAGTTTCCTAAAGGCTATAGAGTTATCTCATCTGTCATGACTCATTGTAGATATAACATAAAGCACTCTAATCATGTCAAGTTGAAAGTTGTTTACTCTTATTTACCCAGAGACGAGCCAGGGTTTTCTGTAAAGGGCATGTTACGCTCTACTGACCTGTGGAGTTTGGCTTCGAGTGGGAGTTTGGCTTTAATTGGTCGTTGTCAACTGGACTTTCATTACTCTACTGTCAACTTTATTAAATCTAAAGTTGTGCAACTTTCACTCTGCAGTAATAATATAGTCTTATTGTTAAAAATAAGACTTTGAGTCAGATACAGTAGTTACATTCTATTAGTTAGAACTTCAGAAGCAGATTAGCTACCAGGAGCTCATCAATAATGTTTTAATTTAAAATGGGTGGGACTAATTCTGTGAGGAATTTAGGACTTTGGAATGTTTTAGACAACTCCTTAAGTAAATTGTTAAAAAATGGAAAACTGTAGTAGCAGCTCCATGCTATCTTATTCTCCTACTGTGTATATAGGTTAATATATGTATAGGTGAATTAGCAGTTAAACACTAACTCCAGACTATTTAAATGTTAGAAACCTGTGAAACATTTTATTTTTACTGCAAATTTTAGTTTTAGCTAGTGCCGACCACTGATTTGGACTACTTTTGATACTTGAGCTTATGCTGGGTTTGTCAATTATGCTGGGTTTGTCAATGATTAGCTCACCTTTTCAGATGAGCTAATCAGTACAACACTGGATGCTGGTGCACTGGATGCACTTGTTAAAGTTAGTCAGAAAGACTAATCTTGACTGTTTCTGGGCCTCACTAAAATCATCAAGAGTAGCAAGCCTAACTAACGACAAATCCAAGCCAGATTGAGCTGATATCTTCTCAGTCATGGCCTTAACAACTTTAAGAATCAAACTAAGCTACACATGTTTATAGTAATGTATAATATGCATACCCAATGGCAGATACTAGTGAACTTGCCACATTTTGCATTATGGAAAAACATGAAATCAGTTTTTTCTGTGTATTTTCTTTATTTTTCCTATGATGGAGTGAAATGATTGATCGAATAGTGATTGCAAAATTAGAAACAGTTAACTGAGCACAGAGTATACGTGCACATCGCTAATAGTAGCTCTGACATGGACCATTAGTCTGTTGGCAATTCTACCCAGACACAATCTACATGAAAGACTAAAATCAGCCTATAGCCTCTGACTCATCGCAGACCACCTAAAGCCCAGGGCATACATGCAGGCCTCTGACTATAATGATGATCCAAGGCGGAAGCAGGGCTCTCTTATCTCAGCATGATGACCACTGTCCCTCAGGCTGCTCTGGGTTGCTATAATAGGTGAGATAAATGCCCTTGCCTCCTGCTTTAACTGCATTTGATCAGGAACCAGTGATGTGCTGACTGTGAGGCGTCAGGCAGAGTCCGTCGCGTCCCGGGAGAAACTGATTACACACCCCCACCCCACCCTCCAGCCTGGCCTTTCCGATACAGCGCGCTGCCATTTGCTGAGATGTAAATGACGCAAACTTCCACAGAATTAAAAGTGACAGGAAAGAGAGAGACAGAGGGAGACAGAGATGGATATATGTCAAGTGAATGTGAGAAGATAAAAAGGAGAGATGGAACAAGCAAGAAAAAAAGAATTGGTAAGGAAAGAACGGCAGGGTGGAGTTAGATAGAGACAAACAGCACGGGGGGCAGGGCCAGGGAGAGGCTGCATTCACCGTGGCATTTACAATGATTTCCCTGTCTTCTGCCATTGTGAAAGGCCTTCAAGGTCTCTGAGATAACTGCCAGTGAATTGATAGTGACAGCGAGAGTTAAGAATGAACAGACAGCGAGGAGCTACACGACAGCAGTGTCACCACTTTGTCTTCAATGAAGTCAGCCATGATCTGTAGAGTCCTAATATTTAACATGACTCTCTGCCTTGGGGGAAACAAAGAGAAATGACTCCATTTTTATGAACTAAGTTCAAAAGAAGCACTTACAGAAGATGGCGCAGATATCTCTATGACATGATTCAACTTTGTACAGATTTGGCTGCCTCATAACAATGCCGTTTTTATGCATTTGGTGACTTGGTACTCGCCATTTCCCTTATTGGGGGAATCTCCAACATCATATAACCTGCTATAACTCTATTAGCTCCAGTGAGGGTTGGTAGATGACCCCTTGAATGGGCCAATGATCAAGTCCATGTAAATGTAAACTTTAGCTGCAGATGTCTTATTTTTAAAGGTGAAACAAATGGCAAACAAAGCTGTTTATAACTCGGATCAAATAATCAAACTGGGGTTTATGTAGCAGATTATTAATATGCAAACATGATAATAAAAAAACATATAATAAATAAATATAAGAATATGTGGCTGAAAAACCACTGAACAGTTTTTTCCTGCAAACTGTGTGGGCGTGGCTAATGAGCAGCTTTATTGACAGCTGCTTATCCAACACTCCCAGCCTGCTCCACAACTCATACAGAACTAAAATCATTTTCCAGCTTCTATGTGACGCTAACTGGAAGAAAAACGTGTCATGGATACACAGCTGTGCAGACAGACAGATGAATGAACGAACAAACGGATGAGTGAAGCAATGTAAGAAGGAACAGACAAACAGATGTGCAGATGGACAGACGGATGAATGAACAAACGAACGGTAGAAGCAACATGTGAATAAAGGAACGATTTAATGAATTTTGGTGTTTGGATAAAGGAATAAAGACAGGTGGTCTAGTTTGCTAGCTTAGATAAGCTAGTGCTGGGTTGGCTTCAAGTCAGTAAGTTTCTTCCTACATTTCTCAGCGAGTCTTACTCTCAAACTGTTACATGTGGGCAGAGCAAGAGACGTCAGGCTTGCGATTGAATATGAAATACTTATTGAAGCCATACCCAAGATTAGGACCACACAATTTGCATAAAGAGGAGTATATCAGGCATTTATTAGCCTTGGGAAAGTATTCATCAGACATATTTTGTACAGGTTTGTTGCCTATTGTGCAGCTTGTGGTCATCTCTGTAACATTAAGGGTTGCCAGATTTCAGCCATGCCTTTTTTGTTCCCTTTTTTCTTAGTTTGTTTGTTTACAGTTGTTTTTGTACATAAACAGATAAATGTCTTTAATTCTTTCTTTTATTTACTTCTGAAAACTTTGTATAAAAAATATATATATTTTTTAATAACTTTATTTCCTTTTTTACTCCAAATGCTTTACCGCCACTGCGTAAAGCAAATAAAATCATGAGAAAATAACTGTTTACACACAATATCTCCCATAATCTTACTGATATATAAACCCGAATGGTTATTTGGAAGTTGCTGCATTTAAATAAAATAAGGGACTGGCATGTTTTCAACCCCATTGTAACATAGCCTAACCCTGCATATGTGCCTACATGGGGACTGTGTCTCAATTCACATACTCACATACAGCCATGCTTCGCAACCCAACATTTTAGTGTTTGCTCTGCTCCCAAGAAACCTGATCCAACTAATCCACCTCATTAACAAGCCCATGCTGAGTTGAAGTAGGTGGGTTTTGGCAGGAAAATGCAAAATACATGTGCAGGGTTGGGGGTCCTCCACAACCACAGTTGGGTTACAACTGCTATACAGTATACTCAGAATGATAATGGGATGAACGGCGGTGCAATAATTTGACATGCTGTTTGTAGTATATGCAGTTTGTGATGCAACTGCTGAAAACCCCTACCATTTGATAACTTGAATGCGAGCAAACAAGAAAGAGAAAGTACAAGAAAAGAGATAGAAGCTAAAATGGCACAAAGAGTCCAGAGAGTTTAATGTGCGTTCTACAGTATCAAGGGGACACAGACTGAGCTTAAACCTGGCAATAGATATCAACCGATATGGGTTTTTCGATAGCCGATGTTTAGAGGTTAGGGTCCGGCGAAGGCCGATATGTGATATGTAAGTTTTCCACTTTATTTAAATATTTCTAAACTTAACATAATTTACAGAATAGCGAGTTAACAAGAAAAAAACTAAATATTTTTATCTGCCCCCCAAAAAGTATGACCACATTACTGCTGAAAGAATGTAACATACATCTTCTCTTTGTACCAATAACAAACAAGTTATTAAGAAGTGCATTGAAATATACTTCCACACAGCCGAGACGTTTGCTGCAGTTACAAAGAGTGCCTCACTTCACGCTCAAGTTTTTATTGCCTTGTAGTAAAACAGTGGTTCTTTAAGCAGAATGAGGCACTGGGAGAGAGCAAGAGAGAAACAGAAACAGCGCGCGCGACGTGATAGACAGAGAGAGAAAATAGCGAGTGCGACCGATAGAGAGAGAAAGAGAGAGAGAGAGAGAGAAACAGCGCGTGCTACATGATAGACAAGGAGAGAGAGAAAAACAGCGCGTGCGACACGATAGAGAGAGAGAGAGATGATATGCTGTAATTCTTAACACAGCTTAACACTCTGTTCTGTTCTCTTTACTCTTTCTTTAGTTACGTTTGGCTCAAATGCTTGAAGCTGAATACTATCTGGGAGACACTGGTTGATCTGGTGAGACTCGCTGTGTAGCAATAACGTGCTAATGTGTGTAATGCACTAGAGCAGTTAGCTTTAGCCCCGGAGCTAAGGAGTAAAACAGCCGCTCTTGTTCATGTCTACAGCCGGACCTAGAAACACGTAACCGCGTTCGTAATCGTATCATCGTAATCGTATCATTAAAACCTCGTTGTTCTTTATAAATTATTAATTTTGACTTATTTTGCCAAACAGTTCCAAAAGTTTCGGCTTGGGGTCCTTCACATGCGGCAGCAGCACGTTCCACCGCAGCAAAAACACAAGGCTGCCTGCGGACGTGCCTGACTTTAAATTGGCGCTACCAAACACTGATATATATTAAAAAATGACAAATATTAGCCAACTGATATATCAGTGTATCTCTACCTGGCAACCCTTTTTGTGTACCAAGGATTTAGTAAAACAGAGAGCAAACCTGCAACAAACCTTTAAAACCCTTTAGAAATTCTACTAAACCAAACCAAGCATCCTCACTTTACAGAACAGTAGTGTATTTAAAACATATTCGCCCACTTACAAGAACTTCATAAAGAGGAGCAGCAGAAGAGAGAGAGAGAAACTCCTCTGAGCAAAAGAGAGAGATCTAAAAGGCTGACGTCAGTGGCTCTAATGGACTTTAGTGGGCTTTTACGCTTTTGCCATGCGAGTCACATCCCAGGATCGATACCTTTCAGTGGCTCAGTGTGAAATAACGAGAGATTCATTATTAGCGAATGACAGCCGTTACCTTGTTTCTTAATCAGAGAATCTGTCTTAATTGCTAGGCCTATAATTAAGACAGGTGGTGGGGCTCACATGCATAAGCATTTAGGAGAGGATGCCTACACACACGTGTACAAAGAGCACACGCGCGAGCACAGACGCTCAGGCAGAAACTTCATCAACCTCCTGTATACCTGAGCACTCGGGGGAGGGGGGCGAGCGTGATGCAGAGAGAAGGCGGGTAAAAGAGTGAGAGAGAAATAATAGAGAGAGAGCACAAGAGAGAGAGAGTGAGAGAGGCAAGCCCTGCAGTATGGCGCTCTCTCACCGACGGTTGCCTCATCAATCACGGGCGGCTGCGGCCCAGACGGATGGGGGGCCGCTGGGGAAGGCGCGCGCGTCTCTCCATCAAACTGATGTTTTGAAAGTAAGTAATCAGTGTTCTCCATGGGCACTCCTTCTGTGTCGGAGCACCCCTCCTCCACCCTTCCCCTCATCCTTCCCCTCCCTCCTTCCATCTTCCCTCCTCGTTTCCTGCTCCATGGAGTCAAGGCCTCTCCACCCTGCTGCATTCTGGGAGCCATATTTCATCCAGTTCAGCACGACGGGGGGGCACAGCACCGCTCAAACACTGAAGGGTAGTTTTTTTTTTTTTTTGTTTTGTTTTTTTGCAATCTGTCATGTAGGAGAGAGGGAAAGAAATATGAAATAGAAGGAAAGATGAACAAAAAGCTGTGCTGTAGCAGCACTTGTGCACGGTCTGGAAGAATCTGTCCCCTTTTCAGGAGATTCATTTGCACGTCAGTTGCTTTTTACATTGTGTGAATGTTTCATGATGGATGGGCATGATTTCGGATTTCGGATTTTTGGAAATAGGTCCAAAATGTTTGGTTGACTGTTACATTCACTTACATTAAAGGAGCAATATGTAAGATTCAGAGTTAAAAATGTTTCAAAATAAACCAAAGTAATCAACAGTATATGAAGAAATAAGTTTTCCTTGTACTCTGGACCAGAGATATCTACTGAAGTTGGCCCCAGTCCATTCTTTCTGTAATACCACTTTGTATCTCAAGAGGTGTTAGTGAGTCACTGTACTGTTGAGTCCAATCAGTCCAGAGGATGAAAAAGTAGTACTGCTGCCCCGACAGTGTATTCTAACCTCTTGTCAAGCATGTTGAAGATGCTGCTCCTGGTTGGATCATTTTAGGATCAGTAGCCAATGAAATGATGAGTAAACACAATGAAGATCTTGGCAAACAGCCGTTATACTGACCACCGCCCATTCTCGGCAAGAATCCACGCTCGGCAGCAAAAAAAGATATAAATAACAATATTGCAGAGCACTGCCATTGCTTTTCACCACCGGAGGCGCTCTTAGAGAGTTCAGGGAGGAAGACTGAACAAGGGGATGGAGGGATTGTGCATTTCAGACAATGACTTGCATCTAATTGCTCCTTTAAAAGTGAATAATGTTTCAGGCTCCTAAGTGGTGCCAAATTGTGGGGGGCTTGGAGGGGCATGTCTTGGAATCTATGATGACACGCACAACAAGAACAACTTCTTGGAAAAAAAAAAAAAATAAGATTCTGATTCAATGCCAGCATGTAATTTCCAGGACTGTGTAGTATAAGCTACAATTAGCAGCCTTATTGGATATAGCTGATTATTAGTCTGGTAATAATAAGCTTTCTGATAAATAATCTCTCCGGCAGTCAAGTGTGCTGAATAATATTGTGTATAAAGAATCCTTGCTATGTTATTAACGACCCAGCTCATGCTCGCTTTCTGCTTTTTATCCTTCCCTGTAATTCACTGGGCTTAAGCCTGCGGAGCTCATACGAATCAGATGGAGCCGCAAGCCTGAGACACTGAGCCTGTGGGTCAGATCATTTGTACAGGAGTGCTCGGCTTGGCCCGGCCCCAGAACCTCCATTTTGAGGATCAGAAGGGCTGAAGGGGGGTCGCGGGGAGGACGGCAGCGTGGCATGCAGCAGAACAAATGGACCTGTGCACCGGCTAATGACCACACAATGCTTTTATGCAGACACATATTTCACCTGCAGGTTTGTGCCCAACACCCACAAAAGCCATTTCAATAAAGCATGTATTTACAGTGAGTGATGGACTCCGGCAAATGTCACTTGGGTTCGAGTTGCAGGCTGCCCCATTATATCTCCTGATTTAGTGGGGCTTCAGATTCAGGCTGCATTCTTTTGTTCATGAAGTACAGTCGAATCTATCCGCTTTTCATAAGGCTGAAGTATTCCGTATGGGAAAACACGCATGCGAGCAGATGAAATTTCCACTCGTGGTAAAATCTGATTTTATTGAAATGGGATTCTGTATCGTCACTGACACTGTGATGAAATATGCTTGCCTGAAGTAAATCTTAAAGGGCCCAGAATGTAGAAAACCTTCTTTTTTTTTTTAGAAACAGGAGTTGTATAATAAGATATAACTTCAATATACAGTCAATATACAGTTCATGCAATGTGTTTTTATTCCGCTGCTGTCCAAAGAAAACATGTCCATTTTTGTCTGTCGTTTACATTGTGTGCAGGTTTCATGATAAATGGATCAATAGAAATGCTTCTTGGAAAAAATTCTGGTTCCATTGACTTACATTAAAAGTAAAGTATGTTTTTGCCCTCTCCTGTAAAGTTGCTGTTTTGGAAATACTTGTTTTCTTTGGTCAGCGTTGATTTATCCACCCTTGTTAGCGATTCTCTTTTGATATTATAAGGAGTGTTTCAACTTTTACTGGCAGGACAGCCAAACAGAAAGAAGCCTATTTACATATGCCAGTCTTAAAAGCTGCATAACATAAACGGGGCCAATAAGGGTCTATACTGTGTGCCTCTGGTTAGCTTAACCATTTCCAGTGTAGAGCTCCATTCTTACAGCTGCTGCACTATTTAGGGTGGAACAGGAAAATGCTAACAAGAAGCTGGTGATTAAGAAGCCAGGCCTTGAGTTAAAACTACAGGCAGGATAGTCTAAATGTCCACTTTAGAAAATGCTTCCAGCATTAAAATAACGTTTAGGACATTTTAAAAGTCTAAATCAGCAACTATGGATATTAAGTCTGTACTAAATTAGAATTTGGTAGCCAGTAATGCATCAATTACTAACTGCTAAGTAGCCTAAATTCTGTATTGCTTATTTCTATTATATAGAATATTTTCATATCTATCCATGTAAAATCATGTATTTGTTTTTTGCACTTATTGTAATTATTGATTAGTCTTAGTAGGAGGACTGATAAGTATTGACACTGACAGCAATATTGTTATAGATAAAATCCTATATCCATCCCTAGTAATATGCAAAAACTGATATAGTTTAAAACACACCACATGCCGAACATCACATGCCCAGTCTGTGCAGTCAGTATATGGAACTTATTGGAACTTGCTTATATATATATATATATATATATATATATATATATATATATATATATATATATATATATATATATATATATATTAGCAAGTTCCAATAAGCTCTAAAAACAGTGTATTTTATTGTTAGAGAGTGATTAGACAATAGTCATATAAATATCATAACTGTTTTACTACATGGCAGAAAAATATAATATATGCTTTTTAAATGTAGATGTTTCCCTTAACATTTATGTTCTGTATGGTGATCAACTCATTAACTGGTTGATCAGTTATAGTTGGTCAATCACATCATTAACACATTTTACATTTTACTGTCTATCTTTAAAGTCAAATATTTTGCAAGCAGTGCTGCAAGAAAAAAAAACTCAGCCTTAAGCATGATTCATTTGTATTATATGAGAGTGCTAATCCCCCTCAGAGTTACATTATGCAATGGATTACACAGATCTTTCTCTCTGAGCTGAGCTGAGCCCCCTCATATATCCCAAAGGGTACCCAACCAGTGGGACTGCGAGGCTGTGTAGTAAGACAGAAGTATCAGAGCCCTGTGAAAATAACCAGGCTGTTGCGGCACCGCCCAACCGATGGCCAACAGGCTCAGCAGTGCAGTTTTGTTTAAAGGGAAGTGTGATTGGTGAGATTGAGAGTGTTGAGGGCTGCTAAAGTCCCTCCTGAGAGCTATAGCCCTGTAATCAGCGTAGGGTACATTTCCATCACCTGCGCACTTCACACATAGACATAAAAGCATGTTATCATATTTAACTGCTGCATAATGTGCAAGAAGAAGAATATGCACTATGATTCAGCCTTTTTTGTTACAGGTTTTTGAACAAAAGAGCTAAAACTCAAACTGATTCATGAGCCTTATATCAAGCTAATCTCCAGTGGGAGCTAATTATATTAAAAAACTGAGCAACTTAATCTAAGATTTCTCTGGACTAACAGGGGATGTATAAGAATCATGGCAAGAAGCAACAGAGGAGTCTTTGACTGAGCAGCTAGTGCTGCAAGATCAAATGCACTGTTATATATAGAGGTTTTATAGACACATATGTTTGCCCACCTCAAATGATTTCCATTGTAAGACACCAGGTTATGGATAAGCTCTGTTTAGAGCTTGACCACTGTGCTGCTTGGCATTCATGGGCTAATGTTAATGTACTGTATTACTTATTGGAAATAAGACGTTCTGCTTCTTGGCCCAAAGGCTGCTTGGACAAAATGTTCAAATTTAATGCTAAACTTTGCTGACTTCAAAACATTTCAAAGTTAAGAAATGTGTTATTCATAATTGATGTAGAAAAATTGGCACATGCCTTTATAACTTCAAGGTTAGACTACTGTAATGCATTGTTATCAGGATGCTCCAGCAGGAACCTAAATAAACTTTAGTTAGTTCAGAATGCTTCATCTAGAGTACTAACTAAAACCAGGAAATTTGATTACATCAGTCCAGTTTTATCAGCGCTACACTAGCTTCCTGTTAAATTCCATATCAAATATAAAATTCTTTTATTGACATATAAAGCCCTGCATGGTCTTGCACCAGAGTTTCTGCAAGATCTTATTTCCTATTATGAACCACCACGATTACTCAGATCACAGGATGCTGGTTTGCTATTGGTTCCTAAAATTTAAAAAAAAATCCTACAAAGCCCCCAAACTGTGGAATAATCTATCAGTTGATGTTCTGGACTCAGACACAGTCTCAACCTTTAAGTCTAGACTAAAAACATACTTACTTAGTTTAGCTTTTGGTGATTAACCTCTCCATTTAGATAAAGGGAGGAGCTCCGGGGGTTTGCTGACAGAGGCTTATGGTAAACTGAGATGCTGGTGCTCTTGTCCCACCACGTCACACGATCACACAGGTTTGTTGACGATGGAGTGGTTGGTGCTCTCATGTCTATGTTGCCTACTGGTCTCCTTTTAGCCTCTGCTGTTATAGTTAGACCTGCCAGAACCAACTTTGTTTCTTTGCTCTTTCTGAGATAATGACCGCCCTCCTGTCCTGCCAAATACTGTTGGAAGACTGACCATCAGGGCCTCCAATCAGTTCTCCTCTTCATTCGTGCCATCGGCTACACCCACTACTGCATCACTGAGTCATCCAGCTGTACCAGCATTAAGATAAGATGGGACTGTTTTCAGCTCACTCCCACTTTCCACAAAGACTGAGTGAGAGACTGCCTTAGTCAGAGACTGCCTCTACCTGTGCAGTTTCTAAAGCTTTTACCATCCAGACTTAGATTCTCTCAGTTTCTATTTTGAAATTATCTTAATAAACTGTAAATACTGTTAAACCGGAGAAGGATGGGTCACCTCATGTGAGTCTTGGTTACTCCCAAGGTTTCTTCCTCCTGTCTAAGGAAGATTTTCCTGGCCACCATTGCCTCTGACTTGCTTACAGGGGTTTGGCATGCTGTGACTTTATGTTTTCATTATTTTCAAACTCTTTGTGTTTTGTGTATTGTGTGAGGGCGTGCCAAGCTTTCTGGTAGACAGCCAGTAAAGACTGTGTTACGAGCTGATGTCACCTTGGAACCAAGAAAAGGGCTGGAGTTCCAACAAGGCATTTCTCGCAGCTGAGAAAAGTGGTTTCTGTTGGAATGAGTTTCTTCCTCTGGCATATACATTAGGTTTTACAACTTTGTAGATTATTTACACTCACAGAAAAGTATAATACTTCACACAGTAGTTAGTGTGGTTTAGAGCACAGTATCATTTACTGAAACCCATAAAAATTAACCAGCATTTACTGTGTAGCTAAATGCTGCCACCAGTCACTTTACACAAAAAGTTTTGTACTGAATTCTACTGAATGCATACACATCACCCAGATATACTAATTGTACAAAATAGGCTTACGATTTCTGTTGTTTCTTTTTATAATTAACTGTATTTTGGTAGTTAAAGATATAATAATGCACAACCTCCAGCATCCTTGTGCCTGCATGATCACAGTAATGCAAAGGGGCGCCAGAATTCAGTACAACACCCCACTCTAATATATTTGTGTGATAGTAACAGCAAAATCATTTTTAAGTTTTAAGTTTTTAATAATATTGTGCTTTCAAAAAACCTGCAGCGATGCTTAATTTAAATGAATGATAAACCCCTATGGTGGCCAAGAAGACCCAACGTGCTGCAGATTCACAAACACACTACAAACAGAAGACACTTTCAGCAAAACGGCAACATGGGCACTGCATTTAACAAACGCACTGCAAAAACACGAACGCGCTGCAAAAACACGAACGTGCTGCAAAACCGTCCACAACACAATGAAGGTGTTGTGCTGAGCCGTGGTAGCATCTAATGAGAGGTAAGCTTGGCTATTTTTGATAACTTTGAAAAAAGTTCAAGCTGCTAAAAAGCTTACAAAAAAAAAGAAAACGAAAAAAAGCAGCTTTATTTGGACACTAAACACGTCTTGGTTGATCTATGTCAGCCGATGTGAGTGGTAAATTATATTTATGGCCAAACTATTTAAAGTTTTTACTTTGGAATACAGTAAATGTGGAGAAAAGACGTTGCTATTGTGTAAAATGTTGTAAATAAATATTGCAGTTATTTATCCTATGCTGAGCTGATACAACTAACCACATCACAGAACAGCATTTGTCACATTCAAATGAATGAACACAATGGTGCTGAGCTGTCGCCTGTCCTTACTGCGTCCTTGAGCTACACACACATGCTCACATACACACACACACAAAGGCGAAAACCGGATAGGCCATTAAAAAAATCAAAGAGCTTCTGCTAGTCACCTGCCTCATTACGTCTTTCCTCAGCCATCAGACTAAAGTAAATTTGCCTTTTTGTGGTTGCAATCAAGTACTGGAGTGATGATTAATGAGTTAACATCACATGCTAAAAATGTGTAAGTAAATTAAAAGTATAGAAGAATGGATTGTTCCAAACGTCCACAGTCTGCAGAAGTTTCCAGTCCGCTAACAAAATGTCTTATTAAACGGTGGTCCGGTTTGTACTTCATATCTGCCTAAGAAATGAGCCCTAATAACAAGGGTGAAGATGAAGAAAGCAGCCAGCTTACAAGCTTGATTAGCATGACCTTTGAAATAACCAGGCTTTATGTACTGAGAAGCAGTAGTTCAAAAAAGGTTCATCACACCCAAGACTCTAAATATTCAAACGGATTATTGCTGGACTCAAAGCCCTTAAAGCAACATGGGCATATTGAAATAAATGTTATTCAATAAAGAAATAAAATAAATAATAAAAAACAATTTAAAACGGTCACTAATGAGTAATATAATTAGGTGGTGGCTGAGTTATAAAACATTGAGTAACACAGTATAATTATGATTTGGGTTTAGGTATATATCACAGTGTGTAGTACATTTATGCTTTTTAACTTCTGAAATTGAACTATTTTCAAAGCTTAGGTAATCCTATTGTGTAGTTTAACAATTGCATATGCTACAGAGGTTACAAAAAGTTTATAATTTTGTCAAATTTTGTCATTTTATGGCAGGAACCCCCCCCAAAGAAAACCTACCCCAAACCTGGGAGACAACGACTTGGCTAGACGGGTTACATGGGCCAGATGAAACATGGAGGCAGGCCTATAAGACTATACAGTTGCCGAGACCATGTTCGACCATGTTCAGATCTCCTCAAAGAATGTTTGTACTGCGTTAGCCTCAAGAATATTTTACAACACATAATTTCAGCTGTTAAACAATATTAAGTCTTTAAAATTTTTATAGGGTAAAGTATATAAACAGATGTCTATATGGTACTCTAACCCTACAAACATATTAAAAAGTGCATATGGGCACAAGGCAGCTTCTCAAGCTTAGCAAAAATAGTACTGAATGTTTTACAAGCAAAAATCACATTAGGAGGCAACAAGCCTCTAATGTTGCGTGAAGCTTGTCTCTTGTGGATGTGTTTGAAGCTACTCTTGTCATGTGGGAGCCTGCACACTGTCAAGCTTCTGATGAGATAATGTAAAAAAAAATACAATGTATTTACAATGTATAACTGTTTTGTCTAAAACGATTCACTGTTATAATTTTACCAGTGTCTATGTCACTCTTCCTTTTTTTTACTGGAAATGCCAATCAGTTGGATTGTTCCTTCACCTTATCTTTCAGTATGTCCCTCTACACTACAACTTGTGAACACCCATAAGAAATGACGGGACACCTTTGTTGCTGTGTTAATATAGTCAGCTGGCATATTCTGGACTTTATAGCAGTGCGTGCCTCATGTATATTAATGACGATTCACGAACAGCTTCACTCCACCAATGAGCTGATCAACCCACCAACCAATTAGCAGTCAGTAGCATTTCCTACTACCTAAAACCTGTTTGCTGTAGAAAAAAGGAAATACACAGGTAGGTTTTCTTTACTTTTTAGTGAAACACTTTCTAAAAGTAAAGAAAGTCTTAAATAAATCCATCCATCCATCCATCCATCCATCCATTATCATCCACTGAACAGGTTGCCAATCCATCGGATGGCCAATATACACTTACGCACACACTCACACCTACGGGCAATTCAGAGTGACCGCTCATGTATGTGTTTGGACTGTGGGAGGAAACTCGAGTACCTAGAGAAAACCCACCCAAGCATGGGAGAACATGCAAACTCCACACAGAATGTCCCAGACCAGGAATCAAATCCAGATCACCTTGCTGTGAGGTGAAAGGGTTAACCACTACACCACCGTGCCGCCTATCTCAAATAAATCTATTTTTTAAAATTTTCAACATTTAGCTTCACTCGCCCCCATTGATTTACGACATGACGCATTTTGCAGTCATGTATATGATATAACCGGAGAAACGGGAAGCGGTCAGACTCTACTTTAAACCGACTCTAAATCAGCATGGTGGTATGTGGGGGTGCCACGCAATGCTAAACACTACGTCTTTGCAGGATTTTTATTTATAGAATTTGGTAAATACTACAAACCATTTAAGCCTTTACTGTTAGCAAACCATTTTTGGACCCAAAACAAGGTTGACTTAGAAATTACTTCCATTCAGCTCCACATAAATGACATATCAAATCTAGCATTCACGAGAAGCCAGAGCAGACGTTTTAACACGCTGACATTCTGTCATAAACATTAAGTTCATATAAGCCTCAGAGTTCTGTAAACACACACTTAGTATTTAATTTGAGTTAAAAAGCCAGTAAAATCGCAGGGAGTTTTGACATCCACCCAACTGGAGTGGAAAGCATTTGGACTATTGGTGCAGTAGGCATGCCTGTGCCTGGCACCGTGTTCCTCCACTGCGCTGGCAAGCTCCACAGAGGCCTTGTTCTGCATCACTACCCACTACTCCTTCCCCCTCCATCAACCATGAGCCTGTCCAGAATCTGAAAAAGCCCATCGCCGTCACAGCACATACAAGTTTAATCACTTGGACTTTCCCGTTCTCTGGTCCGAGCAGGTGTTGTTGCTGTTGTACAGGCTGCGGTGTAAAGGCTGAATGTCGAACACTGAGGATTGTAAACAGGTTTACTGCAACTTGTAGGAACAGATCAATTTTCTACACTCTGTTGATCACAGTGTTCAGACCTATCACTCAGAAGGTTCTGGAGAATTTCAAGAACATACGATGTGCACTCGGTTTTTTAAAGTCCTCCTCATTCATGTGAGTCCACAGACAGAAGCAGTGATGTTTCTATAAAGATGTAGCCTTATGGCCAACATTTAGAGGAATGGTTCGGCTACAAAATAACAAGGAGATGGTCTAGGAGCCAGGTTTCCATCTTTAGTCTTGCACAGGAGCTACAAGGCTAATATTCCTAAAGGATAACAGATATCTATGTCACCCAAAACCATGTCTTCGCTGAACTACCACTTTTAAGACAAGGGGCGATTTACAGATTACATTTAACACACAATCTCAGCAAAGCTTTCACTCTCAATACATATATAACACTGTAGTTCACCATGACTGAACACAGTAGTTTCATTGGGCTATATCTCACTACATTTGGTTCAGCATGGCAACGTTCACACTGCAAGTATGTTTAAATTCCTATTGCAGTTCAGATCATTACTATCTTGACTATCAGTTGCCACGTTGACCCTGCTAAAAGAAAAACAGCACAGGCCAGTATTCACTCCATACCGGGTTAAGCTGGTATAGTGCTGGTCTAGTGCTAGTTTAGTTGGCCACCCAGCTTGGTCATGTTAGTTGTCGTCATCAAAACACGACATATGCTGGTTTTTCTAGCAGCGGCCACAATGATGTGTGTCATAAACACATACAAAAAAAACAACAACAGGAATTTGGATCTAGGTATCCTCATTATGATTGTCTGGCCTTGTATCTTGTCATTTTCATGAAATGTGGAGAAATGTGGAGCCTCAATCTTTGTGGCTTAACAAATTGGCCAGCTAGTTATTATAATTGGCCAAAGCTTGCTAGCTGGCCAGTTGTAGGGTTGTTGTCAAAGAAGCAAAATAACCATGCATGTATTTAATTCTTTATCTTAATATTTAAAAAAAATCTCAACAAAAAATCTCATAGCTAAAACAGTTAGGGCTGGGTATCGCCACTGATTTCCCGGATCGATTCAATCCCGATTCACAAGGTCCCAATTCAATTTGATTTCCGATTCGATTCAATTCAATATCGATTCATTTAGGGATATTTCAGTTACAATAATATGTTTTGTTTGAATATGAAAAGAGATTTTCAGAGAACTAATGTGGTACACTCAACCTACCATTACTAAAAACATTAGTGTTTATATGTTTATATACCGTCATGGTTTCTGAATCCAAAATGTAGGGGGCTGGAATGCTAATTTTCGATCACAGGTTTATACGTATCGATATTGGATTATTCAAATGAAGACCGATTTGAATCGAAAAATCAATTTTTTAAACACACCCCTAAAAACAGTAGACTAAATTCCAGGAGGCCTCAGCCAATAGCCTGAGTGTGAAGGCCAAAACCTACGGCTCTGGATAATCAGCTTGCTGTGTCAACTCTGGGCAGAAATCATCAACCATGCAATAGAAAAGCAGCTTAAGACTGAGCGACTCTGCTGATCTGATACTTGACCATGTTGTGCATCACTTCCCAAATGTAAAAGCATGCCAGGTTCATGGCAGGGCCCCAGGTGGATCTGCATGAATGATCATTCTGCCGAGGCGGAGGGCGCGTGATTGAGAGGGCCCGTCCCTCATTGTCGGCTTTCTGAATCACTGTTTCACATTGAGATCTAGGAGACAACAACCTTCCTGGCTGGGCAATCGATAGCCATAGAGAGCTGCCAAACATATCTTAATTCCGAGAGTGGCCTTTTGTATGGCAGATGAGCAGGAGCTGCTCTTTCTTTGTTGCTCACCTCGCCTCGGTGCGCCGCAGATTTAAGAGAGCCGGCTCTGATGGCACTGCTGCCTCATTTGTAACATTTCGCTCTTCCTGCGGTCTAACAGCACCGACACTTCTCTTGGCTGTCTGCCGCTGACTACTGAGAATGGCATTCGTCCCACAGATGACAATGCACAGAAAGTGACAAAAGAAGTTTAATTTCTCTCTTTTCACCGTGTTTGGAGTTTCAGCGTGTCAGTTTAAGCAATGAGGCTCTCAGGACAGTTTTTATATGCTGCTTGTCTACGACTTTAGATCAACAAAGAGATATGAGATGAGGGAAGGGAATTTGCAACAGGTACACTGTAATTGAAATGTTGAAAATATATGATAACAAGAAGAGTTCCTTGAAATACAGAACATTGTTATGGAATGAACAACTAACGATGTTCACCATCATCATTTCCTAGTGATGAACATGACAGCCTAATCACCATGTCACTAAAGGCTGCACACTTATCCTAAAAACTGTCTACAATTTCATCAAACCTCCCCATTTCTCTGACATAACAGACTTGCTAATCGGTGTAGCTGATCTGTATATGACATAAACTGTCACTGCAAATGGAAATATGTTGGTATTATAACTGAAATAGCACACCAAATTATCAACACAGATTGAGTTAAATGTTCATCTGCCAGTTATTTCATTCACAATAGGCCATAAAATTGGCTTCCAACAAAGGTATAATGCCTATGATTCGTTTGCTTGTATCTGAACCTGACCTGCAGTGATTTGTAAACCTACATTGGGACAAAGTCATGATATTTGAAGTTCAAGCTTATCATCCTCATTGTTTTTACAAACATAAGCTATTTCTGAAATTGATGCCTGCAACACTTTCCTAAAAAGTTGGGACAGGAGCAAATTTAAGAATGGAAACATTGTGAAATTTCATAAATATTTAAATATTCGAAATATCCTAAACAGATAACGTAGTCATGCTTGGGTATGAAAATGTCGTCCAGAAAGAGGCCAAGTCATAATCATGTATGAGGTATGAAGTTGAGATTGAGGCTTATCAATTATTTAATTACTTTATTTTAAACTGATATGCTTCTGTGATCACTATCAACTTATGGACTCTGAAGTAATTTGACAAACCATTGCCAACACCCAGCATCCTTCACTGCATCCGCAAATGAAACTTGAGACTGAGAGGAATCCATATATCAACAATGTCCAGATAAGCTCCTGACTTCTTAAGACTCAAGCTCATCTGAAATAGAATGATGCCCAGAGGAAATGTGTTGTTGTCCAATAAATCAACCTTTTGGATTGTTTATGATAACAATGAACATCATGTTCTCTGAGGCGAAAATGACTGAGAACATCCAGTTAACAGTGTGAAGTTCAAAAGCCGGCCTCTGTCATGGTATTGACGCGGTAATAGTGGGTAAATTACACATCTGTGAATGCATCATTAACTCTGAACACATGTTGGAGCAACAGAAATTGTCTGTTAACATGACAACTGCAAACTGAGATGCATTCAGCATATGTTATAATAGCATGACTGCGTAATCTAAGAGTGCAGGTGCTAGACTGGCCTGTCTGCGGTCCAGACCTCTCTCCTGCTGAGTACCAAATATAAAGTTGCACAAAAGAATGGCAACAAAAATCTGATTTAAAAAGGTTTCAGTTTGTGTCTTCAGTACCTAAATGAATATTAAATGTTGTTAAAAAGGAACGTGAGCTAACACAGTGGTAAACATGCTCCTGTCCCAACTTTTATGGAATGTGTTGCAGGCATCAAATATTAACCAAACACATATTTACAGAAAACAATGCCATTCATAAAGTATGGATTGGATTCATACATTTTGATCATATTTCCATTCTTATTTCTGTACTTCCACTTCTGTGAGACTTCTTTGTCTCCATATATAAAGAATGGTATATCAGACTACTCTTTTGATTGCTGGAAGTCTCTGCCTAATTAGTTAATTCAAAATAAAAAGTAATGCATAAATGTGTTAAACTACTTGTTACTATCTGAACACTGTATATGACATAAACTGCCACTGCAAATGGAAACATAACTGAAATAGCAAATCAAATTATCAATACAGATTGTGACGCATGGTGACCTGCCAGTTATTTCAATCACAGTAGGCCATATACGTGGCTATGACCTCTGTGTACCTGAAATTTGTACCAAATATTTATAAACTCAATTCCAAAAAAGGCAAAATGCTAATGATTCATAACCCTGTATTCGATCCTGATCTGCAGTGATGTGTAAACCTTTATTTGGACATGATATATGATATTTAAGTATAAAACTAAAAGAGTTAAAGAAAAATTACAGTTTTGGATCTAAACCGTGAGCTAAAGCCATATGTATTTGCTGGGAGAGGTGCAGGTTCTGAACTATCAATTTCTACCATCCTGATACCATCCCACTGTTGCCAACTCCTCAGTAAGGAGAGTAGCTATTGGCTGTCCTCAAAGTCGCTAGAAGTCGCTAAATGACGTAATTGCTTAATTTGCATAATGGTCTATTTGCGTGTATTTGAAGGAATAGCGTTGTGGGAGAGTAAAAAGTGAGTAAACACCCTAAATATGTTATAACTACAAATAAACTTTGAATAAATGAACTTCTTCTGTGAATTCTTTTTTTGTTGTCTTTGAAATAGGCTGTGTCACACTGAAGAATTTCTCTCAGTAAAGTATCTATCTATCTAAGACGCATTTATATTTATATCCTGCTCTGTAGATAGAGGACTGGATCAGCTATGGCTTTGGGCATGTGCAGTGAGTGTAGTGGGTCGTGGAGTGGTGAGGGTCTGCTCTGACTGTGAGACTGAGCACTGGGAGTGTAGGGATTTGTGGAGTGGTGAGGGTCTGCTCTGACTGTGAGACTGAGCACTGTGAGTGTAGTGGGTGGTGGAGTGGTGTGGGTCTGCTCTGACTGTGAGACTGAGCACTGTGAGTGTAGTGGGTCGTGGAGTGGTGAGGGTCTGCTCTGACTGTGAGACTGAGCTCTGGGAGTGTAGTGGGACGGGGCTCACGGCAACCCCCGCTGCTCGCTGAGGACAGTAACTGAAGATCATGTATGTGCAGCTCAGAGTCTCCAAAAGTCTTCAGTCGCTAGATTTGTTGCTAGTCACTTAAAAAAAAAAAGTTGCTAGAGGGTCTGAAAAGTCACTAAGTTGGCAACACTGTGCCATCCTGGCTTGTACAATGGAAGATATTTTATGATGTCATGAATGTAATAATTAGTGTGTACAAGGTTATTTTAGAAAACATATTTTTTCATTTAGTTTTGACACTGAAACAAACCTAAGAAAGAATAATAACTCCACTGGTCATTAACCATTACCTCATTTTAATTAATAATAGCAATATTAGTAATTGTTAATATTATAATACAAGAAAATGACAATCCTGTAAGACTTGTCTAGACTTGTAGAAAGACTTTTAATATTCTATGTTGTACCAAGAGTGTGGGTGCTCAGATGATGATGATAAAAGAAAGCAAATAGCCTATAAATGAACAGCGTAAAGGTCAATGATGTCCTAGCAGTAAAATGGTAATATCTTTCTCTCACAATGTTAGACTTTTTTTGATGGCACAGAGGAACAGCTCAAACTTTTTCATTTAGGCTTTAATTCTCGAGGTTCAAGCTCGGCTTCCTTATTAAAACGTGATGAGTGTTATCATTAACTTCTGATAATGTGATACGCGGCATTAGAAAAGTGCCTCTGTCTTGCATTCTGGTCCAGTCCTACTTTATTCTGGAGAAACAATTATATCACACATGGATAACAAAAGCATATATCAGAGCATAATAGGTGTTTCTTAGTATGTTCATTTGTCGGGATACAATAAAAGCAAATAGCTACATGCTAATGCTGATACACTCGAATCAAGAGGAATTAGGGCTGCAGACATTCAGCAGATCTTTTTGTGAATCTTCAACGACATTGTTTCCAACCTGAAAGCAACATTGGGTACAATCTTATTACCAGCCTTCACATTACATTATCATAAACATGTTAGCATGAGAAAACATCAGGAAGTGGAGGGAATAAAGTGTGAAGTTAGGGAAAACAGCCTCTCTCTAATGAAAGACAGTGGGTTTTCAGCAGATTGAAGGGAAAGGAAGGTGCTATTTCATTTGCGCTTAGCATTCTCAGGGAGATCAGCACAGGAACGGAACTTGCGGCCGGTGTTACCTAAACAATGGCCATTATTACAGACGCATAAGTGAGCTGAAATGAAACCAGTCAGAACAAGAGCTATTACACTGCAGGAACACTGCGTATAAGCTGTATCTCCCTCTCTTTCACCCCGGACATGCTGTCCATCACACAGAGCACCGACCTAGACTGCTAGCTTACCAAGACCTGTGTGTATACACATTCACATACAGACACAATCAAGCAGACCTCAAACTGAAGATCTTTTCATTCAGTTTTTTTTATTTATCTTTAAAATACTCGCTTCGTAATAAAATATATAACACAAAAGTATGACGCAGATACGCAGAAAGAAAAAATTAATACTAACCGAAAATAGCCTGGCATAATTGTTTTCTGCCTTCTTAATAAACAATCAGAACAAAATCAAGGCATTTTTGTGATATTCTTCTATAATATGTTTATTTTTTTGTATTTGAGAACATATAAGGCTTGATTTTGACATTTTCCAGAATTGAGAGCTTGTAAAGACATGACTACATTGTACAGGTGGGCGGTACAAAAAAAATGAAGCATCTCAATACTGTTCTTTTATGATACTATTTTTTTTTTATCATATATTTACTATTAAACGTTACAAGTAGTGCCACATTTAAAAAACACTGTCAAACACAATGAATCCAGTTACTTGTATTAAATATTTTACTCACATTGCTGCGCTAAATCTAATTAGGGTCTCTTTTTAATTCAACAATTTGCAATTGAACGTAAAATTAAGCAATTTGGAAGTTTTTGTTAAATACTGGTGATATTCATGATCTGCTGAGAAAAGCATATTATGACAGTTAGTAAGTATAGTTTTATTTTACATATCATTGTTGACCAAAGAAAAATAGGTATTTCCAAAATAGTAACTTTAGAAGAGAGGCTTTCTTAAGCATTAATGTAGGTTTTATTCCTAGTGATTTATATTTCTACTGGTCCAGTCATTATGAAACTTTCATAGAATATAAAGGTCAGCTGTCGTGTTCAAATGTTATAGAAAAATGAAAATCAACAAAAATGGAGATACATATTTTTCTTTGGAAAGTGATGATATAAAGTATTATATTGTCCTGCTCTACTATATGGACACTGCCCAGCATTTTCACACACCTTTCCTACAGCAGGTCATTTAGCTTAGCAACTTTGTAAAAATCTATGCTTTCAATTAAATTATGTGCATAAAAAAATTAAATAGTGAAACAGTTAAAAAGTTTCTGCTGTTGTTTATAACCCCATCTGTTTTTCATACCGAGACACATTTACATATGTTCAAAATACTTGCAGCCTGGAGATTTCAAGAAGGATTTAAAGTTTGGACATATTGAACAGCTTCAAATCTGCTGGTTGGGCTCAATTCCAACATGATACTCAATTTAAAAAGATATGGTATCTTCATTACCTCCGAAAATGTAACTGTGTCACTAAACTCATTCAAAACTTCACAGCCATATTCCACTCCAACTGCTACGATGGCTATTTCGGTATTCGCAGTTGGAGAGACTGCCATTTCTGGTGTGAGATGCATTAGTGGATGCGAGTGACTGAATGCTAGGGTCATGCTGCTGCAGTGATTCTTGGAAGATGAGTCCAATGTCAGTTTGAAACATGTCTAAAAACATATTTTCGCTGAAGAGGCTTTGACTCACTAATATACACTCAATGGTCACTTTAAAAAGCACTCCTACCTTGTATTCACAAGAACTATCCATTTTATCAGGTCCACTTCTAATATAGGTACACTTGGTACATCTACAATTCCAGACTGTAGTCTTCTTCTCTGAATGATTTCTCAGTATTGCCTTACCCTGCACAGTGGTGGTCCTGACCACTGATATACAGCTTGACTATAGTCCGTTACTACAAAGAGCTTCTATTTGGCAAGTGGACCTGATCAAATGTGGTGTAAATACATGGACTATGTACATAATAAAGTGGAGAGAAAGTATACACATAGTTATTATCATATATGATGGAATCTTCAAGATGATGCCTAGACAAACTGTTGATTTTGAAATGTTTCTTAGTAGCCTGGCTAGTAGCCTTGCTATATTAAGTCATTTTTCCTCTAATTCTTTTTTTTTTTTGTAATTTGCTTCTATGTAACATTGTGCTCTGAGCAGGGGCTCTTCTTGTTCAAACACACCATGTGTAAAAGCAGATTCAGAAACATTCACACCCCCACGACAATTCACATATTGCCAAGATATTATTTATTTATTTATTTACGTATCAATATTTTGAACGCAGCCCTAATTAGAATACTCTCTGTGCCATTAAGCTCTTTTCCAAGCCTAATGATATGCAGGGACGCTGCCATAAATTCTTAGTTTAAGCAAATGGCAATGAGAGGGCAAAGTGAACTATTCTTCACTGAGCAACCACTTCAATTCTGTCTGACTGGAGGTCTTCCATTATATATTCTAGGTTCATCGACTCTTTCAAAAAGCAGATGGTGGCTTCTTCTCTTCTTTCTTTTACTAATGGAATAGGAGGAAGGGGGCGTGTAGCAAGTCTGGAGATGATTTTTTTTCCAAGGCTTATTGTTGCACCCTTTTCAGCTTCTCGTCTTTCGAAACGAGGGCAAATTGACTAGCATGCATGCTTTAATAAGCCTCTCTCAGCAGGTAGGGGATGCCTTCCTGACCCTGTTCTAAACCTAGTACGAATGAGAAAAGGTAAAGCCTACACATTGGGTAATGAGCATTAGAATCCACCAACACTCCCCACCACTCAGCTGTAAGTTATGAGATCAGCGGCGATAGTGGCAGGGAGGTGGCTTACATGCGTATTCTGGACCTTCAAGCTCCCCTTATAATCCTTTAAGATCATGCTATTCTGAGAGGCTTGTTCATGGAGGGGCTGAGCTTCATGCATGGATTAATCTGCAGTAGAGCTCTGCACGGGACTGATTATTATTGCTTGCACCCACCCGAGTCCACTACTAATCACTCGCGCCTATGGCCACAACATCTAATGTGATTCTAGCCCACTCCTGCCTGCAAAAACCTAGCACCATTATCTTCCCACACCCACCTGCTTCAACCATATGCCATGCCCACCTAAACCTGTCTTCTTTGGCCTATGCATGTGGTCCTAGTCAACTCCTGTTAGTGTTTGCTGTAATCCGTTCCCGCAGGTGTGTGATGCGCCGGAGCAAATGCCATGACATCAATAATGTTTTAATATGGAAGTGTATTTCGTGCATTTTTAGGCTAAACAGTGCCATGTGAGCTTGCATATGGCACCAAACAAGGAGTGTCGCATCACAAGATGTCACAGACAGGCAGCACCACAAGCAAAAAACAGCATAGTAGTTTGATTTCGCTACTAAAGTTAATTGTCTATGTGTCAATAGATTATATTAGTGGCTAATTACTCTGCAATTCAGTTCAAAGTAAAGCCCAAACACATGCTGAAGTTGCAACAGAGGTTAAAAGCTAAAAATAAATGAGAAAAATTGTTCAAGTTATTGACTGGATGTTATATAGGATTTTTACTGCTTACAACACTAAATGTTTTTCTCTGCAGCACACCTGCAGCTCATGTGCTGCTTGTTTGCTTCTACAAGCAGGCTGTAAATGTCCAAACCAACCCCAGCCAGCCAGCCATATTACCCCTTCCCACACAAGAGCCCGCAACCTGTTTCTCAACAATGTCTCTGACTCTGATATTATAATAATATGAGTGTTTTGTACATTAACACAACTGGAATGGAACAGACAACTAATATATAACATTCTAAACGTGGTCTCTTCCTATATGTTCTACTACTTGGGAATGCTAATTCACAACAGTGTTATAAATTGAACAAACATCAGTTTAGTTAGATGCCTTGCTGATGTCAATGCAATGCTGTTCACTTAAAAGAACTTGTATAATGTGATTATTGGCACATGCATTCAGAAATACTTAAATATTGATTATTCAATTATCCCCAAACCTGTATCCTGGTTCTTGAGACCCCATGCAGTAGTTTAACCTGGTTGTCTTGATTTCAGTCTGATTAACATTAACATAGCATTAAACAGCTTAAGAAGTTATAAGGTTTGATTTCCTGCATTTGAGATCTAGCAGGCAGGTATTTCCCACTGGTGTTTGTTTAATGCTCTAAAATAAGATATGCAGCTGGAAACAAAAGGAAACGATAATGGTGGTGTTTAGAGAGACTTTGAGAAAAAAAAAATCAAGGATGTCTTTTGGCACTTTGGATCTTCTGAATACAAACCAAAATAAATCAATAATAAATAGCTAAATAAATAAATAACATTACTATATTGTTTACTTGAGCTTTAGCTATACTCTAAAGGCCATGCACATCAGACTCATCGCATTGTGTAACGTACCACCGCATACCATCATGAGTGCTGCTATATAATAAACATCCCTTGCCATGCTATTATCAGATCACTACCCATTTAGAAACTGGCTGTAATAGAGCTGAAAGATACAAACAGTAGAATACTAACACAAGCTGAGGTGACTTACCATTAATCTATCATGAATATCCCATAAACACCCCCTATCAAATATGTGTGAGCCTATTCCTATAAAAACTACACCTATAATAAATGATAAGCTGATGGCAGTATTTAGTAGCGTAACTAGCGTGTGAAATCCCCCCTACTGTTCAGGGGGTCCCATATTGGCTGGCTATTAGCTGGCTACTCCAGCATTGGCTGGATACTCTCTCTACATAGTGACGCTAATTCTAGCTTCAAAGGCAACAAAACATTTAGTTTAACAACTCTTCTTGTGGAAATGCTTGTGTCTTGTAAAGTTGTAAAGTTAGTTAGAGTTGCTAGGCTATGAAGATCCAACTGGGCAAACCAGTTGGCTTACAGCCTCACTCTGCGGCTGACAAATGCTCTAGTGTGTTAAGAATGCCAAAGACAATATGTCCAAGAGGTTAATTAGGAGGTCCAGGACCCCACAGGACCTTGCTCCTTGCAAGTAACAACCTATCAATAACTTCTAATGTGCACAGAATCAATAAAACATAACCCTCATCCTTACATGTATATAAAGACAGCATAAGCAAAAGCCTAGCATTTCAAAAAAACCTGCCCAGGCCTCCTTCCTGTCATGCTCTGCTCTTCTAATATGGTGCTGAGGAACATGACAGTTTTTTATCTAATTAAATATCATGTTCTCCTTTACGCCGTTTTAATTTCAGTGAAGACAAAACATACCCCTGTATTGAGTCACGGCATGGCAGACTTTGCTAAAAATGATGTAAAGCTCGGAATCTGTTGACTGCTCCCATGCTTGAGGGCCTCATCTCTGTGACTTTCTGTTGTGCCTGTGGCCGTTTTGGCTCTAACAGGACTCCAAATGAAATTCATGCCTCAGCTGTGCATCTGGGTGACAAGCCCTGCCGCTGGTGGGCACAGAAGTAATCAGAGAGAGGAGCCAATGTGCTGATATTAGACTTTCAGTAGAGTCATTTGCTTGTGGCTTTGCGGCACACACAGGAAACAAGGAGCTGGCAGTAGGCTAGTTTCACTGTCCCAGACAAAAGGAATCATTACACCTGACTTTGCTTTAAATCAGCAGAATTCTACATCTCAAGCGCTTGAAAAGGAAAGCCTTGAGGAGATTATACGGATGAGCCAAAACATTGTGACCATGGTCCTCCGCATGGTGCCAAAACAACTCTGACCTATGAAGGCACAGACTGTACAAGACTTGTACATGTGCCCTGTGGTATGTGGCACCAAGACATTAACAATGTGTCCTATGTAACTTGGATGTCTTATTCTAGCACATCCTGCAGATACTTCATCGGATTGAGATCTGAGAGGACTATACTGATGAGCCAAAACATTGTGACCACGGTCTTGGTGCCAAAACAACTTTCACCTATAGAGGCACAGACTGTACAAGACCTGTAAAGGTGCCTTGTGATATGTGGCACAACATCATCAACAGTGGGTACTATGTAGCTTAGACTCTTTGTTCTAGCACACCCAACAGATACTTCATCGGACTGAGATCTGAAGGATCTGGACAATGTGTGCAGTGTGGCAGGGCATATTATCCTGCTGCAAGAGGCCACTGTGATCCAGGAACACCACTGGCGTGTTCTTGGTCCACAGTCACGTTGAGGTAGGTGGCACATGGAAAATTGACATCCACATAAATGCCAAAACCCAAAGTTTCCCAGCAGACCATTTTCCAGAGCATCAACCCCCACCTCTCTGGCTTGTCTTTTGCCCACACTGCATCCTGGTGCCATTACTTCCCTAGGCACATGTGTACCTTGTTGTCCATGTGGGGTTAAAGAAAATGGGACTTATTTAAGCAGACGACCTTCTTCTATTGGGCAAAGGTCCAGTTCAGATGCTTGTGTGTCCACTGCAAGCACTTTCAATGGTGGACAGGGGCTAATTCAAAACACTCAGACTGACCTACACTCAGCTACGTGGACCCACATGCAGCAGGGTGTGATGCACTGTGTGTTGGGACACACACATCCCATAACCATCATTAAAAACTTCTATGATGTTTCTCCTGTTGCTTTGGACCAGTCTTGGGCACCCAACACCTTCCCCTTCTTGGACCACTATTGGTAGCACCACAGCTCCCTAAGTATCCCACATCCAACAAATCTAACTATGAGAACAGACGGTTTCCTCGCCGTCTAATCTATCCCAGACCTTGTGTGATTGGTCGCTGAATATTATTTGCTGTCTTCTGTGAGTGCTCATTATGTTTTCGCTCATTAGTGTAAGTTATAAAAGCAGGAATTGTAGTATTAAGGTGATCTTTCTCCCTCAGGGGTACAGACCAGAGTTTCAATTCAAATACAAACATACTTTCTTTCTTTAGTTAAATATATTAGCTGGATCAATTAGATTTGTGTTAGATTAAGGTTTAGACTAAATTCTGCATGTTAGATATTCAGAGTAGGGTGTCCCTGCTTACAATGACTTTATTTGAAGAGGTCCTGTTCATAATGGCTGCTGAAAAAAAAAAGACTTGGGTATTGTGGGATGACCAAGCAGTTGCCAGACTAACCTAAATCTGTTCTTCAAGGAAAACGATGATGATCTTGGAGACCCCCAGCTACAGACGGCACGGTATTAGCACTGCATCATTTCATTAGTCATTTTTAGTCATTAGATGCTCCAGCTTTCCTAAAGCATTCCCTGCACTGCCACGTTGAGAACTGAAGGCGTGTTATTATGATGGGCTAATGGGGGCTCTATGAAGTTCAACAGATTGCACTAGACAGCAAATATCAAATCACACCATCTCTTTTGCGGAGGGAACAGCACTAATTAAACATGTTAATTGGACTTACTTTTGGACGACTTTGACTCGCTGTTTTGGTTTTGTCCCAAAACAGTAATTTAGCTAGTTTGCATTGTGAGCTTGTGCCCTGACTATAAAAAATTCCTATCGACTAATTTGCGATGATGATGTGGATGAATGTGGCTGGTCCTTGCAGTCCCACGTCTGTGACAGGGACCAACAACAAAAAAAAAAATCTCTTTTTTTTCAAAGAGTTATTTTATGAATACTAATGTCTGTAATTAAGGTGACTAAAGCTGTTTCAACACTTTAAAGCAGTATCAATACGCCTCTGCAAGCCAACAGTACGTTTTGATATTTTTCCAACTCAGCACACAAGGCTTAGATCACGTTGCGATCCAGAGTCCAGGCACACGAGTATTAGAAAGGCTACCTTGCTGCTTTTCTTTTTCGCATATGTACATTATATATACATTACTTCCCTACAAAGTGAAAGAGAAGTCACTACGGCAGTGATGAAACTAAATTCTGTTGCTGTCCAGGCAGATATGTATGCCAGCAATACTGGAACTGATGGATATATATTACTGCAGGATGGCTTATATAAGTTTTGGAGGTTTCTCCTAGAAGCATTAGTTCAAAAACACTGGTTCTGTGGATGCTTACATAAACACTAATAACATTAGAGCTAGCTTCCTAACTAATGTCTCTGTAGCAAATTCTTCACAAAGTTATACACTACTGCTCAAAAGTTTGGGATCACAGTGACATTTTCTTGTTTTCAATGGAGTATCTTCCTTCCTTAACACAACAATGGACTGATGGGTCTCTAAAGAAAGTTGTTTCTTTTTGGCCATTTTAAGTCTGTCAGCAAGCCATCAACTGCTGATGCTTCAGATACTAAACTAACCTAGAATGTTGTTCTCCCTTTTATACTCACTTATTAGTAGAATGTTTTTCAGCTGTGCATTACAATTGAGCAAGAGTGTCCTAACAACCAATTACCCCCAATAACATCCTTAACTTGGATTGATGGCCGTACCAGGAGATTTAGACAGAGGACTGAGAATTGCTGATAATAGGACTATATGCAAAATAAGCCTCTATACAAAAATAGACTTTAATACAAACATTTTTTATTCTTTAAAAATCATCTGATACACTTAAATTACTTGTGAAATGGACAATATTGTTTGTGAATTGCATGAAACGAAATTCTAAAGTGATCCTAAACTTTTAAGCAATAGTGTACATCTAAAAAAAACAACACATCTGCATACTGTTCTAGTTCATATTCTGCTGTATTGCTTATGTAATAGTGCTGACTTTATCTTCAACTAGAAAGATGAAGAATTTGTTAAATTGGGTTAAAAAAACAACAAGCTAATGTCACCACAAACTGGACATGTCGAGTAGCATCAAAAAAATTGTTATCATTGTTTTAATGGTGGATCGCACACTGGAGCTGATGCAGCACTTTGATGCATGCTGGCACTCCATCACAGCATGCCGTAGTATGTTGCCCACATTGCATTAAAGACAGAAAGCAACATGACATCATATGTATATGCATGTGCATTTTGGGTATATGCATGGTGTACAGCGACCCCAACACAGCTCTGGATTCTTAATGTAACAATTAAAAAGTAGAGGTTTAATCTATTGCACACTTTTGTTGTTTAAGCCTGCAAAGGAAAGACAGAAAACCACTAATTATGAAGCTTGTCCTTGGTTTTCAATCAGGGGGGTGTTTATGGGATATTCATGATAGATTAATGGTAAGTCACCTCAGCTAAAGTTAGTATTCTACTGTTTGTATCTTTCAGCTCTATTACAGCCAGTTTTTAAATGGGTAGTGATCTGATAATAGCATGGTAAGTGATGTTTATTATATAGCAGCACTCATGATGGTATGCAATGGTACGTTACACAATGCGATGAGTCTGTTGTGCATGGCCTTTAGAGTATAGTTAAAGCTTAAGTAAACAATTTAGTAATGTGACTTATTTATTTAGCTTATTTTGGTTTGCATTTAGAAGATCCATAGTGGCAATTTACCTTCTGTTTGTTTTGACATAAAAACAGAATCTAATGTATCTAATGAATAGGAAATACACCAACAGATAAAACCAAGTTTAGTACAAAACCAAATAACACAAAAACATAATTTTTAGATGTGTGTAACATATTTGGGTATAGTGCAACAGAACATTTCAGCTGTTTTGCTCAGTTTCAGTGCTGGTGTAGCCGCTACTGAACAGAGACTCCTCGCCTACTTATAAATGCCCAACTCTCACGTTCGACGTTAAGCTGTCCTACTAATCGTCTGGAGGAGTAGGCACCGCACCATAAAACCTACATACTGTACAAGGCTTCCAGTTAATTGTCCAAACAAACAGAGATAACACCTACAAACAGGCCTAGTCTGCAAAGCCCCTCAGGGGGCTGCTGTACAGAACGGATGGGATCGCAAGCCGAATTAGTGCGATCCCACCTGACTGCAGCAACAGAGGGTGATGGGGGCTTGGCGTGGATCCCTCCATAGGCCCTGTCCTGAAGGACAGCGGCGCTCTAGAAGTCTGCGGCTCCTGCCAGCCCTTGCCATCCAGGCTCCTTATCTCCCTCCTGGCAAAGCTGACAGACCCTGGTCGCCTGCCACCTCCACTTTAGGCAGGCAGCTTTCGAAGCTGCCTGATGGCTGCACAGCTGCAGATAAATGCCCCTGTACTGGACATCCCGGCCGACTGAATGTCACAACTTTGAAGGCTTTGCGCTATCCTGCACACCAAAAGCACTTTAGGAGAAGACCAACCGTAATGGATTTTAACCTCACAGTTTTTTTTCCCCACTCCAAAGGTCTGCACATTACTGTACTGGAAGTGTCTATGTGTGTGAAAGACAGAGTTTAGGGAAAGAGAGAAAGGAAAGCATGCTGTAGACTTCACTGATTTCGATGTGGGCTGAATGTATTAAGGGATTGTATGAGGGATTATATGCACAGTGTACAGCGGCCCCAAAACTGATCTGCAATCTTAATTTTAACAATTAAAGAAGTTGCTTCATAAAGCGTTTAGCAAATTGTAAGAGACATCAAACCAACGGCAGACTCTTAGTGTGGAGAAAGCCTGGAGAAGAATTATCATAAAACACGGGGGTGGAAATGTCTGGAGCTGGTTTTCTTACAGTGGTGTCAGTGAACTTGTGTTCATCGATGGGATCATGAACTCAGAATTATATCGGATGCAGAATTATATACGATTCAAGTGCAACAGCACAATTCAGCCCACATGATACTCAAGCTATAGTATTTTCATGTTACCTCATGATTAGCTGACTTAAAGGGGACCTGTTATGCTTTCCGTTCCTTTTAAGATCCTTTAGTGTGTTGTAGCTTTTTGTAAAAGTTCATACCATAGAGGAAACCCACAGGAAACCCTTTACTTAGCTACCCGAAACACCTCATTGGAATACCAGCTCCTTTTCTGTGTTACAAGGTGACATCATCTCATAACACAATCTTTATTGCCCACCAGCAGGCTATCATGGCATGCCCCCACACAAGACAGTGTGCTAAAACAGTAAAAATTTACCAATCTAAAACATCCTGCTCCAGTCTAGCATTTGAAGGTGGATCTACCAACTTTGTCTACCAACTACCTGATTTTCAGGCCATTACAAACCACAAGAAGCAGGACTTGTACTGGTGGTTGACCAGTCAAAACAGACCGAATGAGCTGAACAATCACAGACTGGACTCATGTATATGTATTCTAGTAGACCCGTCATCCACCCCCAATATATATATATTTATCAATATATACATATATATATATATATATATATATATATATATATATATATATATATATTTTTTTTTTTTTTTTTTTTTTTTTTAATTGAAATCTGTGAGATAATGCCTAGATATATGTGTTCTAACACCAAATGAGGTACTGGACTTTTTGTTGCCTAGTGTTGGATTTGTTGCAGGTGACAGAGTAAATATTGTCAAAAAAAAAATAGATATCTCTAAAAGAGTAACTTTTACAGAAGAGGTCAACAATGTTCAATGTAAGTCAATGTAAAGAGGACTTGTTTTTCCAAGTAATTTTGGAGTCTCTGTATTGGTTCATTCGTTATTAAACTTTCACAGGATATAAAGAGCAGCTGTCGTCTTCAAATTACATAAAAAAAATGAAAATAGAGAAAAAAATTATATATTTCTTTGGACAGGTTTGATATAAGTTTAAAGGGCTTAAAAGGGTTTAAAATGACTTTCACAAATTCTATACACATCTAAGGGTTCTTACTAGAACCTTTACATTGTGCTTAGATTCTTGAAACTTGGATCAGGTTTTTTGCATGTCACACCATCCCGGAAGCCCTGAGGACTGGTTTGAGAACCATTGCTTTGAGGAGCCAAAGTGGGTTCTTCTGTGGCATGTCTCCAAAGAACCCTTTGTTTCTGAAGTGTAAAGTGAGTTTACAGTCACTTTAATGCGAGCGCGGAGCGACTGTGTGTATGCGAGTGTGCTTCTGTGGATGTGTGTGCAGAGCAACTCTTGGATTCATACAGCTCAAGGTCACAGCGGAGGCACTTCCTGCTCGGGATGCTGCTTCCATCCTGGTGCAGTAGATTTCCCAGAAGTGCACGTCGAGGAGTGTGCCAGCAAAATTGATTGGAACGTGGAATGCATAACATTACTCTAAGTAGATGTTCAATTTATTTCACACTTTTGTTGTTTAAGCCTTTGCAAAGGAAACACAGAAAATCACAAATTATGCGGCTTGCCATTGGTTTTCAATCAGAGGGGCTGTTTATGGGATATTTATGATGGATTAAAATGCTAATTATCATTTTTATATCAGGCTAATAAGAGGATTAAACAAGGACCACCCTGAGCCAATTTCCTATCACATACACATTTATGAGGATCTCCTAGCGGAAACTGTACTGTAAATTACCCCGGTACTTTAAATCAACATTTAATTCCCAGCAGTGTGCTGGGGGTCGCCATTCTTGGTGATGAACCATGGATTCTGAGCCAGGAAGAGGCAGTTTACCGAGCAGCTTTGGGGCTTTACATGAAGGGCTTCCAATTGTTCCATGTTTTATTAGGAACCTCTGTTAATGGGTATGGATCTGGGCGGCAAACAATCCTAAAATCCTAGAGGACATCTCTAGGATCACTTGGATACCAGTTATCAATACATACAAGTGTTATATCTATTTTAACCTTTAAGCTGGAAGTATACTTAAGGCCAAGATAACATAGCAAGCTGCTTTTCCTGTTCTGTTGGAATGAAAAACTTGAAAATGTATAATTTATGTTTATGTACCTAAACCATTTCTGCATGAGACTGAACTGTTGCTCTGCTTTGGCGATTGAGAAGTGGTACAAGACAGTTTGTCCACATGGTAGCGTCTCCTGCTTTAACACTTAGAACACAGCTTGCACTTGTGTTGCGTTAGGAATTGCACAGTGACCCGTTTTTTTGTGCAACAACACATGGAACCATGTTACCATGCCTCAAATCATCACATATTAGAGTTTCATGTACTTTAACCCTTAAGCCAAAAACACAAATGACAGAATCTGGCCAACTAACTCACTGTGAGTACTTACATCACTCTGGAGGTTGAAACACTCAGTACCCAAGAGAGCAACAGAGGACAAATCAGAGAGATCCACAACAGCTAAACGTGGACAGTAGAGGAGCAAGCTGCTTTACCTGTTCTGTTGAAATGAAAAGTTGAAAATGTATTGTTTATGTAGGCAAACCATGTTTGCAGTAGATTGAAAGATTGGTCTGCTTTAGCGATTAAGAAAGTTTGCAGATGGTACAAGACAGTTTGGCCACACTTTGCCATCATTGTAGCATCCTTTGCTGTAGCTTTTAGAATTTAGCTTGTGCTTGGGTTGCATTATAAATTGTATGACGCTTTTTTAATGCAACGATATGCAGAATCGCATCTACATAGCCAGAAGCATCTGTATAAAAATAAATAAATGAATGGAATGGTGTAGTTCAGTCAAACATGCAGAGATAGTCTGGTGAATATAGAATCTGGAGGATTCTAGACTTTCAATCCACATTCATGTCAGTAAGTAGAAGAGGAGATATTTCAGTATTGTCTGAATTTAATTAGAAGATGTTGTACATAGAGTCTTCTTATGTGGAAAGAAGTTCCTTCTCCGCTGTAGCATGTGTAATGTAAAAGTCATTATGTAACTAACAGCATAATTGAAGAGCTTCATTCCAAAGTGCTGTATATGCATTTGTAACAATTTGAATTGAACAAGTTTTAAAAAGATCCAGTACATATGCAACATATGTCTTGAACAGTGGGGAACCGTCATGGCCCTCTGCGCCCTCTTATATATATGTATATAAATATGTATATAATTTTATTTTATCATAATTATCACAATTACAAAAATATAGGCAAATAAATTATTCAAGTGTGTGAGGGGTTAAGTGGAAGTCTGTGAGCCTGTGTCTCCCCCTATATGGACTGTGTTGCCTACGCACTATGTTGGTGATTGGTGGTCCTGCTGTTTATGTACAGAGGGGGCCAGGCAGTTATAATTCAGCACGATATCAATTTTAAATGACAGTAAAACAAATCATATCTTTCCTCTAAGTGAGCGAGCTTAACTGTATGATCATTTCCGCTCGCTGTGGCAATGCTAGCTGGAGAAACAGTTAGCTAGCTTTAGGCTACCACTGCTAGCTAGTTTGCTGAGTCACAATGGAAGCCCATGTCCCGTATTTATAAGGAGGAACCTTATTTTGCTTTAGAAGTTGTCTATGTTGTACAGATGTTATTGTTTGTTGCATTGCATTGTTGTCTACTCAAGGGTCACGGTTCGCTATTGGTTTTGAACAAAGGAAAAATCTTAAAATTGGTCTACAGTGTGTCATGGAAGACCCTTTAATTACTGTATCACTACATTAGAATAGTAATAGTACAGCAAAATGACAGGTGTGACTAGACTTCTAAGAGTTAACAGAGTTGTCAATGTTAGATCTAGGAGCTGTTTATTTTCCAAACAGCAAAAAATTCCTTAGCCTTCCCGCTGGACAACTCCTGCCCTGCCAGCATGTGTGACACAAATTCCGGTTGAAAGATAATTAAAAGTTGACAATTAAAGACCAACTTTAAAGTCCTGTCTCTGGACCATTAGCAGTCAGTGGGGGCTGAGGGTGAGAGAGCTTGTCTCTGATAGATGCCAACCTTCCGCGCATGTTCTGGGGATTTAATGGCCACACACTTAATTATGCTCCCCTCTGACTTCTATCACAGCATGGTGGTCACTAGAGGGATCTTCTACTGCAAAAAAAGTAATATTAGTTTCACCCTGAAAACTCCTCAAACTCTCAAACACACACACTGCTCGGCTGTGATGATGTTTAGAAGGAATATGTGCTGATGCAGTCTCAGTTGACTAGCTCACCTAAGAGCAACTATATAAGTTCAATCTTTACCGTAAATTTTACTTGAGATGAAGCTTTTAAATTACCTATGAAATATTCATAGCCACATTCCTACACAACTGCAATCAAGTGCTATGAATTGGTCGATTACTGGAGAGCTTTTTAAGTAGTGCATTTAACTAATAAATTCAGACTGCTGAACTCTATAACTGCTGAAAAATGAACATTTGAACTGCAGTATGGCAAAGTGTATAATTGAGCCAGGACAGCAACAGAGTCAGCAAAGGGTCAGAAGTGGGCATCCACGATATAGAACCAAATAACAAGCTGTTTCAGTCACATGATCAGAGTCAGCATGCCTTGACCCTGCCAATAATGAACAGTACAGCCAGCGAGGGTTTCTGTGGGGCAGGGAGTCTCGATAAATAGATAAAGAAAGGAACTTCCTTTATTCTGAAGAAAACTGCAGGAGTATAGAAGCACCACAAAGACTGTTTCAGTATAACAGGCAAGAAAAAGTGGACCACTTGGAAGAAATGATTTAGCAAGAAATTACAATTTGCTCAATTTCCCTCTTACCCACATTGTAGTGTTCTTTGTATAGCACGCAGAAGTTAAAAGGTTACCATTGCCAACAAACACTAGAAGTAATTGGCCAGCCAATAACTTTCCATAAATACCCCCAACCAACATAACCTGTAGCTTCCAAATGCCTGTGTGACATGCTTGCATTAAAAAAAGGGGGCTGGAAATCAAACACTGTTTATTTTTATAGTTTGCAGCAAGTCGTACTGTAAGCATAAACCTCGTCAACCACATGAGTGACCTAAATAAAGTTTTGTGGCTGTATTAATTTACGTTCGTCTGTGAATTAAAGATACTAAGAGATATTACTGATGTCCACAACATATTTTTATAATTCAATACATCTTTAAAATGTATTTAATAACGTGAGATCTGTATAATTCTATACATTACGTATATGTGTACTGTTGTGTGTGTCTCATTCTCATTTTGTGAACATGCCAAAAATTAATATAAAATGTCACATTATTCAATAAAGCAAAGTTTATTATAAATGTAGTTATTAATCCAAAAGCAGTGGTGCTTATCTATCTATTTATTTATTTATTTATTTGCATGCTAAACTCGAGATAAACATGGCCTAATTGAAATAAGATGTGAAATATATTAATTTTATTGTGATAAATACTTTTTGTGCTGTTTCCTGTAGTTCCAGTGTTGCTTGCCATTGTTTCTGTTAAGTGCATGTGTGCCTGAGGCCCTGGATTGCATTTCCTGAAAACAGTGGAGCACCGAGGTAACCATGGCGAGAGAGGGTTTAAACTTTGCTAGCTGTTAGATGATGCTATTGGGAATGCACAGCTGATTTGTGGAAATTTGAGCGGGTACTGAATCACATACAATACCAGCTGCTCATGAGAGGTACTGGTATGTCCTTATACTGTGTACTGGTGAGTACTGGCTCACTTTAAACACTGGCCCCACTTTAACTAAAGAAGGGCTAGTTATTAAGCTGATTACTTGAATCAGGGGTGCTGGAAGCAGGGTAAACAGTAAAATGTGCCAGGTACGGGGTCCTCCAAGTCATTGACCTATTCTGAACTAGCTGAAACTCTTCTTTTAACCACATGAACCTGCCAGGCTGATACCACCCCCTCCAACTCCCCCTGGGAAAAAAAGCTACTTGTTTAAATCTGCTGCCAAAAGAGTTATGTGGTGCAGAACTAGAGCTTTCTATCGTTTATTCAGAGTGTCATTTAAGTGCCAGTAAGTGCTTATTAAAGATTTGTCTATTCAGAGTAATTGTACAGTGTGGTATATGTGTGACATATTCCTATTCATGTGTAATTCTGTAAAAGAGCAGATTATTATAACCATAAATATATATATGAGCTGCAATGCACATCTTGCATTATTCTGGAAAGACAATATTCAGCCAACGTATGAATAGTGAATAAAGATAATACAGAGTTTCTGAAATTTTTAGTCATAGTCTGGCCAGAGCAGCAGCCTAATAGGAAATGACAAATTCCTTTTTTTGGAATTCTTGCAGAACCAAGGCAGGGAGACATCTATTTCTAGAAAGCAGTTACTTTGTTAAACATATTTTTATGTCTCAGAAGACTGAGACTCATTCGCTTTCACAGTTCACAATGTGTGCTTTGGCTAGTGCTACTGATAAAACTTTGGGGAAATGATACAGAACTGATGAACAGAACTGGCGTTACACACCAGCAAAGTCTCAGTCGAGGTCACTCTTTTTGTAGCTGTGACTGGCCCATCGCATTTCCCCTCACGCAGCAGTAGGGCTATGGAGGACCCGAGACAGATCTGAGGCCCCTCTGAAGCTCTGACAGGCTGATGGATTGGGAAGCACTCATACTATGTGGCCGCTGTGCAGCTTGCCGTTAGCTAGCAGCGTGGAACCTCTCCGGAGCTGGGTGACAGATCGGGACAAGAGGCTGGCATCACACTTAGAGGCATCAGTGGTGGCTTAGCACCACTGATCTCAGTACCACAGAGGAGGTGATGAGTGAGAGGGAGAGTAAACCTGTAACTGAAACCTCTCACATGGTTATACTGTCTGGGCTAGCTGAGCTTAGCAAAGGCAGCCGAGGGCCAACATGTCAGTTCAGCTACAGGTGACATTAAAGGGCCACATTTGACATTTTTCCTGTTGTTTGTGTCAAAGTTTGTGTGATTTTATGAGCCAAAAAGAGTTTCCAACCTGTCTATGTCCCTTACGATTAACTAACCTCTCTGTTCTTTTGCCTTCAGGAGTAATCTGTAGAAATATAATCTCCGGTTCCAGTGGGCAGTCCTATGCGTCTCATTCAGAAAGCAGCCAGGGCCAGGGGGTGCCTTTGCCCAGGTTATGGGGCTGTAACCCTGTGCTATTTTTACTAAAGCATTATCAGTAGACATATTGAGCAAAACACTTTCTATGAATCCTGTATTCATAATGCATTATAACTACATTATAAAGATGGTATATAATACAAATATAATTTGTTATAATGCTATAATGACATATGCTTTTATAATTGATCTTAGGTAAACATAATTTTGTGCTTCATAAATACTTCATAACATCAGGCTTCATAACACATTTCATATCTGTTTATAAGAACAGTATATACACTATTGTTATACAGTGTTCATTACAGTTCATTACAGCCTACACATGAAATGTGGTAATTACATCTAACTGTTAATACAGCAATTACAAGAAGTGAGCAGTTGTGGTTGGATCCAGATTATATACCAGAACCTTGTCATAGTGTGTTATTGTGCATTACACCATTTGTGATTTCAACATTGAATAGCTAGATAGATAGATAGATAGATAGATGGATAGATATTGCATTACAAAACCTGACATTTACTAACATATATATTTTTTCTTGCATAACATTTTAACTATTTATAACTATACAAGTTAATTACAGACTTTGTAAGGTGTTATGTATGGCATACAGCACCTCACAAATGCATTTATAATGCATTATAACTATAGAATTCATAGGCAGTGTACAAAACCTTTGTAAAAGTGTAACATGATTGCTCTGAAAAGTATCAAACTGCAACACACTTAACTTAATTTCAAAAATGCTCCTATTGTCCTCTTAGATGGAGTTGACTTGTGAGTGCGACATGCATGAAATAAGCAATGCTAACATTAAACATCAATCAATATTTCAACTGTGCATATAGCTATTCATCTTCTAACCATTTATCAATATTCTCCTGTCCATTAACTAAAACTAGGTTTAGGGCTAAAAAACTGGCAGCTTGATCTGCAAGCTCTGTTTTCACCTTAAACCTTAAAGTGAAAATAACCTCCCTTCCAGCCAGCTGGAAGACTACTAAAATAGTGTCTGTAATTTATGCACAAAACAATGAAGACGTGTGGAAGTAGCTTTTTTTCAGTTACCAGAGACAGTCCTTTGGGAATTAGAATTAATTTAAGATGCATGTCCGGTGAGGAAAAATAGTAACATTAGCTTAAGAAAAATGCAAATATAATAGCTCAAAAAAGTCTAGGGGCAGGTTTCTACTGGGTTTCATCACTTTCTGTAATTGCCACCAAATTATATGTATTTCATATCATGATATACACACTCCTTAATGTCGCTGGCCAATATTAGATGCACTTTAGAGGTAGTGAGTTCTGAAAATCAATGATTGTGCTTGTGTGCCTCTGTTGACATCAGATTTTAGACTACCACAATTAGACTACTTAGGCACTGGTATAAACCATAATTGTACTTGATCTAGGAACACTGGCTATTGTATTGCACTTATACTGTATGTAGTCTGGTATTTATTCTCTTCTCTGTAGGTGTTCCTGTCTTGCTAGGTATTGCACTGTGTCTTTTTATTTTGTTGTCTTCTTTCTAGGTATCAGCACTGGCACTTGTTTATGGCAATGTTTGAGCTCTGACTGATCACATAGCACTTAGGAGTGTCTGCTAAATGACATACATGTAAATGTAAACGTAGACTATTTTTGAGTACTGAAACAAAAAAAGGTTATATTATATGAAGCAATACTTTAAGTACAGAAAATGGTTCAGTAGAACTGGTACTAATAGAGCAAAGCACAGTAAATCTAAGGCTTTGTTCTGATTTAAGGAATGCCACTGGTCAGGCCTGAAACACTTCTTATAACTTCAGTGTGAAAGGGCGGGGCTAAATTGCGGCAGGCTGAATTGGGAGATATATGTAAACATGTTGGTTCAGTGAGAATGATGCAAATTGGGCTGTTGTAGCTGCTCAGTAATGGCAGTTTTGGAACATTTAACTATGTTTACATATAACATTCCACAGGGGAAATTAATTTTTCTCTAACATTTTTCCCCTCACTTCCTCTATGTTCTTGTTTTTCTTTTGCTCTATCTGTTGCCCTCATTGTTCTGCTGTTTTTGCTCCGTGTGTGTGTTTCTCCAGCCCTGCTTTCTCTTGTGTCCATGTTTAGACTTTGGCTCCGCCCTCTGCTATGTCCCCAGTCTAACTCCCCTAGCCATGTGCTTTTGTTTTGGTTTTACTTGCTCCTCTCTGTTCTGCCTTTGTGTCATGCCCCTCACCTTGTCTTTGTTTGTTACCCTGCCTGTTTATCATTAGTGCCAGATGTTTCCTGCAGTGTGTACATGTATTCCCTTTGGTTCTCTTGTGTGTTCATGTTCAATCTATTATAGTTTTCATGTGTTTTTCCATGATACAGGTCAGAGAAAGCTGTAATGGGCAATCAGTATTTTTCACTCATATAGGCAAGAACACCGAGGGACCTGTCATAACAGGCGGGTGACTGTTTACTATTAACAACAGATTTTCAGTTATGCCTTCTTGAAGTAAGATCTAGCTTGGTCCATCTACCAGTATTGATTATTCAAAATGATCTCACAGGAACATATTATTGCCAGCAAACAATGTGTATGTATAGCTGGATCATACCATTTTTCAGCATTGCAAAGGGGTGTTTTTGATATTAAAAAGAATGAAGGCAATATCAAGTGCATTGTTCATCAAATTGACTGTCTTTAAAAACATCTTGCTCAACTGATTGTAATCAGCGCTGTCCTGAGTTAGCATAACATTAGACGTTTAACAAATAAGCAATCATTGGACCCTAAGGGCTCTTTAAAAGAGTTATGTTGCCCAACTTTAAAAATGCTCCATATTATGAATGATGATTATGAAAGATATTTTAATTAATATATATATATATATATATATATATATATATATATATATATATATATATATATATATATATATATATATATATATATCACAGTGAAATGTTCTTGTTTTCAATGGAGTAGTCTTCTTTCCTTAACACAACAATGGACTGACGGGTTTCTAAAAAAAGTTTCTTTCTGTTCATTTTGAGCCGTTCAGCAAGTCATCAACTGCTGATGCTTCAGATACTAAACTAACCTAGAATGTTGTGCTCCCTTTTATACTCACTTATTAGTAGAATGTTTTTCAGTTGTGCATCACAATTGAGCAAGAGTGTCCTAACAACCAATTAGTCCAATAACATCCATAACTTGGATTGGCGGCCGTACCAGGAGATTTAGACAGAGGACTGAGAATTGCTGATAATTGGACTATATAATATATAGAGGCAAAATAAGTCTTTATACAAAAATAGGCTTTATTACAAACATTTTTATTCTTTAAAAATCATCTGATACACTTAAATTAATTGGCAAATGGACAATATTGTTTGTGAATTGCATGAAAATTGCATGAAATTAAATTCTAAAGTGATCCTTTGAGTGGTAGTGTATATATTTGATAAAGTATATGATGTTATGAATATAGGCCATGCTCCAATCAAATAGCAACAAGACGGGTTGTTCCACATAAATATGTACTGCAATGTCTTAGACAGTATTCTTTAACACCAGTCTAAGTGAGGAAAGTAGTCTACTTTACAGATTAAGCTGTACAGTACCTGTACTACATGTGGTACTATCACGTGTAGATGAAGCAAGGCATAACTGGCAGTTCGTAGAAGAAAAGGTTGTGGGTCTACAGCATGCGTTAAAAATATCAATTACATCAGGCCACACTAATCATGCCCTATTTACAACTGCATTAAAACACAATTAGCATCTAATAGAAGCACAAAATTACTTAATAAGCTCTTGCATAATTTAGCATTAAAACTATGAACTTGGGTTGACCTTGCCATGCTGTTTTACTTCTTTATTCAGCACAAAGATATTGAAATCTAGAAGACTTATGATAGAAGACGGAAACTATAAGGGATGAAATTTAAGCAGCGAGTATCATCTGGCTGGAACAAACAGAGACGCATGGCATTATTTCTACGGCAAGCTACTGGTACTATTATTTTCTTGTCATCCTAGTGATTACTTTCTGCTTCTCTTCCCACTGATGACATGATGCAAACGGATGCAAAATTAGAGCCCAAGAGACAACTAACGCACAATCTGGACTATTTCACATTTCCAGCGCACCTGTAATCAGGTTCTGCGGCTGCTGTGAGCTCAGAACGTTCCCTCTTCTCTGTAAAACAGTGGGGTGCTCGCGGGGCGTCCCACCCACATGCAGAGGCACTAATGAGATAGAATTCCGGTTTGGAGGAAAGACTGAGAAATGTACCTGAAGCACAAAACCACTCCGGTAAATAACCCAACCAATCAAACAGCATTAAGACTGGCACAAAGAAAAATAGAGCGTTCCCCGTTTAAAGCTTTTCCACTCTGCACTGAAGAAGACGACTCGAATATCTGCCCATCTTTTTTTCAAGACTTCCTTCTGTGTCTGCTACCTGGATAATCTAATTGGGTGCATTTACTTAGTGATGGCAGAGGTCCAGCACAGAGAAGAGAGAGAGAGAGAGGGAGAGAGAGAGAGAGACAGAGAAATAAAGGGAAACATATAGATAAAAGAGAGAAGACAGAGAAAGAGAGAGAGATACAGAGTAGAAACAGCGAGAAGAGTAGATAAAGAGTAGATAAAGCGAGAGAGTGAGGTACACAGACAGAGGGAGAGTGAGAGTGAGACTCAGAGAGTGAGAGATAAAGGGAAGCATAGATAAAAGAAGACAGAGAACAGAACAGAAACAGGAAATTAGGAAAGATAGAGTAAGACAGTGAGAAATAGAAAGAGAGGGAGAAAATAGGAGGTAGAGATAGAGAACGAGAGATTGAGAGAAAGATACAGAGAGTAGGCAGAAAATGATGGGCATACAGAGAAACAGAAACAGATTAAGAGACAAAGACAGAGATACGATGTAAGAATGAAGGAGAGAGAGGGAAAGAGAGAGAGATACAAAAATAAAGACAGATACAATGTAAGAATGAAGGAGAGAGAGGGGAAAAAGAAAGAGATACAGAAATAAAGACATATACAATGTAAGAATGAAGGAGAGAGAGAGGGAAAAAGAGAGAGATACAGAAATAAAGACATATACAATGTAAGAATGAAGGAGAGAGAGAGAGGGAAAAAGAAAGAGATACAGAGAAACAGATTAAGAGACAAAGACAGAGATACAATGTAAGAATGAAAGAGAGAGGGAAAGAGAGATACAGAGAAACAGATTAAGAGATAAAGCCAGAGATACAATGTAAGAATGACGGAGAGAGAGAGGGAAAGAGAGATACAGAGAAACAGATTAAGCGACAAAGACAGAGATACAATGTAAGAACGAAAGAGAGAGAGAGGGAAAGAGAGAGAGATACAGAGAAACAGATTAAGAGACAAAGACAGATACAATGTAAGAATAAAGGAGAGAGAGGGGGAAAGAGAGAGATACAGAGAAACAGATTAAGCGACAAAGACAGAGATACAGTGTAAGAATGAAGGAGAGAGAGAGGGAAAGAGAGAGAGATACAGAGAGACAGATTAAGAGACAAAGACAGAGATACAATTTAGGAATAAAGGAGAGATAGAGGCAGAGAGAGATACACAGAGAAACAGATTAAGAGACAAAGAGTTACAATTTAAGAATGAAGGAGAGAGAGGAAAAGAGATACAGGAATAAAAACAGATACAGTGTAAGAATGAAGGAGAGAGAGAGGGAAAGAGAGAGAGATACAGAGAAACAGATTAAGAGACAAAGACAGATACAATGTAAGAATGAAGGAGAGAGAGAGGGAAAGAGAGAGAGATACAGAGAAATAGATTAAGAGACAAAGACAGAGATACAGTGTAAGAATGAAGGAGAGAGAGAGGGAAAGAGAGAGAGAGATACAGAGAAACAGACGAAGAGACAAAGACAGAGATACAGTGTAAGAATGAAGGAGAGAGAGAGGGAAAGAGAGAGAGATACAGAGAAACAGATGAAGAGACAAAGACAGATACAATGTAAGAATGAAGGAGAGAGAGAGGGAAAGAGAGAGATACAGAGAAACAGATTAAGAGACAAAGACAGATACAATGTAAGAATGAATGAGAGAGAGAGGGAAAGAGAGAGAGATACAGAGAAATAGATTAAGTGACAAAGACAGAGATACAGTGTAAGAATGAAGGAGAGAGAGAGGGAAAGAGAGAGAGAGATACAGAGAAACAGATTAAGAGACAAAGACAGATACAATGTAAGAATGAATGAGAGAGAGATGGAAAGAGAGAGAGAGATACAGAGAAATAGATTAAGTGACAAAGACAGAGATACAGTGTAAGAATGAAGGAGAGATAGAGGGAAAGAGAGAGAGAGATACAGAGAAACAGATTAAGTGACAAAGACAGAGATACAGTGTAAGAATGAAGGAGAGATAGAGGGAAAGAGAGATACAGAGAAACAGATTAAGCGACAGACAGTGATACATTGAAGGAACGAAACAGAGGGAGTGATAAACAGACAAACAGATAGACAGATATACAATATAAGAACGAAACAGAGAGAGAGGGAGAGGAAGAAAAAGAAAGGGAGACAGAGATGGAGAGATATAGAGAGATAGACAGAACCTTGCTGAGCATTCATGGAGCAAAAAAACAGCTAAATTGCAATTTGTGTACAGCATGAAGACACGAGCACTCCAGCGCTTTAAAACAACAAGCTGCAGCTATAACGAGCAGACAGCTTGCTTCAGTCTGATTACTGTCCCCAGAAACGTCAGGCAGGCACAGTTTTACACTACAAATTAATTACACACACACAGACAGATTAATACAAGACAAAACTAATGATACAGATGATTAAGTGATGTCAGGCAGGTTCATCTGTGGATCTAGTCTCGGATGGGTGAGCAGGACAAACACCGTGGCGGCGCAACTCGATGCCTTTCGTGCGGCGCGTAGAGGCGGCCTCAGATGTCCACTGTTCTTTGTTTATGCAGCAATCAGTGAAGGAGAGGGACTGGCTCCTCATTTGCATATCATGCATATTCAAAGCAGCTCACTGACGATTTAAAAATCCTCTTTGACATGCCGTTGCTTTCTGGTTGGAGATTATCTCGAATAAATCAGTGCAAACAACGCCTTGACATGCCATCAGCGCAAAACCTGAAAGCAGTACCTACTTCAGCTCCAACTGTTCTCCAACCAAGCAAACACTTCCAGCCTTTAACATGGCTTTTAACTGGATTTTGCATGGAGGGGAAAACTCGAGCGCAGCTGCATATCCATTCAGAGCGGTACTGTGCTTCATGCACAGCACAGCTAATGCTCATTCATCTAAAGACCACAGATTCTAAATAAAATAAATAAACAAAATGGCAACAATGCAGTCTGTAATCAACACATAGGACAGGATGAGTGCTAACAGTAACCACTAGCTCTATGCAGCATGACTGTGCCATGCTATGGATTTTCTACTCTGAGCAACATTTCGAAAAACGGACGTGCGCGAAACCCAGCATCTGACATCTCGGCTCTTCCTTAATGCAGTAATTATCCATCCTTTTACCAATCGTCACGGGCAAATTGGTGGACACGAATGGAGGGGGGCAGATCAATAGACTAATCTGAGCTCGATCAATAGGCAGCAAAGATGAAGTACTGTTATGATGAGGACATTAGAAAATATTAGGTGCCTCCAATACAACTAATAATTACATCCATTTTCCACAGCTGAAAACATCAGACTGAGGTACAATGCTCAGATACAATGTTCAGCAGCTTATATGTAACTTATATGTAGTAACACTTTGCTATAGGTCTGCGTTCATACGACTACATAACACCTACATAAGCTCATCAATACTCAATAAACAGAAACCATCATAAACAGTTATAGCATTTATTTTAGTAGCCATAGTCATTAAGACGTAACACTTGATGTGATATGATGTAGTGGGTGGTTCTGATGGTTTTACTATATACCACAGTGTGTAAATATACATGTTTTTTTTTTTATAAAACTATTTTAGATGCTTAAGTAAACTATTCTAAATTATTCTAGGATGTACTATAGGGGGCAACATATCACCAGAAAGATGTGGCATCCATCCCTATTATAAGAAACAATAAAATGCACAGCCTCCTCCTGAATGCAAGTGTTAACATCTGCTTACCTATCAGTCTAAAAGAAACATTGCTCGCTCAACATCAAACTTCATCCTTTTACTCACCAAGAGCATCTCTAAAGGTGGAAAGCAACACCTCTTGGTTTGCTTCCATAGACCACTGTAGTATGCATTTATAAGGAACTCCAGGACAAAGCCAGTTTACTCTATGGCCAAAATGAATGGGGTTGTAGATTAATTGTCTCTAATGTACCGTATTAAAGAACAAAACCTTATTCATGTGTAAGAGTATGTGTTCTAAAATATCATCGTCAGAACTATCGTTTTAAATAGATGTACTGTAGTACTAATATTGCTAAAGCCAGGTGATGTTCTGAGGGCACTACCTTATTGAAATGTTCTAGCATTCATAGACATATATATTTTTAAATTTTATATAAATTATATATTATATAGCTTCAAGAAGTTGTCCTCTTCTCCAACGTCTTGTCCAAATATTCTCGTTTCACCATAAATGATGCACCAGAACATAACCACGCCAGAACATAACCACAGCACCATTTAGGATGAAACGGGAAAATTCAAACGAGAAGCTGGAGAATGTCCTTATCAGACAATGACTCAAGCATTAAAAGAATGATCAGCATGTCTTGATCTAAATCAGCTTATCAGGGGGAAGTAGTGATATTAAGCTGAGTCTGAATTAGCCTGAGTGCAGGAGCTTGTAGAGCTTGTCAAAGCAGATCAGTGGTGTTTCAGCAAGCGTCAGATGAAGAACAGATAACTGTGCCGTAACCTACATTACAGGGCACAACCTCGTAATTCAGAGGATCCAGTGGTAGTTGGGCAAAAAATGTTTGTAAGACAAAACGTATCAGCTTTTTCTGATGACCACAGGATGTGACAGCGGCAAAAAAAATAATCTCTTCTCCTCATAGAGCATGTTCTCACAAGAGCTTAGGGGTAACTGCAAAACAATATATCGTGGCTGTCCAAAGAAAAAACAAAAAACTCCAAAATAGCAATTTCACAGGAAACAGCAACAAAATTCTTAACTTTTAATGTGAGTTAATGTAAAGAGGTTTTATACAAAGTGATTATGGTCTGTCCATCATGAAACTTTTACAGGATGTAAAGAACAGCCGTCGCATTCAAATGATGAGATGAGATTTTCTTTGGACAGCGATGATAAATAGATAATATGGAGGATTCAGCAAGAATTAAGTTGGCTTTTTATTTGGAAGCTTTTAGAAAGCACCTGCCACACGATTTAAGGTGGAACAGAACATTTGAATAGGAGGTGATTGACTGCTGCATTTTCATTTTGATTTGAAACATGATGAGAACATCACTAACTCAGCCACACTGATAAACAGGATAACTTTTGCTTGCTCTTTGCAGTTCTTATGTCACATTAATGGAACTTCTCTTTGATATTCCAGTGCAACAATAAAGCTCATTCCTGAGGAACTGTTTTGATTGATATACTGGATGAATCGACCATGACCGGAAAATCCCAGCCACTACTAATGTGACATACCTCAACCAAATTCAAATATCTAAGGACAATCTGTGTTCAACCAGCCTAACATGGCAAGCTATGCTATATTCTCAGCATTATGTTACCGTGACATACACTGACCTACAAAGTCTGTTAGAAAAACATCACCCAACATAGATGTTACACAAACTTGACATCAAACCTGATTAACACACCCTTATAAACACTGCTTTACCACTGTTACCCTTTCCACCACAACTCCACCTCACATAAAACACAGTACAAGGACTAACTTTCAATTGTTTATCTCTAACCATGTAAGAACTGCATGGCGCATGACATTAAACACCAAATCTGCTGAACGACACATCACTACACGTAAGCATGGGAAAGCATGACTACGTCGACACACACACACAAACACACAAAACCACAGAAAGCGGACAGTCACTGTGACTCACCATATTGTTGGCGGCTCGGACCCCTCCACTTCCAAGTAGTCGTATTTTTCCTCCGTCTGGAAGTCTGTAAAAATGATGGAGATGGTGTCTCCGGGATCAGCAAGTATGGTCCACGTACAGTCCGCACTATTGTAATATTCACTCGGGAAATTGGGACTCGATATGATGCCACTTGAACCCCTCAGAGTATCACCACATGTGTCCTCAGCTGTCAACCAAACACGAAAAGACTTCTGTTAGGAATCGGCCTTTGTTTACTACACAAAGTATACAGCAGAAAATGACAGCTGAACCTTTGAAGGGGGTCGGATCAAGGCCACTCTATACGTATGCCAAATTAGCAGATGTGCTTTAATATAAATGGTGTTAGCCAATCAAAATTTACTTCGAAGGAAATTTGCCAGCCCATAAAGTTTATTAGCTATTTCGTGCTGCAAATCTTATAAACAGAGTACAGAATAAGGAAGATCGCCGTTAGCAATCCAGCATCTACTGCTGCTCGTGTGGACTATGGTTTGATACAATCTTTTTGCTGAGTTAGTGGCTTTTTTTTAAACTTGAGGTTAGCTCTCATCGCAATTTGTCTTATTCAATGGGCTGAACCAATGTCAGGGTTCTCGTGAATTCTACAAGGTCCCAGCTGCATTTCCCAACAGACTCAGAGCTCTGCTCTTGTCTATTCTGCTCAATGTTCTCCAATTCGATTAGAATGTACCAGATTGAGATTTGTTTTTTTCCTCGTTTTTAGGAAAGAAATTGGAATACATTAGAGTTATGTACAGATAAAGACACATGGACTAGTCTGTGCAAACATGATAAATTATATACATATAATTTATACAAAACGAGCATCCGGCTATATGTACATATAGACATGGCGCCGAGCCGTGCATATGTACATACAGTGCATACATAAATACGTGTAAAAAGTGATGCTTCGCTTTGGAGAATCACTTTCACGTGGGATCATACATACTATCAAGTGCTCAGTTCCGGGCAAACAGAGGGAAATACGTGGAAACATTTAAAAGAGAGACACACTGACAAAGTCTGAGGCAAGAGTCGTGTCAATGTGGTACACACAAAAGATACACACACCATGCACACACAAGCTTTTGCACACACACAAACGCCCATGCGCTCGTGTAGAAGGAGCTTTGACCTGTCACTCGAGTACAATTAAAAAAGATTTAACTACTGCTTCTCCCACCACCATAACCAATAAATACCTAAAGGGCCATCAACAGATCACCTGCACGACAGGTCCATCAATACTTTACTATAAGGCTTCACTATATCACTGTACAAGTGCCCACATCTCATTTGTGATATATTGGTAAGAAATGATGACATAAGAAAAAACTGATGTCAGGGAGGAGGACCACACCTGAAGCTCCTCCTTGCAATCTAACATTCTATACATTTCTATTTAATATAAATTATAAATTTCACAGAGTGCTGAAGGGCTCCTTCTTTTGGCTTGAACAGACCAAAGAAAGATAGGACTGTGGAACGTGGAGATGGGACGGTGGTGGCAAGCAGAACATTAGAAATGAGAAATTTATAGGATGTTAGATTGGGGGGAGGAGCTTCTGGTGTGGTCCTCCTCCCTGACATTAGAAGGAGCCAGATTTCTTCCCTCCTTTTTTTATTTTGTGACCTTAAAGGCACGACTGAACTAGTAAACCCTTATTGTATCCATTTTTACTATTAAGATTATATAATTTGTTATTAGATTTTATACAATACTGTGTAAAGGTCTTATATATATTTATATATTATTATATTATTATATTTTCTTTCAGACAGGAAGCTTTTATTTGCTCAGCAAAGCACTTCATTCTTTTAAATATTCAAATAGTGTTAATACAGTAAAGAGTGGGTTATACCTATGTTAGTGTGTTTATTTAACCCTTTGCAAGTTTTTCCTTGTGGCAACAACCCAGTATTATTTACAGTTCTCATCTAATACCTGCATTGACTACTCAGTACTTCATTAAGCTAAATCAAGATACAATGTCTGGGGTGTCAAGGAGAAATCTGGAATCAAACTGGCTAATATATTAAAATAAGATATTTATGGTACTTTTTATGCATATTTACATTACTGTTGTAATGATATGGTGGTCTCACTGGTGAAAATACGCTTATTGTTGAGATAAAGACTTTTGTACAGTCATGTACTTCAGGACACTTATAGATGCAGAAACGTAAAGTATGTGTATAAAGTATATGTATTAAACCAACTACAGGTAAAATATCTGAATATCTAAAAAAATCTGAATATTTCATGGCATTCAAAAAAAAAAAAAATCAGAAAGGGGGAAAATGGGCTTTGGCCAAATAATAGCCTCAGGCTATAGGGCTATTTTATAGACAAATACTTGTTTTATTGTTCAATTATAGTCCTGGAACTGGGTATGTTTTCACTGCTCTGTAGTGAAGCTAATGAGCTAACACTGCTGGTACGATGCTGATGGTCTTTTTTTATTAGTGGGCAATGTGCCCACATGTTTTGCTTATGGCCGTGATGTTTATTATTAGTAACATGTAACAAGTGTACAGGAGGGAGGAAAACACTTCATACTTTTAATATAAGTTAATGGAAAATGATTTTATTGCAAGCTATTTTAGAGCACTTGTGTGTCCATTCTTTACGAATGGTCACACACTGTACAGGACAGCTGTCGGGCTCAAATTATGTGAGAAAAATGAGAACTGTTTTTCTTTGGATGATGAATTCAGTGTTTTTGGATTGACCTGACACCAATGACGTTGCACCAGAACAACATCCATGATATCTCAGCTTCCTCAGCCACATCCTTAACACTGAGTTCCTGGTACTGTGTTCATGGGCAAGTATAATATTGTCACTGTCCAAAGAAAAACAAGTATCTTGAAAATGGAAAGTATATTAAAACTTTCATGCAATGTAAACGCAGGACTATCAAATGACAGTCAAATCATGTAGAAAAAAAGAAGAAAAATTGAGATATATGTTTTTTTTTGGACAGCAATAGTATATTTACATGCAATACCACCAGGACGAAATCACTGAGTCTAGGTAAAAGGCAGGAATGGGGACCCCTGGATGCACAATAACATGCATCTTATAAATGTCCTATAAAACATCAAATCTGCTTATTCTTGAACTATATATGACTATATATGGTGATGTCACTGTTTGAATACTGGCCCCTCAAATGGTTAAGCTAGTATGCGAGTAACTGTTTGCGTGAGTGGTACTGAGCAACCTATAGAAGTATATTCAGCATCTACTTGATGCACGTTTGGTCTGAAATAAAATGATTATCCTCATAACTCACTACATATACATAATCCTTTGGGCTCCTTTCATGTCTTGGCTTTTTATAACTGTTTTCTGTCTCACCCTTATTCTGTGCTATGCTACTCCCCCTCCCCATCCCCTTATTCATTACTTTCTCCTGAATGCTCCTTAATAGAGTTAACAAACGTCTGCACTCTTCAGTACATGTCACACATCTGTGGTCTCAGCAAGACTAAATCTCTGTATGTGTCACACTTGGCAAAATCAAAGTGATTCTGATTTCTTTGTCTTTCTGTCAGTGTAAAACAAAAATATTCGAGGGTTCAGTGCCAAACGGAGAAGAGGCTCCCTTTCATGTGAGGTGCTACATTCAGCATGCAGTGTTTCCATTTTCTCCACACGTGCCAAAGCTTCTAAAGCCATGAGTCATAGCAGGAGGGAAGAGGGACAATGGGAGAGCTATAGAGACGCACAGAGACACAGAGGAAACGAAGTGGTGGTCTGTGCATAAACCGTGTTTGTGTATGCTGTGTGTGAGCATATGTGTGTTCGAGAGACAGAGAGACAGATTTAAATTCATGGCATTTGGCGAGTTTTACATGGTAGTTGTTTAACATGGTTTACAACTTTTTCTTCTACAGAAACATTGTAGTTCTTGGGAGCATAACAAAACACATATATGCAAATACAATGTAAGAACATGGAGCCTGACAAAAAATATTGGTTCACTACTGTAAATCTTATGCACTATTTGGCCAAAAAGTTTGTGGACACCTATTCCTTTGCACCCATATGAACATATAGCAAATCTCACAAACATTATCATGGAGTTGCCCACCTATTGGCAGCTATAACAGCTGTCTGTGGAAAATCTGTACTCATTTAACATCATTTATGAGCGCAAATACTTATGTTGGATGAAAAGACCAAGGACAAAGGGCATGGGGGTGAGGTCAGGGCTCTGTGCAGGCCATTGGAATTCCTCCTCACCAAACTCATCAGATTATATCTTCATAAAGCTGATACAGGCATGCTTGAATAGGTAAGGGTCTTCCACATAGTTGGAACCATATAAAATGTCTTTGTATGCTGTAACATTAACATCAGTCTCACTGGACGTAAGGGAGCCAAATGCTTCAAAACAGCCCCAGACAATTATTCCTCCTCCACCAAACTTTACTGTTGGCACTGTGCATTCCATTAGGTAGCGTTCTTCTGGCATCCACCATAGCCAGATTCAGGCATCAGAGTGGCAGGTAGTAAAGCATTGATTCATCACTCCCAAGAACACGTCTCCACTGCTCCAGAGAGTCCAGTGGCAGCGTGCTTTAGCCCATACCAGCTGCAACTTGGCATTGCATAATTTTATCTTTATAAAAATATTCTTATTTTTGCTGCTGTTGCTTCCAGAGGCAGTGGTGAGTGATGCAACAAGGGATATGTGCTCCAAAGCCCTGCTCTCTGAGTTTGCAGCATCTGCCGCTTCATGGTTGAGCTGTTGCTGCTTCTATAAACTTTCACAATTATAGCACTTAAAATTGGCCAGGGCAGATCTAGCAGAGCAGAAAATTCAAATACTGACTGGTGGCAAAGGTGGCATCCTAGTGCTACGTTTAATGTCACTAAGGTATTTAATATGACCCATTCTACTGCCAATGTCTATGGAGATTGCAAGGTTATGAGCTTGATTTTATCCACCTGTTACCAATGGACATGGTCGAACCATCCAGATTCTATGGTTTGAAGGGTTGTCCGCATACTTTTGCCCACATTCCCCCCCCCCCCCCCCCCCCAACCCCCCACTCAACATATGCAAATCCTTGCACATAACCCTTTTCTGTCGCTGCTCTTTAGTAATGAAAAGCATAATGCCTGAAAATGATTTCAGCAGATTGTCGAGTAGCTCAGCCTTGACATTAGTATTGAAGGTGCAGAGTAACTGACTGTGGAGCTATGATAGATTCCCTCTGGGAAACATTTGTGTCAGTCATTTGTAAATCAATTCTGCATTTCCATGCATCCTTCGCCAACGGGCCTAAGCAAAGAGCAGAACGCCTGAAAGCAGGCACCTCTGCATTCCATTTAAACCTGCATAATAACATAAAAACATACAGAGATGGAAAAAGAAGCACAATTTCTCCATTCTTTGGAAGCGTAGCAGCACACAGCCAACACCTCAAATCACCCAGATTATGCGGTTAAAAGCATCTAAGCCTGAGCTAAAAATGCTGAGCTTGAAGTCAGTAACGTGTGGTTACAGTCTATGTGAGTCAGTCCCCTTTCCAGAGAATAATGAACAGCCAGTTTCCTCTACTGCTGTATTCACAACGCCCACACGTTGGAAAAAGTTTGGGTGTTATTATGAGAACCACAAGTGTTATTAGGAGAAGCACATTTACTGTATTGTGTGTCTTGCTACCAATTTAGATCTCCAGTGCTAAAATGAAGCACCATTCAGAAGAATGGAACACAGCCAGTCACCCAAATGTGAGAAAAGCAGGACTGACTGGCTATATTTATGTAGCAGCCATGTTTTCATGCTTACAATAATCTGAAACTGGTTTATATTACGAATGAACACATTCAATTACAGTCAAACTCTGTATATGTAGATTACATGTCTAAAAAAAAAAAAAAACCATGTACAATTATTACGCCATTCCCATGCAGCTAATATGTACGTACAACAGAGTGGTACTCCTCCCACAACAAAAAGCTGTATGCAAGTAGTTTGCAAATGAGCAACATTTGACAGGACTCTAGACTGCAAATAAATGGTTGCATGTGGCGACTATTTTTCTTGACAGTTTGAGTGTTTTTTATGGTTTTATATATACTTTTATATATACTCTTTGAGTTTCAACTTGCAGTGGCTCTGGAAACGGCAGATGTGCACACGCTCTCATGCCCTGCCATAGTAACATTACCTCATTATGTGTTGTTCACTTGTACAGGCTCTGAAAAAAAAGGCCCTCAAATATATACTTGCGAAAAACAAGGGCACCCTGTATGAATGGACAGGTGAGACCCGGTCTTATATGCTCAAGAGGGTAATAAACTAACTGGTTTGAATACCATCAGGACCAAATCACTGAATCTAGGTAAAAGGCAGCAAATGTGAACCCCTGGATGCACAATAAATGAGCTTCAGGGCTCTGAAATGGCATATCAGTAACCAGTACAACAAATTAAAAAAAAATCTTCACAAGTAAGCTCTAATATTTCTCATTCATTTCAGATTGCTGTAATAGTGATATAGAATTATTTAACTTGGGCCACTGTGGTCACGTAAAATATTTACAATATTAGCAGGTTTTAAGAAATGTAAATAAGCTAAACTGTCTTCCAATCTACTCAGATTAATAGGTACAGGGTAGAAGTACCTTGACCTATCTGTACTAGTATTAATGCTAGTAATATTTAAGTAATCACTTGAGCTATCTATACTAGCAATAACGCCAGTACTACTTTGAGTAAACATGGGAGCTATCTATACTAGTATTAACACCGGAATTAGTTTGAGTAATCACAGGAGCTATCTAAACTAGCATTAACACCAATTTTAGTTTGAGCAATCATGGGAGCTATCTAAACTAGCATTAACACCAATATTAGTTTGAGCAATCATGGGAGCTAGCTGAACTAGCATTAACATTAGTATTAGTAATCCCTGGAGCTTCTATACTAGCATTAATACCAGTATTAGTTTGAGTAATCACGGGAGCTATCTATACTAGCATTAATAGCGCTGTTAGTTTGAGTAATTACAGGAGCTATCTATGCTAGTACTAACACCAGTGTTAGTTTAGGTAATCACGGGGACTATATACCAGCAATAACGCTAGTACTACTTTGAGTAATCACAGGAGCTATCTATACTAGCATTAATACCAGTATTAGTTTGAGTAATCACAGGAGCTATCTATACTAGTATTAACAACAGTATTAGTTTGAGTAATCACAGGAGCTATCTATACTAGCATTAATACCAGTATTAGTTTGAGTAATCACAGGAGCTATCTATACTAGCATTAATACCAGTACTAGTTTGAGTAATCACAGGAGCTATCTATACTAGTATTAACAACAGTATTAGTTTGAGTAATCATGGGGGCTATATATGCAAGCAATAATGCCAGTACTACTTTGAGTAATCGCAGGAGCTATCTATACTAGCATTAACACCAGTATTAGTTTGAGTAATCATGGGAGCTATCTATACTAGTATTAACATCAGTGTTAGTTTAGGTAATCATGGGGGCTATCTGTACAGTAAAAACTGATGTGGCACCGTAAGCAGTAACATGAGAGTTTTGGTCGTCTTGATAATACTAACGAAGGCAGAATGAAAAGTAAAAATTCTAAAAGTGTTCTTCAGAATGACAATGGCTCTTCAGAATGACAATGGAATGCGTCCTGTGAAACTTGAGATGCAGGGCTGATAGAGCTGCTAAAGGCAGAAGCTCTGGAGAGAGGCCCTGTCACACACCTGTCACCCAACAATGGCGGAGAGGTGCAATGGCTCGGCTTGGCCCCAGGGGCTCACCAGTCTACCCGTCCATCGGCTCAACTGCTAGGTGCTGGACACAGCCGACTGAAGTGGACCATTATAGATGACACTATTCAGAACCTGAAAGGTGTGGAATTTCTGTCACATCATAGAACTTCATTTGAAGCCATAGTCACAGTTATCATCACGGGCGCTCAAATCGTCACGGTGTAATGTAATATTGCTCCGTCAAAGCTCATTAAAATGGATTAGAGTAATTCTGATGGGTACTTATGACTTGAACTTGCCCTCAAATGTCCCATGACTCAACGTGAACTTGAGATTTAACACTCTGGTCTTAAAAAAACGGAATTAAATTATAAGAACCATCTTTTTGTTTTTTGGCATTATTTGTGTGATTTTGTCAGTTTTCTATGCAGCCATTAATGCAAAGGAACAATATTACCACAATTTAAAAAAAAAAAAAAATTTTGGAAGCTATTCATTTCAGAGCCAAGGCCTGGACAGAATGATGGCTATGAATGAGTGTAATTCATCAGCACCCTGATAAAGCAGCCTGTGAACATGCTCCATACATAATTTTACTATTTTCATCTCAGTGACAATTCTCCCTGACAGCAGTTATTTTTTCCAATCTTGCCTTCATTCGGTGGGTGGCATGTCTATCCACATATTGTGCACTCAGGGGGCATCTTGCTGTCAGACAGTGGAGGTGGAATCTAAGCCTGATGGAGATGCCGTATAATCCGTGTGATGTGACAGCCAAGAGGGCGGGATATGGTGATTGAGCGGGGCCGAGCAGGACTAGCTTTTTTGCTTTATTTCATTCACTGAAGAGCTCGACAAATGAAAGGACAGAGCCTGACTGGGGGATGGAGTGCTGGTCTATGCCTGCATTTGTATGCATGGGCAGGTACTGATATTCTTGTGTGTATGTTATCTATATGGACATGAAAGTGCATGCCGCTTAGCCTGAATTGGGTTGCACAAGCACAATATATTCCATCGAGCGTTGATGTGCCTATTCTTATACCTGAGGTAGGGTTTGAAATTATTTGGCCACCAAGCAAATTTCTGAGACAGATTTATTATCTGCTTTAGAATAAAAGAAAGAAAACCAAGTCAAATGTACATTAAATTGAATCTTCACATAACGGAGAATAAGAGCAGCTACAAATAAACACATATATACATACCAATATAAATCTGCCTTTATATGATTCGAGTCACTGATCCAAGTCACTTTTAGTGTGTAAAATAACACAACTTCCTGGCCTATTCGGGTTGCTTTTCTTTAGATGTGGTCTTTTTGCCAAGATTTCATGTTGTGCATGTGTGTGTGCATGATTTTTGCTTTAGTGTGACACAGATCTGATTTTTTCAGCACTGAGTGGACACACAAATTCTGATTATTTCAATCAGATTTAAGCTACATTTGGCAAGTTCACTTTATAAGCTTTGCTGAATTTTTTACTCAGATCCGACCTTTCTAACTCACCACACATCCTAACCAATAACAACACATGATTCACACATGGGGCAGTTGTGGGCTGAAGGTTAGGGATCTGGTCTTATGACCAGAAGGTCACCAGTTCAATCCCCTGGACCAACAGCACACAATTGAAACGCACTTGAGCAAGTCAACTTACCCCCAACTGCTTCTGGGCGTTGTGGATAGGATTGCCTGTTGCTTCGGGCAAGTGTGCTTACTGCCCCCTGATGTGTATATTCACTAGTATGTGGGTGTTTAACTGCAGGGATGGGTTAAATGTAGACGTCAAATTCCTGCTGTGTGCAAACACAAGTGGCAAATAGTTCTAAAATTAAATTTAATTCAAATTTATGAGTAAACCACAGGTGTCACAAACAAAAACGCTACCAAGCCTTTAATAATTGAACCTATATTTTCTATTTTTTTCATTATAAGAAAAAAAAAGAAAGACAAATGGGGGAAAACCAGGTGGACAGTTTTAGCACCATTTACTGCCAATAAACTTGAGCACTGCTGCCACTTTACAATCTGATTTTTTGCTCAGGTCCAATCTCCCTAACTTGATGGCTGGCAGTTGTGCGGGTAAGTGACTCAACATCATTAATAGCATCATGAATAGCAAACAAGCTAACCAGCCGAGCAAGCCTTCACTGCAAAGATAATTAGCTCTGAAAAGCTCTCAGCTGTTCATTATTAGAGCGAGACGAAGACAAAAAGGGTCAGATGTGTTGCTTCTCCACTGTTTACTGGCTGTAACTGCAGAGTTAGCACTGCTGTCTTGTTAACACTGAACGAGGGCGCATGTGCAGAGGCAAAGACACACACGGTACAATAAGAGCCTTCTCATTAAGATCCCACGGCCGTGAATCGAAAACGCATCCGATCTAGGAGCACATATGACAGTGGCTCAGGTCAGATGTGATTAGATTTGTGTGTCAGAACCTCATTAGGGATTTATGCCACTTCAGCTAAGGTAAGCGCAGTTCTACATGTAGTGCCCATATCTGTCACTAGTGTGAACAAACCTGTGCCCTAAAATGATGCTCACGTGCACATCCTACTCAACTGTGTGATAGATTTAAAACAACTCATGAATAAATTAACAGCACAATCATTAGGGCTGATTAGCTCTTTATTATTAGAGAGAACCGTGAAAAAGCCAGCTTCATGCTACAAACATGGGATGTTATCGGAAATATGTGCGCTCGCACTGAAAAATAATCCAATCTCTCCATTCTTAAGGTCATATAGCCACATGTTTCCAATTTAGGGTCTTGTATGCAAGGACAAAGGAGCAGGTTTGAGATTGGGGGGACACATTTACTAATATAAATCAAAGCCCACCTTAAAATTTTACCTATAAGCTGATACCACTGTAGGTAAGGCAGTAAATCACTGTATGTATAGTGACGTCGAACAACATTTGTGGAGTAAATAAATAAAATACAACATTATCTGTAATTCTATTTGTTATTAGATATAAACAATAAGAGACTCCACATTACATGGTACTTTTAAATTATACATGCAATGTCTGGATTATATACATATATAACAAAAAAAAGTATTGTTTCCTTTTGTGGCTTAATGCTGTAATAAAATGACAAATAGATGTATGTTTAGGTTTCCTGACTAGACAAGACTAACATTTATGTAAGACAGTAAGGCTGTGTCCCAAACAGCACCCTCTGGAACATTACATACTGGACTACTGACAGCACTTCCAATGATGGTGTCTTTTTTTAATTAATTAATTTATTTATTTTATTTATTATATTAAATTTTCTTTTCGTATTTAGTGTAACAGCAGTCTGCAGTTTGGGGCGTGGCCAGAAAGTAATGTAACTTTACATTTCAGAGTGCTTTCTGACAAAAGATAATATAAACATTAGCTAACCCAAACCCTACTAGCCTGTTACCATAACAACACATTATATTAAAGGCGTTTTATTGCAGTATATATGACCCTCACTGTTATTTACTGCTCTCATCAGTGAGCCCCCGCAACCTACTAAACCAAAGCCAGTTGATAACAACAAACACTGCGCGTGAAGACGGGCTTTTAAAACAAAAGTTTCTGCTTTTTCTGTGGTTTACTTTTTGGGTGGGACAAATCTACCTGCTTCTGATATTGGGTGGGACAATCCCCCCCCCCCTGCCCCCCCCAACCCAAGCGCCCCCCCCCAACCCAAGCGCCCCCCCCAACCTCCCCCATTCCCCGCAGTTTCTACGCCAATGCTTGTATAAAAGTAGCTCAGGTCTGATTTGCATTTACACAGCTCTGAAAACATAAGATCTGTTTCACATTAGAATAAAAAAAACTAATTTATGCTGCTTCAACCTAATAATGTGAACCAAACCCATTATAGACCAAACACCTATGAGATTTATAGCCATGCAATCTTAATGAGAAGGTGTAGATTGGAATAAATATACATAGCTTTCCACTGGGCTGGCATCAGTGTTGTCATGGCCCCAGTGCTTGTGGTGTTAGTTCATATGATGATGCTCCTTGTGACATTACTGATTTGTATGTGCACGTGCAGGTTGTCCTTTGTCTATACAAGTGTTTACATAACCTAAGAATACAATTTGTGGTCAGTTCATTCATATTGGCTCCCTAAATTACTTCTTTTGTATTCTTCCTCTTTCTGTTAACCGTTAAGGTCTATTTTGGGAAATTATTGACTGTGCATTCAGCTCTAAGCAGGAGATCTTAATGTACACAGCATTCTGAACTCTCTGCTATAGAAATGTCCTCTGGGAGACAAGGATTCTTATCACAAACAACAATTAGAGGATCAATATGTTTGGCTGGCAGGCGGGAGCAAATCATTTGGTTTTGGAAGTTCACAAAAAAGAAAAAAGTTTCAAAGTGGGTTTACCTTACTTTGTGCAATCACTGAACAGGTTTAAAGAAAGCCAAGTAAACAAACCTGTATTTCTTTGCCAGTTCGCATATGCATTGCTCATCCCTGTAATTCAGTTAGAAAAATCTTGAAACCTAAAGTCTCTCATTGTGCTTTTAGTGTATTCAGCTTTGAAAAAACAAAAGGCATGTGATTCAATAGGCTGTTCTGATTTTCTTCTCCTTTCTACATCACATCACAGCAAAATACATTCCTCGCCGCCCCCAGAATCACCACACCCACCAACCCGCCTTCACCCCCACCTCTGCTTCTTTTACAAGGGGATTTTACAGCGAACATCATTTCGGACATAAATAAGAATAAGAATGTGGTGTCACAGGTTTCCAGTGAGTCATCTTTTTAAGTCCTATATTCCTAATGCAATTAGGTTAAAACACACGATATACAAACTGAATTAAAGCCTTTGTAGCCCTCATTCATGAATTTCTTTCAAAAAGTACAAGCAAGTAAAATAAACGTAGGAAAACAAGTGAAATAAGTCTCTTTTAAGAATGTGAACTGCACAGGAATGGCCTCAACTATAGTAACCTAAAGGTATATTGGATATCCTTAAAGATAACGTTGATCTATTCCAAAATCTAAGTTCAATTTATTACAATTTATTACATCAGCACGTCTGGCATTCCAGTTTAATGACAGATACAATCTGTTCATATGTCCGGCCTTCACAACTCTCGAAATAATAGCAAGCTAAGGGGCTTGAACACTTGGCCCTGCACATCCATGGCGTTCAAAGTATTGACCTTAATCGCACAACTCATTTTTCCAGATGCCATTCCAATAAACTGGAACAGATGCTGCCCTCTCCGCAAAATTGTTGACATTCGGTCCGATTAAGAGTTATTGAAGCAGCTGAGGCTTCAAATTAGTCCTAATCAGTGACAGACAGGGAGACATCAGCATGGACAACAGTAGACCCGGTTTACTTTCCACTTAAAGAGAAAATAGCTGTTTTATTTGATCAGGTTTATTCCTTTATTTTGATAATAATTATCCTAAATTGCTCCTAAAATGTATTATCCTTTATCTGTGTTTGGTTGTAATGTAACATATATTTTCTATTTATGATATTTATTTAATTGTAAGTAAATTGCAAATCAAGTCACAAATCTAGATTTCTATCCTTCTTTTGGTGTTTATTATCTTGGTTATTTGCCAAATATAACAAGTTGGGAAACCAGTTTCATAAGCTTTAATAAGTAAAATTAAGTCTATACTAGGGCAGACCTGCCAACCTCCAAAATTTTTTTTGAGTAGCAACTTCTTTCTGGGGGGTGGGGTCGAGCGCAGCACATCACGGCATGGCACGGCGGTGGAGGTCAGGTACATGCACCTGGGCAACGGGAATCAATGAATGCATGCTTATATAAAACTAAACCACCCCAATCCAATAGTCGAGCACAAAAAATTAACTCGAGCACAAAAAAGCATGGCGACATGATGATAAAAGCAGGACTTCTTGCTGTGCTCACGAGTTTCACATTTACAATTGCAATTGCAAATTGCTAAAACTTTCAAAAAGTTTATATTTTGCATCTAGTTGCATCAAAACTAGTCGCCTAGTTTTGACATTGACAATTCACAATTCCCACACACTGCCAGTTACCTCTGAAACGGTGTTTAACACCGTCCTCCCTTTAAAACTAGTCCCAGTATGAAGATGGACTGAGAGGGATGAAACCCAACTTCGTTACAGTTGTTTGGACGTCTCTCTGGCTATCTGCTCGTAGCCTGTTTAAGGAGTATAAAACTAGCGCTATGATTGGTGGAAGTTTTCTTTTCCCGATGGGTTGCTGTCCAATGTAGTTACACCTATAGACAAGTTGCCTAGCGCGCGAACACACAGACAGTTGATCTCAAAGCCATCGATGGCTTTTCTCGTATTTTGAAGTGACAAATCATAGCAGCGTAGTTTGATGTCTAAATGCGTATCTGCTACGCAAAATTCGTAAAGGTTGGCAGGTCTGCTAGGGGTATGCGATACAGCAAGAAATATTATATCACGATGCTCATGATACACAGAATGCATCACATTATTTTCATAAAATAGTCATTCGAAAGCAATTCTCAAACAGCAAGAGCTGCTATTTTTAATACAGAGTGCAATATTAACAATGCTGTCGCAACAGGTTTTAAATTAACTGCTTGTAGAACAGTGCGGCCAATCAGATGCAACATAACAGCCATTCTGTATGTGTGACATATCAACCATGAACTGTTTTCCTGATGCATTCAACATGCAAACTTCATGCCCAAGAAAGTGGATATCCTGGTCTTCTTAACAAACAAAACAAGTCTGGAAACTAATTAGAATTAATTAATCAATTAACTAAATGTAAATGCGTTTACATTAAAATCACAATATTGGTCAGAAAAGTCAGTCAGCACTAGTTCTATGGTAGATCTGTCCAACAAAGCCACATGTCCAGGAGGGAATCAACAGGACAGCCACATATACAGCAAACAAATATTTACTAATTTGGTAAATGTGCCTGCTGATTTAACCTCCCGCAACATACAGCCAAAACAAAATGATGCATACAAACCCTCCTGTGTTAATCATGGCTTTATACACCGGGTGCATGCATTTAGTTTCACTTTGTTTTACTGCCTCCGCAGACAGTGAGATTAATGGGGCATGATGACTGGGTGGTGGGGTATTGTCCCACTAAATGACCCCCTGATGTTGGACCTGATTGGATTCTCTTGCAAAACAAGCTCTGTAGAGATGAAAAGGCCTGCAAATCATTATTTTTTCTCCAAGCAAATCAGACAGATTAACAATGCTTTTAAATTAATTTTTCCATTGATTCCAATCACTGGTAATTCAACATTTGTTTCTGGTGCATAAAACACTTTCCTGCAAAATGTTTAACTTAAAAACAAATACATATTTATATGATGCACATCCTGGAAAAGCAAAGTGCTTCGGAGGTAAATGTGTCGGCTATCTGGTTCACACAATTTGTCTAGAACGAAATGTACTGTAGCTGAGAACTGCAGCGAACGCTGCCCGCAGCGCATCACACAAATGACCTTAGCAGGTAAAATGAATGCCACTGGTGAGCTGGCACCAGTACCTGAGCCACATTTCACACTTTTGTCATCTGACATTTATTCACTGAGTAAAGGTGTGTGTGTGGCCATACACGAATAGGAAAACATGATGTCATGTTTGATGGATCTCTTTCAGGGAAATCAATGTGTTTGATTGATTCTTTTCATGTAGCTTAGTATGTGCACAGAGAATAAACAACAACAAGATGAAACCTAAAATAACGGTCCAAAAATATGAAATTATTAATAATAAAATCTTATTTAACCAGGAAACAAATGTTAAGGTTAAAAATACTGCACAAAAATGAAGTAAGTAAAATTAAGTTTACGTGTAGTTTAGTAGCTGATATTATATGCATCAATTCATATCATGGAAATTAAATTTATGTACAAAACATGTAATAAGCAATGTATTTTGTTTCATAACTACTATTTGATCAAGCAAGCACACCAAATATTCATTAACTAATCATTTTGTTAAGTACACCTACCTTTGTACTTTGTACTTCTACATTCACAGACTGTACAGCCCTTTGGTTAGTCCCCTTTAATCTGCTCTTCAACAGCCAGGACCACCACACAGCAGGTGTCAGCACAGCACTGTGGTGTGTTGCTGATGTGGATTAGACACAGCAGTGCTGCTGCTGGAGTTTTGAAACACTTTAGTGTTGCTGCTGGACTGAGAATAGTCCACCAACCAATTGTATCCAGCCGAAAGTGTCCTGATCTGGAGGGTCAGGGTCTACAAGATAGGAGTCTAATAGATTGGACAGAGTGGACACAGTGTTTAAAAACTTAGCAGCACTTTGACATACTTGTTTGTCCGCTCAACACAAACTTAACACACCACCACCACAACAGGGTCACTGTAGTGCTGAGAATCAGCCAACTGCCTGCTCCGTGGTGGTCTTTTAGGGGTCCGGACCGTTGAATAACAGGATGAAAAGGAGATAGCTGATTATAATTATATAGATACTATAATTATAGAAATAAAACGTGCTTCTTTATGGCAAGTGGAGCTGAAGACATGAGTAGTTATTGTGGATGCAAGGCAGGTGTACCTAATAAAGTGCTCAGTAAGAATGCTTCACATGGCTCTTTTTTGTTAGTTATACTGATGAAAACAAAACAATAAAAAGCTTTTGGTGATTGGAATTCTGTTCAGAATGTGAGCACTTATTTACTACAACCACAGCACATCCAGCAAAAATAGTCACAGAACACGAAACTCCACATGCTGATGTTTTTTTTAATGCTCAACCTGAACATGCATCCATAACACCTACCTCTAAAAGGTATCAGACGTAAGTAATATGTTAGTTAAAATTAAGTTAGCACACGATTACAAATTTCTCCTAAGAGAACAACAGCATGTCTTTCGGGGGTTCTGAAAGCAAGCACACATATCAACCTTCCAGCAAGTTCCATTGTGTTAGCATTCCTACTCCACAAACGCAGACAATTTGTTGACATGCTCTCTTGGGGGTGAGACCATAAATAAAAATGAGCTGCATCTTTAAATTCTGTGCTAGAGACGCCTAAAGAAAATCAGTGGCGCTCGGAGATCGCGCGGACCTTGAGAAGGGAAATGAGATGAGGGCTAGCGTGAGGCCTGGTCTCAGGTGGGTGCTCCAGAGAACGCTTCGGCGGCCGGCGAAGAGAGAGTGCCGCGGCTCCACGCTCCCTCTGAGGAGCTTTCTGAAATGTCAGCTCTGACATCCTCGACAAATGTGCGCATACAAACACATTTTCATGCTCTGGAGCCCCCCCATGGGTGTAAAGCCATTCCAACTTTTTAGATCTCCTTCCAGCATGTGTACCTTTGTCGCTTCCAGTGGAAAATCACTGCGATGATGAAATCATAAATGAACAGCACGTGCATAGCGGGGTGGGAAGGTGAAGCTGTCATCATTTACAAAGGTTATAGACAAAGCTATAAAAGTTCTGTGTAGAGGAGTAAGGCCATATGCGGGCCGTGTTCGTGTGCTGTTGTACGTCTCTTCGCATCACGATCACTGCAGCAAAGGGAGCAAGGACAGTGATATAACAGGGCCTGCTAGCTTAGGCCAAATCATCTGCTCCATAGCTGTTCAATTCATCACTGGTCTGCTTGGGGGATCTGCCAGCAATGGTCCATGTCAAAACAAAGCCTGGAAGAAATCGTGTTAACAGGACCCACAGGCGCACAAACAGACAACTTCAGCACTGACCTCCTGGCCCACCCTTTTTTCCCCCTTTACATTTACACAGTTTCAAAATGCTGAACAGAGAGAAAATGCTAAGCAGTTAATAAGTAGGCTGTGCACAAACCACAGAAGTTAAATTTTAAACATTTTGACCACTGTACCATAAAAAAACATGAACTGAACTGAAACGGGAACCAAGAAACTTACAGCTCTAGTTCTAATTCATTTTCCATCTACTCGAAAGGCAGCTGGAACAATCATAATCACAGTGATCAACAATTTTATTGTGTTTTTGGTCATGTTCTGCAACTCTAAAGCCTCTAATTGAGCTAATTAGCTTCTTTGCTTCAGCTGACTGACACAGAAAAAAGATGTACACTGCAGTGGTCTGCACTGACACACAAAAAAAGTCTACAATTGCACAGAATTATGTGTAGAATCAAGCAATTTTTTTGTATATGAGCAAAAACACTGGTTCTGTAATGCTAGCAGTGTTAGCTTACTTACTAGCTTAGCCAGTGGAAAAAGCACAGTTCCAGCTTTATGGTACCAAAGGTTTTAGTACTTTATCTCAAATTTCAATCAATAAAGTATCTATATATCCTTATGGAAAGGTCTGTAGTTGTAAATACATCTGTAGGTCCCTGTATATCATAATAGGATTTATAGTAGCTAATATCACCTATAGAGCTTAATGTAACTTAAAGGCCCCACTTATATTAACTTATAACTCTTTACATAACTTACATCCTTACATAGACCATACTGAATCTAACAGTCCCCAATGTAACCTGTGGTCCTTACAGAAACTTACAATCTGTGCTGTAACTTATGATTCTTTATATAACCTCCTTGCTATAACAGGGAGGGAATACAGTGTAGTACAATTATAGTTCTGAATCTAACTTTAAAGTCCTATTGCAGTTTATAGTCCTTACTGTGTTCCTCAGTGTATTTCAGTAACTTAAAGGCCTCGCTGGAACGTATAGGTCATACAGTAAATAAGTAGTCTTTACTGTAACTTATAGCGCTCAATGAAACCTATGGTCCTCAATCTGACTCTAAGAGCCTTACTGTAACTTACAGTCGCTAATGTAACTTATAGTTATGAAACAAAAGAATGAAGTGTCATAAACCCATAACTGGCTTTGTTGGGTGGTGGTGGGGTGTGTTTGTGTGTATGTGCATCAGGCTGCTGGTATCTGGCCCTACTAACAGAATATATGTCCCCCAGGCCACAAACCGAGTGTTATGTATTATTTAGGCTGTGTTTAAAGGCACATTAAGTAGTTTGAAAGTAAGTTATACGAATAGGAATCTTCGCTATGGATACACTTGGAGAAAACAAATTAGCACAGCATACAGTATTCAGGCAGAGCAGCTTTGGCTGTGCAGCGTCAGGTGGAATCGCTGAGTCATCATTGCAGAATAATTCCTAAATGGAGAAATGAGTTGGCTCAGCAGAGCCGCTGCAGGCTTAAGGCTGCAGGTGCCAATGGGATTCACAAAAGCATCATCGGCCCATCGACTTGGGTAACGCTTTCGGAGGGAGGTGCTGAAAGAGGCTACAGCTGATCAACAGCGTAATCATGCAATCAATTAAAACCGAACCCGCTGGCACCTTGGGCAGGTCGTTTTGAGGGTCGGAGGGGGTGGGTTTTTGGGGGTGGGGTTTGGCTCATTTTTATGCTCCTCGCATTCCTCCAGACACATCAAGCAGCCCCGCAGGGGGCTCCTTTTCTCCAGCACTTACTAATTCACTTCCATCCCTCCCCGCACTTGATCTGCAACTGAGTTAAGCAGCCACTGCAGGGAGCGCTTCTGCGCTTTTGCCTCAGCGGGACGGAGCTGTTAAAGCACAGCCCCCCCAGCCTGAGGGCGTTGCTTCTGCATCTGTCAGTCCTTCCTCATCTTCGCCATTTCATTATCATCCCGTCCCTTAATGTCCCTTAATCGCCACGGCCCGCCTGCTCCGAGTACGTGATGCGGAACAGGGGTTTGTTTTGGCCTGAGCTCCGTCAACAGAGCCAGCTATCTGATGAGGTAAAGCAGGTTAAGAGGGACTTAATCAGACCCCTCGCAGCTCTCCTAAATCGCGGAGAATGAGCGAACTGCGCAGGAAAGTCCGTCAAAGCTTTAACCCCTCATCAATCTCGAAACACTGGAAATCCTGATCCTGCCACAACAGCTGTTAATTAACACACTTAATTACGAGCTTAGCCCTGACCGACAGGAGCATGATCCTTCCCACAGTAACGTAATTAACGTAATACACAGACGCATCCTGGACCGCAGAGAAGAGACAACTTTAAAAAGGAGGATACGTAATCTTTGCTGAAAAGGCCTCTTCCTCGGAAGTCTGTTTTTTTTTTTTCATATTCCAGAGGAGGTGGTGCTGTTATTCATTTGTGTGACAATGAAGGAATAGCAGACTTCAAAGAACTCACTCTAAACACATTATGCTCCATCATCATCAAAAGCCTATCTAATGCTCTGTGCCTTTGTTTGAAAATGAAGTACATCCAAATGACTGGTCATTAAAAGAATGAGGAGCTGCTAAGGTCAGACAATAAAATTATATGCCATTCTGGCATCAGGTTAGGGGTTTATTATGTGATGTACATCTCTACTTCTTTATATGAGAAATCTATTCTGTGAGGTGACCTAGACTCCATAGAGATGCTTTTCAAAAGCCAGCCAGGTAACCATAAACTGGCCACACATTCTTTGCTGCAACCTGCTTTGCTCTATCTAAACATATTTAATGCCTTTGCAGTGTTTTTATCCATTCATTTCTCACTGTGTCATTACTGTCATTCCTGTTTCAGCTATTGCCTAACACCAGCTTTAAACAGTGAAGCTTAAATTGCACATCAGTTGTAAAAGCCTGCTGCAACTCACTTGAAACTCAGCTGCAACAGTTTCAAATGTTCCAAACTGGTGAAATGGGTTTCAATATGTTTATGCACACTTGGGTAAACAGGGAATGGCAAACACTCAGGGTTTAGAGGTTTTGCAAACAGCCTGTAAACACATAGAAGAGGATGTGACGTAAATTTTAAACGTCACTGGACCTATAAACACATGTACATTACGTATATGTACACTTCTTAAATTCTTCATATAGTTTTAGCATCATTCCAAAAGTGTGGTGTTGCCACCTCTCAGTTACTGCAGTACATATTGCTGGTTTATTTCCAGTACTATTGTCTGTATTCACACATGTGCAAACTAAAATATCTAAAAGTGACCCGAGTATATCATCGCTGTCCAATGGAAAACAAGTATCTACAAAATAGGAACTTTACAGGAGAGGCCAAAAACAGTATTTACTTTCAGTCAATGATAAGTCAATGGAACCAGAATTTTTTCCAAGTGATTTTTCAGCATTTCTATTGATCCATGTATCATGGCCATTGTACACAATGTCAATTACAGTTGTTGTGTTCAAATGATGTAGAAAAATGAAAATCAACAAAAATTGAGATACATGTTTTTCATTGGATAGTAATGATATATAGAATATACGTACACGGAGATAAAAGCCATCTTTCCTTATCAGATTTCCTAATTTGGATTTCTAGATCTTAATCAAATCTAAGAAAAAAATCTGTGCAGTTTACATGATTGCTCGATTAATCAGAACAATGAACAATTAATTGAATAACTGACTAACTGCAGAAATTAAGATCAGCCTATTAAGTGCATGTAAATGCACTCTATCATAATACATCATGTGATACATCCAACAGCACCATTTCAAAAAAGAAAACAAATTAGAAGTTTATTGGCCGTTTAAAACTAAGACTAACTTGACTGACTTTGTTGTTCATTTGTCAAGTCTTTGTTAGTGCGCTGTTATTGTAGTTTATGATTCCTTTCATTCCTTTCTTAATGCCCTCTGATTTTATACAGAGCTCAGATTCATTGAGAAGTTGCACTTCTCCATTGGCTTGGACTTCTAAGACAGGATGAGTCTGACAGATTGTTTTGATGCCTACATTAATATTCAATGCTTAACAAATAACAAACTTAAATATTTCATGAAGAATCCTAGATGAATAGATACAAAACTCCAAAAGAAAGATTAAAAAATGGTGTTTTTTGGTTAACTGATGGATTAACTTGAGGTGGTGCATGCAACTTGCTCTTGAATTGCCTTTTATAACTAATCTAACACAGCACCAAAACACTGTTTTCCCATGGCTGTTCAATGTAAGTCAGTAGGCCATAAATAAATACCAAATACATTGTGGAAATACCCACAGTGACATATGTGACATAACCTACAGTTACATGAATCAATCAATCAGCTCAATTAATCAATCTATCAAGTCTTAAATGATAATAAAGTGCTGTAAGAGTGGGCTGAAGTAAAATGAGTAATGACCTAATAATACTCTGTCTAAGGTGGGAATCCACTGTGCTGTCAGTAGAAAGGACAGATGAAGCTCAGTGGTCATGGGTGGACAGGCCCAGGGGTCATTTCACTGACCCACAGGCTAATAAGGAATACTGAAATGAGGTCAGACATGAGTTTTCTTCCTCACTGTGGCATGTGATGGATGACTGCATTCATGGCACTATGTGTTCAACACAAGCCCTTATTGAGCCCACTAAATCACAGTACACAGACCGTCACACACATGCACACACACACACACACAACAAACATAATGCCAAACCACCGGAGGCTATGCTACGCTGGACCAGATCTACAGCCCAGTGCAAAAGTCAGAATTCATTTACATTTGTTTATTTTAACTTTAACTCCTGACTGTATTTAAATAAAGTCAAAACTAGCCCTTTATGTCTAACATCAGAAAACTAAGCACAAAGCCTCAACAGCGGGAGCCACGGACACTTTTAGGCTCATCTGTTTTCCTGAAAGAAACTCGTCAGCAGTTGCCCACTCTCTTTTATAGGTTACTCTCGTTCGCTGCAGTCCTCGTGCACCTGAAATCCCAGATTTAGTTCTTCTCTTCTGTCTTAGTTTCAGAATTAGTGAAAGCCACAAACGGCTCTGTGTACCACATCGACGGACGTTCACATCAGACGATCAAACCACTTCTGCTTTTAGGGGAGGATGAGGAGGAGGGGGAAAGGTGGGACATGGGGAGGAAAAGGAAGAGGCTGTAAGGAGACAGAGAAGCAGATAAAGGAAACAATAGCCCCCCATCTCCCCGATGGTTAGTCAGGTTTACCATTTCCTGTATATATATATATATATATATATATATATATATATATATATATATATATATATATATATATATATATATATATATATATATATATATATATATATAATTTCATATCATATCATATAATTTCAAGCAGACATAATTTCTGTTTTTCAAGGAAGTGCTATAGGGAATTGTTTCCACACCTCCAAGGTTCAGGCTTTTTCTGCTTCCTGGTCCAGTAATCTCAAAAATATTCCATGTGTTTGTCTGTTTTTTTTCCTTTATCCTAGTGTAGCTTCTTCACAGCTACACATGCTTTCATGAGTTCTGATTATGGAGGGATGGACCGAAACACCTGTGGATTATTTTTCAGCTCTTTAATCAGGAGCTTGATGTTCTCCTCTGAGTAGATCAGAGCTTTTATTGGCGTTTACCGGATGGTGACTGTTTTGGTAGTGTAGGTTCTGCATGGTTGTGTTTTGTACATCATTTTTGAAGTTTTGGAATCTGCTGTCTTTACCATTTATTCTCTTTTCTTCTCAAACTGATAACGGTATTACTTTTGCAAGGCACTCTATTAGAAGATCAGCTTTCTTATTTTCCAACCAGAAAAGGCATACATCCTTCCATCCTTCTTTCTCTGTCTCTCTCTCTTTCTGTCCCTCCCTCTCTCTCGCTTTCTCTCTCTCTTTTTCCCTCTCTCTGTCTGTTTCTCTCCCTCTCTTTCTGTCCCTCCCTCTCTCACTTTCTCTTTCTGTCTCCCTCTCTCTCTCTGTTTCTCTCTATTTCTTTCTGTCCCTCCCTCTCTCTCACTTTCTCCCTCTCTCTCCCTCTCTCTCTGTTTCTCTCTCTCTCTCTCTGCCTCTCTCTGTCTCTCCCTTTCTCTCACTTTCTCTCACTTTCTTCCTCTCTCTCTCCCTCTCTCTCCCTCTCTCTCTCTGTCTCTCTCTTCCTCTCTCTCTCTCTCTCTGTTTCTCTCTCTGACTCTCTCTTTTTGTCTCTCCCTCTCTCTCACTTGCTCTTTCTCGCTCCCTCTCTCGGTTTGTTTCTCTGTCCCTCTCTCTGTCTCTCTCTCTCTCTGTCTCTCCCTCTCTCTCACTTGCTCTTTCTCGCTCCCTCTCTCGGTTTGTTTCTCTGTCCCTCTCTCTGTCTCTCTCTCTCTCTCTCTCTCTCTCTCTCTGTGTCTCTCCTCCTCTCTCTGTCTCCCTCCCTCTCTCTCACTTTCTCCCTCTCTCTACCTCTCTCTCTCCGTTTCTCTCTACTTTCTACTTACACACACACACACACACTACACATCTAAGTGTTCGGTATAAATGTATATATTCTTGCTTCTCAAGTTACGTTCAGTTCCAGGTGTGTAAATCCAGCCTCTGTAATGAAGCAGTTAGTTTGAAATGGGGAACTAATCACTCTTTAGGAAAACAGAGGCAGAATTCTGCTATCTCTGCTAAAGAGATGGCACGCCAATCTAACTTGCAGCCACTCCAGAAAGTCACCTTCAGCCTCCTGCTCCTCTCCAGCAAGAGAGAGAATCAGCAGTAATTATGCATGCATGCTGTTGATATTTTATTGCTGCCCACTAATCCCATTATTTCAATGCCCTTGATGAGAAAGTATTGACAAAGTGTAAAGCTTGTTACTGGATTTCAGAATTACACCCCCCACCATGCACACCCCCTCTCTATTCTTTTGTTTGCACTGGGACTCGTTTCTTTGGTGCAGTGCAACTTCAGAAAACAAATGTAGACTTTGGATTTATCAGGCCAGCATCTTTATTTGTACCAGTGGTTATTACGGCTTGTGCATCAGTCCAAATATGCATAAGATTAATGGTATCGATATGAAGAGGAGTGAGATTCCTGACGAGGGTATTGTGGTTTCTGACAGCAGAAGGCTATGCTTTTGCATGTGTGTGTATGTGTGTGTGTGTGCTTGTCAGTTCACATCACATTTGCAACAACGTGTAAGTCATGGTGTGCGTCCATAGAATGTTTTTCGAGAGTACGGCTCTTGATTGCAAGGCTATAATGTAGAACACGTACCACCCGTTCATGTGCGCGGCAGCTTAAATGCCAGGATTTATAGTCATGTTTCCTGTATGTTCTCTGTTCTCTTCTTCTAGTCACCAGCTTTTTTCTTTTCTTCTTTTTTTAATATGCACGCAAAGTCCTCTGCAGTTCTGGCAGCCACAAGTTTACCAATGCACATGCCCGCACACACACACACATACACACAGATAGACAGACACTTAGGTAATTAGTGCTTTCAGAGGTGTAATCAACCGTTCTCAACACACAGCACAGAGCTGTTTCACTCCTGAGGGAATCGGGAGCTATAATTGAGTCCCACCATTTCTTTTTTTTCATAACTTTCATTTCATCGCCATCCAAAGAAAGGGGAAAGTAAAAGGTAGGCTTGGAGGTAATGGGAGCATTAGCATAATAGCACCACAGAAGCTAAATGCGTCAGGGTATACGTGAAGCCTAATGCAAATGTGCTCACCAGACAAAGGAGGGAATGCTGTAGATATTAATACAGCCATTAGTACTAGTCATTATAAAAGCACATTAATACTAACAAAATGATGATAATAATAATAACAATAATAATAATAATTATTATTATTATTATAACGACAGTTCCCAGACATGCTCTTGCAGTACCCCTTCCCTTCCCTGCCTCCAATTCCTTACTTATGAATTTGGGGGATTATTATAAGAAAGCTGCACTGGAACAGTTGACAAAGTTAATAAGTAATATGACTAGTGAGGTCTCATCAAGTACTTCACAAATTGGTGAACCTTGTTAAAGTTAAAAGGAACCAAACAGTGATTTCCTGGGTGATCCTGGAGATCTTCCACTCCAGAGAGTTTGGATCAAACACAGCTAGCTCTAAAGTTCTGATGCCCCCGGAGGCCTTCATTACTTCATGAATCAGGTGTGCTAGGTTAGGGTCGGAGCTAAATGCTGCAGGGTGGCATAGTTACACTAAACTGAAAAGGTTACCTACAACCTATAGTTACCTATAACTACCTACAGCTGTAAAGGTCGTAGGTATTAACAGAGTAAATGTACAAACGCCAAAATATCACCCCATTTATGCAGTATGCAGTAGACAGTGCAACCAAAACACTGAAATGCCCAACAAACTGCAGCTATCAAGCTGATAAGTGGCAGTAAACTCTCATAATTGGATAACCATGGATACGATGATAAGTACCAAGAAACCTCTGTTACATGCAGGAAATTAAATTCAATCAGAAAAAGGAAGTGATACGGATCTGGAAAAACTCTGAATCATTTGTTGCTGTTGGAACAAAACCTTATGTTCCGTATCTTCATACAAATTTAAATTATATTTACATTCTGTCAACATTTTATAAGTCATTTGACTAGTGAAGTCTCAGAAAGTACTTCACAAATTGGTGAACCTTGATAAAGTTGAAAGGAACCAAACAGTGACGTCCTGGGTGATCCTGGAGATCTTCCACTCCGGAGAGTTTGGCTCAAACACAGCTAGCTCTAATGTTCTGATGCCCCTGGAGGCCTTCGTTACTTCATGAATCAGGTGTGCTAGCTTAGGGTCGGAGCTGAATGCTGCAGGGTGGCACAGTTACACTAAACTGAAAAGGTTACCTACAACCTATAGTTACATATAACTACCTACAGCTGTAAAGGTCGTAGGTATTAACAGAGTAAATGTACAAACACCAAAATATCACCCCATTTATGCAGTATGTAAAAAGTACACAAACAGTGTAACCAAAACACTGAAATGCCCAATAAGCTGCAGCTATCAAGCTGATAAGTGGCAGTGAACTCTCATAATTGGATAACCATGGATATGATGATAAGTACCAAGAAACCTCTGTCACATGCAGGAAATTAAAATCAATCAGAAAAAGGAAGTGATATGGATCTGGAAAAACTCTGAATCATTTGTTGCTGTTGGGACAAAACCTCATGTTCCGTATCTTGATACAAATTTAATTTAATTTAATTTACATTCTGTCAACATTTTATGGTAAACATACCAGCAGAAATGCTTAAACTTTGGTTGGAACAAACCATTTCTTTATTAAAACTTAAGGACGCTTTTTCCCTCTACTGTAAAGCTCTATCAGTGACTTTTTCTTTTTCAGCCCAGATTCAATTTTGTAAAAATAATACAAATATACATTTTATATAAGATTAAAAAAAAAACTTTAAAAAACTACTACTCATTAGGTTTTCCCATCACCTTCTGCTGAAACGTGAGGCATTACAATCAATGATATTTCCTGTATGTTTACCACCTTGTTACTCCAAACATTAGTCTAATTATGAGATATTTTATTGTGTCCTTTATATACTGAAGGCAAAATAGCTAGAACCGGGTAGACATTTTAGAGTAACAGGATATACTGTCTTGGCCTGTACTCCCATTTCACCTCTTATAGTCAGACAATACTTAACCATACTTGAGTACTGGAGGTTTATCTCACACTTACCCAGTTAATACCTAGAACTTTTTGGGCATTTCAGTGCAATTTAGTTAGACAACCTTGGAACGTTCAGTCATGCCACTCAAAATAATTGTCTAATTTTTTTTGCCCCAATTAGTACCTCAGATTTATCCGGTTAACCCCTGGAATGAAAGGGATTGCAAAAGGAAAGCATTATCCAGCCAAGCAATTGCCAGTGATTTGGATATGCAGGGCAGGGGTACTCCACGAGCTTAGCTGAGAAATGCATGGGGTTGATCTTCTGCACATACGTTCTGCATGTGTCAAAGATTAATAGAGTGCTGCACAGTGGTGGAATCTGCGTTCTATGCATGCCAGCATTTGCAAGAAGCATAAGAGCTTAGGAGAGCTTAGGTTTCATATCATTCTACCAGCATCTGTCAAAAGCACCCATCCAATTAGTTTTTCTTTCTATAAATCAAGGGGTCACATGCTGTCAGCGGCGCACACCAGGAGATTTAATAGAGTACAGCAACTTTTTGCGGTGTGGTCAGTCAGTTATGAAGAACATCTATGGAGAAATGTCACACTGTACCATACTGGCTATAAGAGCAACGTGTCATTTCAAGCAACAGCCCTTTCTCATCGGTTCAGTTCACCTTTCTGCTGTCCATTTAAACCAGTTTTGCCCAGGGCACCAGAAATGATAGATATCTCACTAAATCCAATAATTTTCATCCTTCCATCCTTCTACTTGCTAGTTTTTATAAACCAGTGGAGGCCTGTGATTTTGCTCCCTTGCACTCTGCGAAAAACTTCTAAAACATTGCTGATTCTTTCATCTCTGCTGGCGGCAGAAGCTCTCATGACCCTAATGTCTGTGACGCACTGGCATATGCAGTCCAAATGCACTATAGCAAACTCTTCTGCTTTTCCCTCTTTGTTCCATGCACAGCTCTGTCTCTAAAAAACACCTTCATGCGTTACAGTAATGAATGCCTCTCCCATCAAAGGCCTTTCAGGGATGACGGCTTTTCCACTGTTCTGGGCGCTCAGCCTAGCATCAAGTTGGCTCCATTCTAGGTCAACAAAATCCAAAAACCTGTTTACATTGCTCTATTTTTACTCTAATTAGAGCTATTTATTCTGTGTGTTATGTAAGAGCTTCTTCACTGTGCATTAAGGTGAAAAGAACAACTGTGTAATGCACTGAGAACTAAATAATGAAATCATTTTGAAAGCCGTTGGGTTTATCCTCTCAGCAGCCAAATGCACAAAGCTAAACTATACTGGTAACACTTTATTGTAGAGTGCTGTTCATAAGACTACATGACACCTACATAAGCACTTCATGACAACCTACATAAACTTACACAAATATAAAAAAGGTTTTTTTCAATATGGGTCGTAAAACATCAGAAATCGATTTCTTTTTGATATTGTGTTGGCATCAATACTAATTATTAACTGTTCTCAGGGTTGTGAGTTCTATACCCAAGTCCGATTATTAATTGATCAGGGTTGTGGGATCAATACTAAGGTCCAATTATGAACAGATCTCAGGGTTGTGGGTTCAATACTCAGGTCGGATTATTAATTCATCTCAGGGTTGTGGGTTTAGCACCCAGGTCTGATTATTAATTGATCCCAGGGTTGTGGGTTCAGCACCCAGGTCCAATTTTTAATTGATCCCAGGGTTGTGGGTTTAATACCCAAATCCATTTATTAATTGATACAAGGGTTGTGGGTTCAATATTTAGGTCATATTATTAATTGATCCTAGGGCTGTGGTTTCAGCACCCAGGTCCGATTATTAACTGATCCCAGGGTTATGGGTTTAGCACCCAAGTCTGATTATTAATTTCTTCTAGGGTTGTGGATTCCTAGGTCTGGTAAGTCAACACTGTTGGGCCCTTAGACAAGGTACTTAATCATCTGTGCTCCGTGGATGCCATATCATAGCTGATGCCTGTTCTGACCCCAGCCCTCTAAGCCGGGACTTGCAAAGAATGGAGTTTTGTTGTACTGTGCAAGTATAATTAGTAAGAGTTCTTGACTTTTTATTATTTATATTGTATATACTGTACTGCAGCCTTCTGAACACCACCCTAGAGTAACGTGTCACCGCTATACCCATATGGTAACATCATCAGAATGCAGTTTGACTCTAATCGGCCCATTCTCTTCCAGCCAGTCTCTGACGCTGTAACATCACCCTCCACGCTCCACACTGACGCTGTGCAGAACAGTCTTCCTAGCCAGCCGAGACCCTTTTGTCTCTCGCAGCAATGTGGCTCTCAAAGATATCCTCTCCAGTTGTCTGAATCCTGCATTCTGTAGCTTTCCATTCTTCAAGCGCAAGAAGAAGCTCAAGCGTGCTGTGCTGTTCTTTCACGGCAGGTTCCATTGGCACGCTGCTGCTGCCTCCTGTCACCTTCGGGCTGACTCCCATTGTCTCTTATCAGCTGACAGGCTGGCGAGACGCATGTGACCCCTCCGTCGCCTGGGAAACCACCGAGGCACATGTCGTGCGGTGAAGATGGGCGCCACGTTTTTTTAAGAAAGAAGGAATAGGTGGCACCGATTCAACCCTCAGCGTCAAGCCAAGCGCACAATACCGTAATCCCCCCACCAGCGTTACTATATCCCCATGTACAATTTTGCAATTTGCTGTTGCTTTTGCTTGTACAGGCACATCAACAAATAGCACTAATCACAGAAGACAAACATGTCCCCTTTGTAAAATAGGATTCGATGCAGGTTTTATAGGATTGGCAAATTCCAGCATCTACACAGCACGCATTTAAGGAAAGTGCTGTAGTGCGTGGGCTGTGCTTCTAAGAATCCGGGGCGTGCTCCTAAATTTCAATGCGGCTACAAAAATCTCATTTTTTTCATGCTTTGTTTTTGTCCTCTTCTGCTGCTTCTTTTCCTGCATCTTCACACCTTTCCACTTGTGCCACAGGGTCCCTGCTTCCGCACGAGTGTTGTTTTCCGTGCAGACCCATCGCTGCTTTGGTAGCAGGACTTTGGGAAGGACTTGAGATTTCCCAGTGCTCACTTTCATTACGTTTCACCCCTCTCTTTCTTATATATTCATACTGCTCGGCTCTGTCAAATACATACCTGCCACAGCTGACATGGCCGCTGTATGATAGGTGTTCGGGTAGACCGAGCGCACGAGGAAAAAAAAACTTTTGATGGGCCGCATTGCAATTAGTGTCAGCGCACAGGAGTGGAAACCCTAGAAGAAAAGGCACGGCCGAACAGCTGAACTTTTGTTCACCCGCTCGCTTCACCTCCGATTCAGCTCCCTTGGAAATTGAAATCTACTCATTTGCTGCTGAGGCCTTAGCGCCGGAGACGGTTCCCACGTTAGCGTGTCGATAGCTGGAGAGCGTGGCCGGTTGAAGAGTTTGAAGTGACTACACTGAATGCTCCATCACAGAGCATTGTGGGGAACCCTGCCCGCCATCAAAGGAGCGATCAAATAGCCCTAACTATACGCAAAGAGCAATAGGATTAGAACTGCTCTACAGAGGCCTCTGGCATCCACCCAAACATCAGCTATTGTTCTCTTCAGTATTCAGATCGATCATTCCACTAAGATCTCACTTCCATTAGGAGCTCATTAGGGGGTTGACTTTCACCAGGATGCCATGCATATGTTTCATCATGCCGGCACTGCTTTTGATCTGCAGGGGCATGAAATTATTCATCCGTGACTGTTCCGATGCCTAAAGACGAAACATTTTGCAGGCTTTGATGAACCATGGGCATAACGCTCCAGGCTGAAGTCCTTTTTACTCTCCTCTGGAGAATATTTGTTATCATACTTTATCAACTTGTTAACAGCGAGTTGTTTCAAATCCTTTTTTTTTTAAAATCCGGATGCAGTGCTGTGCAAAAGAGAGAGACCACTCATCACGTTTTCAGTTTATTGTTAAAACAGCTGCTAAGTACATTTTTCAAGAGATATTTCAGAGGCGAGATTCTCTTGCATACAAGACTTACCACACTGAAAGCCCTGACATTGTTTCGTACTTGAATAATCAAGTTATATTTGATTAAATTATATATCTTTGCAATTAGTTGCGATCACCTAATCCAGGCAAGTTGCTTGAAACAGTTAAAAATTCAAGTGCACTTATGTAAATGAGTAGCGCAATCTCAAAACGATAAGCCATAAGAGAATATGGGAAGGAGTTATTTGCTCTTATTATTTCTTCAGGTGTCGTTTTTATATCTGGATTAAATGCAACTTTGGGTGGTCTTAATATGTTTCAGATGTCCCAACTATGAATATGTTTAGTGGGATAAAGTGGTTTGGTTAGGTTGAACAAGACTTCAGTTACTGCCAACATTACATCTACTCGTCGGAGTTCAGTATATAAACTTTTTAATGTCTCAGTTTGTGATTATTATAATTGTCTCTGCTGTAAAAATAAAAAAACAACTAGTTACTTAACACCTCAAAAACTTGTGTACCCTATACTTTGTTTGTTAACTAAACTAAAGTTTCAAAACTTTCAAAAATTCATTAAAGCCCTACGAGCTACCACATTGAGCAGGGTTTACAGTGTACAACTGAAAAGATGTATAGAAAATAAAACTACCAACAACCTTGCAAGACCACCACAACACATCCTGTCAGATGCACAGCACTTAAAGCGTTCACCTTTGAGAGCTTTGAGAGAGGAGAAGGTCAATCTCCAGTCTAGCTTTATGTCTAAAAAAGCAACAAGCTCAACACCAAGGATGGATTAAGAATAGTCTCGGCCCCTGGGCAAAGAGTTGCCCAGGGATAACCCCCCGCCCAACCCGCGCCCCTCGTGATCAGGGGCCCTCTAATGGTATGACCTGCTCTTTTCTAGATCCCCCTGGTAGGGGCTCTCGTAACCAGGGCCCTCTAAAATTATGCCCCCCTCTTTCCTAGGACCCCTAATAGCCACAAGTCGAAGTCAGAGCAGTGCCACAATGCCTTGTCCATTTTCATAAGGCGCCCAAAAGCATGGCTAGGGACTCAAAAGCATGGCTAGGACCTCAAGGGCCCCTGGGCGCTGGCCCCACTGGCCCGGTCAGTAATCCAGCCATGCTATATAAAAAAACACAATATAAGAAAATTTGCTAATCAAAGAAAGAAGCTGCTGAATGATGGACTAACCACCCTCTCGAATGATGGACTGACCATCCCAGTGTCCAGACCTCAACGTAATGCAATGTGTTTAGGATGAGATGCAGAAAATGCGAATGTGACAGGACTGAACCAACTGACTTTAACGACTGAAAGGTATTCCTGGCAGTTTTCTGGAGTTTAACAAACTCCTGAAAAGAATGGAAATTATAATGAAGGCAAACTGGACCAGAGGCACAATAAGATATTTAAAATTTCTGGACCGTTATCTTGAGATCCAGACTTCTTTTTTTTGTGATCTCTAAATATCAAAAGTTGAAACGAGATTACGACTCTTGAGATCACAGTCTGGAAACTCTCTGGACTTCCATAGTAAACACTGGAAAGTTGAAATGTTATTTAGTTGTTGGGGCTTCTGTGTAGTTTTCTGTTGTGTATATAAGTTTTCTGCTCTTATTTTGCTGAGAATGACAGGAAATGAAAGAAATGAAGGATGGTCTTTGGCTGTTGCTCAGTACTATAAGTAAGACAGCACTGCTTAAGAGAGCAGGCACAGAGGATAACTTGCGACCTACATAGCCATGAAAGGCTTAATGCACTAGTAGCGGTGGCATTATGTCTAAGTAGCAGAGGCAGCACAGATGATGCACACATTGGGCTGTTTGTCACACTGTTCTCTAATGTGGGGACTATATCAGAAGAGTCCCCTCATAGTTCTTTCTCACAGCAAATATTCCAGGAAGAAACTGCAATTTTTTCATCATGCCATTTTGAGACATTACACAACACAGTCTAGTCTTAACATCCTGATATATCTGATCCAACAGAAATAACGCATACATCATAAATCACTGACCTTTTCGGTTATGTTTTTAATTTGTCATTTTTGCCGGAGAGGGTGTAAATTAAACAGGACGAACCGATGCCTCGCTCATCCTTCTGAATTTGTGCACTCTGCAGCAGGAGTGGAAAATGGAAAACCCAAAAAGGTCAGTCCATCAGGATTTAGATTTGATTTTTCGCCAGTGTGTGGTTTGCTTGAGATGTTATGGACAATTTTTTTCTGCCCTAACTGTCACCTCCACGAGAACCAAGAGCAAAAAAAAAAAAACAAGGCTTTGTGTAGACTAGGCTTGCTTTTCAGGTTTGTCAAAGGCCCAGATTCCAATCAGGAGTATTGAAGTGCATCTCCATAATGGAAATCTTTTTCAGCTATCACTCTAATAATACAGTGCATTGAAATTTCATTATTGCTCATCTTCCGTGGCTCTGACGCTCGCTCACGCAGCACTGGGGCAGATTTATTGCCCAACATAAAGATTATTATCCACTGTGCAGATCATTAATATGATTCACACTGGATTCTCCTTGAACCAACGTACTCAACAAGCCACAATGCCAAAGGGCTTATTAAACCTTTTTGCTTATGCATAGCCAGCATATAGCGAATATAATGTCATCAGTCCGTGGCAGAGACAGATACCGGCTTCGCCGCCATTCCAACAGTGAACCGAGGCTGTGAGCAGGGCTTGATTTCCACACTATAAATGGGGGGTAGGATAAAAGAGACAAATGGCCCACAGAATTGGCCCGGTTGATGCATTAGATTCTTGGACACGCGCTTTCAGTGAATGACAAATGACAATTAAGAGCGATGAGTCAAACGAATATCGAATATGGGCGTTTGGAGATGGCCGCCGTGTCGAGTCCTCCAACAAAAGGCAGGCGAGCCAGAGTTCTCCCCCAGCAGTGAATAACAGAGAACCTTGAATGAGCCTTTGATGTCTTTTGTCTTCACTGAAGTCTTTGAGTGTGTTCATCAGGTGCGAGTGCTGAATACCGAGAGCCTGCGATAAGGAAGTTCATCCTTTTCCAGCACCTGGATGACAAGGTCTTTATGGTCGTGAGCCAAATTATACTGAGAGTCAGAGGACGAGATCTCGAATAATTATTTTTCCCAACACATTTCAGTCGGGTTTCAGAAACAAAGACAAAGGAGCAAAAGGAAAATGACAACATGTGCATGAAGAATAGGCCTTTGGTGAAGTTGTGCTATCTTGCTGTCTCTATACATCAATGATCTTCCATTTTTCTTCTTATATCAGTCTAGCCATGAAGGGAGAAAAGACTTCATACCTCAGGCAGGAGGTTATTGCAATCACTCAAAAGTGTTACCACATTAATATTCTATAAACATCTAGTATTGTTATATCACCACAAAGCCTGTGATATAAGAATGGATATATAGACATCGTAAAAAAAGAAAGTTGTTTAAATTTTAAAAAGTTAGTGTCCATACTGTCTTAAAATTTTGAGTTGTTTGAGCTTGAAATAATAAGTTTCTGGGCATAAAACTAATTTTTGAATGATAGATTATACTTGTCACTCAAGAATTTGTTAAGATTTATACCACATTAATATTCTGTAAACATGTAGTACTGTTATATAACCTCAAAGCCTGTGATATAAGGATGGATATCTACATCATAAGAAAAGAAAGTTGTTTTAATGTTAAGAAGTTAGTGTCCGTACTGCCTTAAAATATTTAGCTATTTATATAACTCTGGCTATAAAAGTAATTTTTAAGTGATAGATTATCCTTATCACTCAAAGATTTCTTCAGACTGATACTGCTTTAACATTCTATTAGCACTTGGTATTTTAATATAACCTCAATGCCTGTGATATAAGAATGAATATCAACACTGTAAAAAAAGTTGTTTTAATTTAATTCTTTTTTTAATTTTGAAGTTATTTGAAGTTTATATATATATAAGTCTGTCAGAAATTATGCTCCCACCTACAGTTTAGTGTGCTCCATGTTACACGGGAAGTAGGTTCTACCCTTACTGATCAATTAAATATTCATAGCTATGCTCTTTCTTTCAGCAGATGGGATTAGCTAAGGCATATTTACTGCCCCTCAGGGTGAAGAGCTGTTGATGCTGTGCGACTTGTTGCTTGTCATTCTGTGTTTTATTTTTTTGTTTGTTTTTTTTTGCTTTGAGCCTCTAAAAAGCAACAAGGAGATTCTGATGTCCACATGAAGAGCATGGCTCCTCTCGAAGGTGCTGTGTTTACCTTACAATTCAAGTTGGTGGAACAGTTTTCATCTCTTGATCAGGTATGACTGTGCTGGCAAGCTGAATTCCAGAAGTTATGAAACTGCCTCAATAACTAGCTTCTAGATTTGCCTTTAGATATACTCACTAGAGCAAGCTGTCTGTCTCCATCGCTTAGAGTTGCACTGCCCGGAATGAATAATATTATCCCTATTTATTTATCCTTCAACGGACTCAACTGAGAATGAAGCTCATTAATTATCCAAAGCTTTTATGGTTTTGGTTCCTATCATAACGCATTAGCCTGATGCGGTCACATTATCATTAATAATAGAGACACGCTGTGCCAAGCTAATCACTCCAACATTTTGTTTATAAGACATATTTTATTTAGACATTCATTTGTTAGGCAAATAAAAAAAAAGAAGGAATTGTATATGTTGCACAATAATCAGACCCCGCAGCACATTCAAAAGCAGTTATGCGGCCTTAATTTTTAATACTATATGCTGGCTTTAATATCCAAAATAACATGTTAATATTTAATGCTGCATTCACAAGGAATCTGTTCCAGTCCGTTGCATTTTGTGTGAAGGCCCGCATACGAGTTGCAGTTTTAGAAAGTTTAGCTCGACTGGCTAAAATAGCTGGCTGGTCAAAATTGAAGGGGCAAAACGTCCTTAGAGGCTTATTGATCCGCTCGCTCACGCAATGAATATTTACAGGGACATTCCTCAACAGTTGCCAACAGTGCCTGACCTTCAAAACTTCGGAAATTCTCTCCCTTTTTTCTTAACGTCCTACAAGTGCGTAGGAGGAAATCCATCAATACAACTTATGAGTGACCTTTTGAGAGCTTAATATCCAGCTTTACTCACGCGGAAACGTCAGCAGCTGAAACTCTGACAGGTGAGTGTTGCTTTTCCACCGGCTGCCTGAGCAAGCTGGGCATTAAAATGTCAGAACACTGTTGTCCCCAATTATCATTCAGAGGGGGAAGCAGAGAGGAGTCCAGAATGAGACTGGGGCAGCCTTCGGAGCTGTGGATGGCTCAGAGTTTAAAAAATGATCTGTCCCAATATTTCAGCTCTCCTCACAAAATATGACAATCAAACCATTGGGAGGACTTTGACCTGCCTTGATTTTTATGATGTTGTGGTGCATTCAGGACAAATGAAACGCTATAATTCACTCCATCATCTCTGATAAAACTCTGGTCTGAAGCCTGTTTCCTTGCTTTTTACTAACTCATAAGCACTGAACTACATGTACTTGGACAGACATTATTTTCAAACAATGTCATGGAACATCCACCCACATTTAGTGAATTTGTCCACTTTATGTCCACTCTCACAAGATGAACTGACCACGACCACATTCAGGAAGATGAAATGCTCCTACTGCTCCTATTGTTGAAAAGCTTGACATTATAACAATAGCAGAAACCGTTTCGCTGCTATACAGATCCAAACACAACACAATGTCTATTCATCTGAAAGATTATTGATTATTATTAATTCTATCACTTCAATTCCATTTCACCAGGCAACCTCCTGATTCTAAACATAACCATTACCTTTACTGAAGCTACTAAAAACCATGGAATTGTTATGTAGGTATGTAAAGAGTCGTGCAGGGCTTGGTAACCACAGCGTATGGTTAAACTACATTGCTTGGTTTGACCTTTTGCAAACTCCTTACAGTTCCGCCTCCCTTAGTTACTGTTGCTATGTCCCTTCACTCAGGCCACTTGGTGGTGCCTGTAGCAGAGAATAAAAACTAGTTTGTATTATTATCAGTCCTTGTTATTAGTCCATGGAAATACACATTTCACTCACTTTTTAGAATAAAGGAGTCGTGATAAGGTAATATGGAAACATGGTTACAGTTTCAACGTTTATCATTCACTACAGTACATTTCTATTGGTTCTATTTTTTTTACACACAGCAAGGGGTAGCTGTTGTGTTCAAATGAGGTAGAAAAATATAAATCGACCAAAACGGAGATTTCTTTGGACAGTCTACAGTCTAAGCTTAGCTCCGCCCACGCATATTAAGTTCTAAGGACTGTTTCAGCTCTGAACACCTTTCTGAATCGGAACAGAGTTGATTTATCTTAGATCAGTCTTAAAAGCACAGTAACAAAAAACTAATTATGTTGAAAAATGACTGTGTCAAATAAACTGTGGGTCATGTTTACTCTAATATTTTTAAAGTTGTTCTTATTGTTTCATGTCATATTAAAATAAGTGTTAGTAAATACACTAACCTAGAATAAGTTTGTTTGTGTTTAATCCAAAGCACTTTCAGGGTAGAAATAAAAATGCTAAAATACTAATTAACTAATTTACATGAAATAGTATTTAGTATTTACTTGCTGTCCAAAAAAAAAACATGTTGATTCTGTTGGTTCACATTTTTCTACATCATTTTAAAAGTGAACCTGTATTTAACATTGTGTATAAATTTCACGATGAATAGATGAAAAGAAGTGCTACAGAATCATTTGGGGTAAAATCTTTTTACATTAACTTGCATTGATAGTGAAGAAGGCTTTTTCCCTCTGCATGGCTGGATTACTGACCAGGCCAATGGGGCCACACATAGGGGCCCTTGAGGTCAGAGGCCCCAGGAGGGACTTGGCCCAAAACATTTTGCAATGCCCATCAACCTTTATGATACAATATATTTTTTTAATTTCTGTGGGCCCTCAATTTTAAGGATCCTAACTTTTAGGGACTTTTACCCCAGGGCCTCTTGGGGCCCATAGCCATGTTTTTTTTGGGGGGGGGAGGGTGGGGGGGGCAGACTATCCTTATCTCCTCTGGAGATACATATGTTTCTATTGGACAGAATTATGATATAAATCAATAACACATCAAATAATCTATTGACTATTAGTGCCTTTTATTATTTTGTAGTTCCTGGCCATTTCAGAAAAAAAAAAAAAAACTGTGTATCACAAAATACCCTAAAATCTTCGGAACAGCTTGTTTATTTTACCGTTTTCATTTGCAGTCAGTCTGAACTACCTCAAAACTTCTGAAACAGAAGGAATCTTAGTGATTTCCTAAAACGTTTAAGCTGCGTGTGCATCAATCATCATTAACCAGCCATAAGACAGCTATCATATCAGCCTGCAGACAGACACCTCTGGAGTTCTCTTACTGAGAGTGCTGTGTTAATGGGTGGGATGTACAGAAGACTTGTCTGCAGGACCGAAGCAGAAGATACCAGAAACTCGTGCAGCTCTATGCCATCAAGACGTCATTTAAGAGCACATGAGTGAGGAGTCGGGAGAGAGGAACACAGCAGGGTGTTAGGGAGATGTACTGAGCGCAGGGATTTGTTTCAAGCTGATCAAAAGACTGTGAGGTCACTCAGTGTTTCTAATATTAGGTGTCCCTAAATATAAAGTGTGTCTGTCATTAAGGTCTTGTTTGTAAAGTAGATAAAAGGCATGTGGAAGCTTCCGTTTGCTTTTTTTTTTTTTTTTTTACTTTTTTATGTTTTTTTCCCTGTGGAAGTAGGTTCAGGTAGACTGAATTATTCATGGTTGACTTGAGCTCAATCCAAACACAGCAGAGACGGCATGCCAACACTAACATTAAAGAGCTGACAAACATCCTGTCCTTTTCCTTTTTTCACTCCTACCACATATCTATAAGTTTGAAATAAAAAGAGGTTCAAGGTGAAGCCAGCCTCAGATGAAATACAAAAATAACACTTGTGATTGTCATAACGTGCAACAGTTACTGAGAAAACCACAACAACTGACAGAGATACAGGAGCACACTGTGCATACCTGAGCTATTTTTAGGAGCTTGTATTAACAATATCTACATACTGATCACAGCACAGTGTCAGGGAGCAACCAGGGGGTCCCATGTTTAACATTTTAGCTCCTCAAATCAATTACAGGAACAAAACTGGCCACCAAACGGGAGATTCAGGTACATGTGCCTGTTAATCCACAGTGAAACCAAAACTGAAGCTAATAGACGAAATAAGATAACAAAGATAATACAGCAAACAGCAGAACGTCAGACCACTAAACCCTATAAACACACGCTACAAAGCACAGGGCTCGAGCAGGACAAGGAGAAAACAGAGAGTTTAAGAAAGACACAGGAAACAGGGAACACCTGGGAACAGGAGGAGACACAGGGTGTGTCTGAAATCGCACCCTAGTTACGGTTTAGTGTTCTATTCAGGGCTTTTTTGTAGTGTTGTCTGAATTCTCAGTGGATAATTAGATTCACTATATAGTTCACTACATTCTTACCCACAATGCACCCTAAAACAACAACAGATGTACAATACTTACAGGTTGCCGCCCCATAATGCATAGCGGTTTCTTTGGAAAGTTTGTCATACGAATTTCCTCTACTGTCTCCCTCACTGCTCCCCTATACAGTGTTCTACATAGAGCAGTCTATGTAGTGAACAGGGAACGAGTTAACGAGTGAACCATTTCAGACACACCCACAGACTAGGAGCAGGTGAGGGGCGTAACACGAGGGCAGAGACAAGGAGGAGCACACAACCAAAACAAACATAAGCACATGGAACATGACAGGAGAGTGTAGACAAAGACATAGACAGACGGGAGAAGACAGAGAGTGGCCCAAAATATATACAGCTGTATGCAAAAGTTTGAGCCCCCTGGATCAAATGACATTTTCTGGGTGAAGATAAGTGAACACACCTCTGCACAATTACTGTATATTTACTGAATTTAACATATTGGGACAACAACAACACAGAAGTTGGAATGTCATATTGCATTGTTACCACATGTTAAAGGTGCCATAGAAACTGTATTTACAATGCCATCGTTGAATAAGGAGAGTTTGGTACATAGAACTGACATGCCGTGAACCTCAAACACTGTTTCTTCTTTCTTTAAATGTAAATCCCACAAAAAGAGGTTCTACAAAAGAGGTCGCTAAAACGGGCCACTTCCAAAATCCTACACTGTTATGCATCTGCCCTGACTGTAACAGCCCCTGATTAATATTTATGCCTCCAAAATTTACGTACGCCAGCTCATTCCGGCCCAGCGAAACAACAAAAATGGAGCAACAGGAATGATGACAGTGGACTATGTGGAGAAATCTGTTGTTCCAGGCTGTAAAGGGAATGTTCGCACTTTTGTTTACACACTTTCTAAAAAGCTGTCAATGGGCAAGATTGATGTTTATCTTTAAACTTATTAATCAAATGTTCCATTCCATGTAACCGCAACACCTTTTAAGGTGGAATGGGAAATTTGAACAACAAGCTGGAGCTTCTTCAGCTCCCACATTTTTAACAAGGTCCTGGACAAATTTAATTCAGAGTTGCAGTTAGTTTTAGTTAGTTTGCACACTTCACTCCAGACTGTTTTTAAAATCTTGGACAATACCGAGCAGTAACCTGCAAGTAGCAACCATGCTGTATGATTTTATCACATTTCTTGATACAGCATTCTCGATTCAATATATCACATTATATTGTGATACTTCAAGCAAAATGATAGGTTGTGATTTTTCAAATGCTACTATTAAAACCCACCACTATATGAACAAGTTCGCCAATGTTTACAACAGCATTGCGCCCTTGTGCTGCTTGTTAATGTTGGAGTGGAACTGAAAATGGATTACAACACTGCCATCTAGTGGTCAGTGATTTAAACACAACACAATGATTCAAAGTCTGCCAGGAATCTAACATAATATCACAATATTTGATATTTTCATATTTTTATACACCCCTACTGAATAGTAGGATGACCAAGCTCATTACATAGAGGTTCACTTTCAACGTGTTTGTTCTGTGTAATCACTGTGGTGTCTCAGTGTAAACCAGCAAATCAGATGAAAGATTTAAAAAATATTCATCAGAGCAGCAAACAAGGGAAAACTTGTATTTTCATTCTAGAGTTAAATCATAGGCGTATACAAGGGCATAGAAATAGCATGGAAAGAAGTGACGTGTCCCCTCCAATATCCAGCGATTCTTGAATTGTCCCCTCCAATAATTTGATCCCCTCCAAAAAAAAAACTCAATCTGCTAACGACTCATTAACCTAGAGGTGCAGAAAGGATTTAGTCACGTTCCCACTCAAGCCCTTCCTCCCCGTAACACATATGTCCAGCGTGATTAGCTGTGTTTTTTTCCGGCTGTCACGTGAGACTCTGTAGCTACGTTCGGTTGTGAGCAACGCCAAACCTGGGTGAAAAACTTTACAGTCATGTGCAAGACTCAGGTGCATCGTGGGAGACACATGGGTGTCAAAAGCGAGTGAGGACGGCAGCAAAAAAGAAAAAGTTGGACATACAGAGCTATTTTTCAAATAATGCTCTGAATAACATGGTTTGGAAATTAACTGCACAACAAACAGCCAACTGTCAGTTACAGTCTCCCAGATTAGCATGTCTAACTATAACAGAGACCTGTTTCATTTGCACTATGGCTGAATTCATAGGTCCCCACCAATGTCAAGAGCAAATCTACAACCTTGGGTGTGTACAAAACATATCACTGGTCACCCTAACCAAAGTCACATGAATTCTATGTAGAGTTAAAAGTACTAAAATTGTGCCCTAAAATTAAGAGAAAAAAATGGCTTACTCAAGTTTACTGGGGAAAATGCTAAAATATGAAAATCAGCATGTAACTTTTGCATATAACTGTATATAACAGCAAAATTCTAGTGTAAAATAAAATTGTTTAGTCTAAATTTACTAAATTTACTATCGCAGAAATGTAATCTTTACACATCGCTTCAGTCCCTAATTTTCACCTGAAATGAACATCTATAGATAAGGCACAATAATATGTTAATCAATAAGCTACTGCAACAAGAGCGTTAATCACCTTCTTCACTTTATCCAATAAAACAGATAAAAATCTCCTGAAACTCTTCTTAGAATTAAAAACCCTTCAGTCCTGAATCATGGCTCTAGGCAATAGATAGCATTTGGCATTGGACTATTTGTACAGAAAGGGCATTTAGCATTGTTTAATTTGTACATTTGAAGCTGTTTGAGATTAAACTGCACTTTGTGTTGAAAGAGTATTCAGATTGAATTGAACTGCTATTTATATGCCCTTTTTGCATACAAGTGGCTCTGAATCAGAAAATGCCTTTTAAAAACAAGCACTATTTCCTGCCCAGTTACAGTGCACTTACATCCCATTTTCCCAACCATTTCCAAAATCGAGATTCAGGAAGTTGATAGCGAGAGACCACTTATGTTTCAAAGCCCCACAACTTCATAAAATGCAACTCTTGCACTTCTTCACAGTTTCTGCCAAAAAATCATGCTAGTGAAGGAGAAGACTGAGGCAACGTGCAGTTTGGGAAAATAAACAAGAAAGCCAGGAATGCTGGGTACTTTATAATATTTAAAAAGTTATTCTTCCAGGCAAAAAGTTTTTACTTGCTCAGCAAAACACTTTATTTTAAAATATTTAAACAGTTTTAATACAGAAAGTAGTGGTTTTATATAGTGTACAGTGTAGTGGGTTACACTGCTGCCCTCCATACCTACACCAACCTTACACTATATCAATCAGAGTCCTTGGCTAAGACTCCTAACACTATCTCCACCTGCCTGTGTACAGGTAAAACTGTAAGTCACTCTAAATAAGAGTATCTTCCAAAATCTGTACATGTAAATGTAAACAATGTTTATTTAATCATTTTCAAACTGTTCCTTGTGGCAGCCTAGTATTATTTGCTGAATTTATCTAACCTGCTCACTACTTCATTAAGATAAATCAAGACTGCTGGTGAAATAATTTTATTTATATTCATGCAATGTCTGGGGTATATACATGCAAATTTGTATTGTATTTATGCTAATATACATCTGTTCTACTGATATCTGTTGTTCTTACTGGTGAAAGTACACTTATTACTAAGATACAGGTTTTTAAATAATAAACTTAGTTGCTCATTAAAACTTTTATAAAGTATATCATTGTCACTACAGAGAAGATAAATCAATGACACCTCTGTTCAGCATGAACATACTCAACAGCATGACTGCATGTTCCACATGTTTTTGTATGAGTGAAAACTGAATTCAGCATTTATGTGACATTTGGTTCGCTGTGGTGCATTTCAAACCTCAATATTCAGGCCAAGCTAGACAAATGTCATGTTATGTAAATTGAGCTGATGTGGTCATTTAAACATGAAGATAAACACGAATACACAGTCGGGGGCTCGTCTAAACATCCAAATAACTCAGCTTTCAAACCGCAGCTAAATTTCAGACTTTTAGCTGTCTTTCATAAATGTCTGTGGCATATAACTAACACCATAGCCTACAGCCTGCAGCTCTGAGAACAAAGTTGTTCTGCAAAAACATCCTGTATTTGTACAAAATGCTGTTTGAAATGATCGCCTAGTGTAGGCTCTCCAACTTCAGTCCCAGGCAGTCAGAGCAAAAGCTTTACTGTTTTCTGTGTTCTCAAATGCCTGATTGCACTAACGGAGAACTTGATTATTATCTGATGTCTTTAATCAGGTGTGCTTGAGCTGTCTTTCCAGATATCCTTTCAGAAAGTGGTAAACTAGTATGCATGTGGGCTGAAAATCCAAGAATATTTATGGTGGTATTTCGCCATAAACAAGCCTGATTGTCAGGTGTACCATGCCTGAAGCCTTATTTGAGCTGGATTAGTTTTACCAGAGAAGCTCTGGAAATGTAGTTTGTGTGGGTTTGACTGGCCGAAACAAACAGGATAACGGATCTGTGTGATTTCCCCAAACTACCCCAAAGAGCCGGATCGAAACATCATCATGGAGTCATTCATGTCAGCATTATGCTTCAGGCGCCACACTTTCCGAGCGACAATAACACATTCATGCAGCTAAATGGCGAATAAAAGAGGTCCTTTTTTTTTGCAACGGCCATTCAAAGTGAAGAACAGTCATTTCAAATAAAGCTGCATAATCACAGCATGCGGTGAGAATATTCAACAAATTGTTGTGGAATTCACTAGTCCTGTCATGAACCTGAAGATTAAGAACCTGGGTCAAATCAAGCTGTGGAACTGGTTCATATTAGGCTCTGGTTTAGAAGTTATGAATGAAAATTAAAAGTATGGAGGCACTTTTTAATGCCCCGGTTTTATTATTACATTACAGTGAAGTCAATTTAAACAGGAAATATTACTTAATAGAGCTATAAAACTACAGACCTTGCAGATTCAGACTGGACAAAAAAAAATCTTAAACTTTAGCAGTCGCTCCACAGTAGAATTAACTAACTAGCTTTAGTTGAATTTGGTTATAAAGCTTAGAGTTCGTCAGAATGTAGGCACCAAGTTTGAAGGCCAATGTGCTGTTCATAGACTAATCTCTGACTGTAACAGTAACAAATTGCAAAAAGCAATGTTAATTTAAAAAATATTGTAAGTATCATTAATACTAAATTAAATTATTTATTGAGCATTAATGCATTTATCATAATGTATTTTGTGACTATTCTGTAAAAGCAATACGTGTGTTTTAAATTAAAGTTATACATAAAGGTAGAATCAATGGAATACTTCATTATCTAAAGATTTATGGCTATACTTAAGTATAGAATGGCTGTAGTTACCCATTGCATTGCCCATATTAGATGTGGCATAGCTATAATGTAACAACGTATTACTCTTCATGTCATAGTTCATTCTGTTATCTGTAAAAATCAAGATGAGTCCTTACTGCCCAGCCCCAGCTACAACCAGTACTCAAATGCAACTGTGGAGGTTACTATGGGCACTTCATACCCTCAGGTCCCGTTCAGCTGCTGTTTTCCAGGTTGTTAGCACCTGCACTTGGGACTCTGGTAAAAAAGAACAGCTCTATCCTAAAGAAGAAATCTGGAGCAAGAAGAAAAAAAAAGAGAGCTAGAGCTCTTACGAGCAGACTACTCCTATAAAAGACTGACATTTGGTTTGTGAATGCTGTAAGAGCGCATTCCCCTTTGGCCCAGGAGCCCGTGCCTGAAAACTCAGAAAAGTGCTGAGACATGCCACTTCAATTATTCTGTGGTCGTATTCCTGTTTTCTTTGCTACAACTCTGAAAATGTCAGCACAGGGAAGTTGACTCTGATTGCAGCTGGAATTTTGTTAAGCCCGTAAATGGAAGCTACCACAAAAGCCTGTCAATCTCACTCCCCAAGCAAACCACACGTTCAGCATTTAACCAGGGCTTCTGGTCAAGGACGAAACACAGAACACATCCATAAACACTTCATATTTCCTTGTGATTCCATTAAAGATGCAACTGCGTGACAGATATATCTTGCAGTTTCATGGAACTCCCAACAGGATAGCTAAAGCGCATGACATTAATGTGGACACACTAAATCAGAGGTTCACAGCTCTGGGCCTGGAGGACCAGCCCAGTTTAACGAGTCTCCTGTTTAAAAAGACCTGTTAAAAGCACAGTTAAGGATTCTGGAGAACGATTGTTGATATTTGAGCTCATCAGCAAAACACATAGACCTCTGTTCCATCAGATTCTAGCAATTTTTTTTTTTTAGATCTTTGTGACTGTAAAACCCTTCACTCACATTGTACTGAAGCTATTTAATCAATGTAAGCTAGTAACATAACTAACTAACATTAGCTAGATTGTAGCTAGACTGTCACTACAACTGATAATGCAATGCTAACCAGTTGCTATCACAAACACTTGCAAATGGGATGAAACAATACAGAAAGTTAAGTTAGTGTTCCCCAGCTGTCAAGCAGAAACAGAGCAACCGCCTCATTCCTTTTCATGCCTGTCAACTCTCCATAAAGCTGAAGTCAGCTTGTTTTTATAGTTTCTTATTTAAAATTTCCTCTTCTAGCCTTAAGGAAGCAGACTTACATTCTGATGCCTCAGCTTCTTGTTCATATTTGATTGTTTTTCTGTGCCTTAAATGCAACAGTTAAGCTACATCTGCCTCAGCTTCTAGTTCAAACTGCCCTCTTCCATCTTAAATGGTGCAGCAATTGCCTCAGCTTATAGTTCAAGCTTTCAGGCTCCACCTTAAATGGTGCAGCAGTTAGGATGCATTCACCTGCCTTAGACTTTAGTTCAAACTTTCCTGTTCCACCTTAATGGTGCAGCAGATAGACTACATCCAGATGCCTTTGCGTCTTGTTCAAACTTCCTGTATTGCCTTATATGGTGCAACAGTTGGATTCGGATAAGATGAACCAGAAAAACGTGAACAACTTTAACCCTGTCAACTCTCTCCACTGCTAAGATGCCTCACAGATGGTTCATTGCCATTGTCTGGTCTAAGAACATGAATGCTCACTGTTACTGATTGGCTGGAGAAGTGTTGTGTAATCTGGCCTGAGCAATGTCCTTTGTTTCCCATATATAAAGCGGATATGAACACCAGATTTTTCCAATGCATACACAAAATGCTATTGTTTGCTGCGCTTTTAACTGTCAGGTTTATTGGGCTTGTTTGAGTAGGGGAATGACCAAACTTTGCTGGACAAAGCCTCTAGGACTGGAATTAATACAAATATACATATATAAACTGTTGTACGACCTTGGCCACCATGCTGTAGCTTAGTTTCAGGGTGTTAACAATCTCCTCATAGCCTAGGCTATCTTTGTGGAGAGCAACAATTTTATTTCTATATCCTCAGAGCATTCTTTGCCATGAGGTGCCATGTTGAATATCCAATGGCCAGTATGAGAGAATTGTACCCAAAGCACCAAATTTAACAGCCCTGCTCCGCATTCACACCTGGAACCTTGTAACTCTAACGAGTCACATGACACCAGGGAGGGACAACGACACAATTGGGCACAATTTGGGTCTGTTCACTGTGAGGTGTGCTCGCTTGTGTTGCCAGACATTAATGGCTGTGCGTTGTGTTGTTTTCAGAAAACAGAAAATATATGCTGCTAAAAAAGATGTACAGTGATGTACACATCTTTGATATATACAAGATGTACACTTACTACCAGGAGTGGGTCCCTGTTTCAGCCTGGGAGTTTCATGCCCAAATGCGGCCCACTTTTTTCATGGAGGAGGAATTTGAATAAATGAAACAGCAGCTAGCTCTTAAAATGTGTTTTTACTGGGTATAAGTTCAGGTATCTGTTGGTAAGTTAAGAGAAAGCACAAAAACATTCCATTAATGAGTTGGGCATTTAATATACTACACCTCTGAATTATGTTCATTATTTTTTGTTTAAAAAAATTGTGATTAATGGTGTGTACTGGCCTCTAAAAAATAAACTACGCTAAGCTGTCATTGCAAACGTTGCGCAATAGCTGTACGCTGACAATACAGACTTATTTCCATATCGATCTTTACCGGCTGTAGTTAGGGTCTGTCCTCCGGAAAACAGGTTAACATGTTAATTTCACACGTTTGGCAGAATCTTCTTCAACGCCTTTCTTTCATTTATCCTGGCCTTTTCGGCTCCAACTTGCCTCTTTCTGCCCTCCGTGACCACCGATTTTTTTTTTAATTTTACTGCTCCAGAAAAGACAACTCATGGGCGCAACCAACTTAAACATTTAGGAGGGGAGAATTCTCTCAGATGGTGGAACCCATTTAATCTACTGCGATATAGGGGCTGTGCTGACAGATGAATAGAGAATGAATGCAAGATGAAGATTAGATAAGTGACAGATGAGTGTCAAAATTATTTTTCCCATCCATCCGTCCCAAACTAGAGACTGACATGAGCCGGCCCATCGGGAATCCTCCCGAATCTCCCAATTAGCCACTCCGGCCCTGCTTACTACTCTAAGTTGTAGCACACAGAAGCCTCAACAGCTATATACATACATATATATATATATATATATATATATATATATATATATATATATATACACACACACACACACACTTACAAATATATACAAATCTATATCTATATATATATACTTAGCTGTTGAAGCTTTGTGTGGTTTCCTGTTAAACGTTTATATTAATATACATTTATATCCCCACTGATGCTAAAAAAAAACATACTTCATTACCGATTTGACTGGAAATGAAATAAATAAAGGCAGCGGTGCGATATCTCATTCTGCATTCTTTGTTAACAACCCGCATGTGCCAAGTTGTTAGCCCGACATTTTGTGCGCGCACATATTAATATGCGCCGACGCCTACAAATACATCTTTAAAATGAAAGCATGGCATACTTGTTGTTTGAAGTGGTTGAGCGCGTTGTGAAGTGAACAGGTGGAAAGAAAATCTGGCAAGAGTTTTCCTTTATGAAGCCAAACATGTCCACCTCTTGCTAAGATGAAATTAAAAACACAGTGTTAATCAAATACATAAATCTGTTTTTATTTTCTCTTTGAACTTGCAGGCCATAAATAACCGCCGTGCATTACATTCTCTGCGGTGCTGTCAAGGTCTACGCGATCAATCACGGACACAAGTAGCGTACCCACTCAGGTCATGCTTTAACTATGTTTGCAAATGTATACATATGCAAGAACGTGACATTTATAACTCTGTAAAAATTAGAGGATGAATAAATGAAGATAAAAACATGCAGCTGCTTTGTAAAAATAAATAAATTAATCGAACAGGTCAGTGCACGTGGGCCCTAAGAGCTGAGATATTAAAGGCAGCAGAAGTCTAAAAAAAGACCAATGGGCGTTCAATTCAGAGGCTATTAGCGTACAGAAAATGAAGCAGAGGAAAGCAGGTGCTGATTGCGAGGATTTCATTCAGCAAAATCCAATTTTTGCCATTGACATATGGCAGGCGCCTTTCCTTTTTTTTGCTTGACATACCTTCCTAAGGTGACACCTTTATACCTTGACATGAGACCAGTGACGTTTAATCATTCCAGAAGGGGTCATTATAGAGCATTCGCTATGTAATCAATTATTCAAGCCTAACATGGAGAAAATACTCCCGGCTGTAAATTGTGCAGCGACAGGAGCTTCATTCAAGCAATATGTGCACCGAATGTGCAGCCCCTGGCTGGAGGATTGCATGTATGAAGGGTGAGGATGTCATATCCCATTACTACAGTGCTGCTCAGAGTGCTGCGGGATTGGCTGGGGATTTACATCTTTAAGCAGGTGGTCCCCATGGCTGTTAAAAGCCAGACGAGGAGAGCGGCAAGGAGAGACATGATTTCTGCGGCGAGCCTTCTAGCCTCTTTAATATTAAGAGCCTGTCAAAATTAAAGTCTAGCACATCAAAAGCCTGTCATTAAGGCTCAAAGCGCCAGCGTCAAATTATCAGCGTCATAATGCGCCTTGAGGAATTCCATCTGACAAAAGGGGATAATTTTAGGCATTCTGAACTTGCCTGCGCCAATGAGGGTTTAGTCCTGAGCACTAAATGCAACAGTGCGCTCCAGCAGGCAAGGACACAGGTGCCTGTAATGGGGGTCTGGGTTTGCATCGTGCACACTGATTTCGCCATTATAGATGGTTAACTGACCCACACTGATGTCTTACACCTAGACGTGTGCTTCTTTGCACTAACAATATTTTTGCATCTCTCAGCACTCTGCTCAGTCTGGTTACCTTTGTCAGGATATTTCGATTGGTCACGGCTGAACTGCATGCCTCAGCACTAGGGTCTTCTATTACATCTGCATATGAGGAAATGGAATTACTGTACCTCTTCGCAAGGGCAGAATCATTTTTCAGTGCACACTTCATCACTTTAGATCATATTGTCGCCGTCCAAAAAAAAGGCATGTCCATTTCTTGCTATTTTTCTGCATAATTTGAGCTCAGCAGTTGTCTATTATATTTCGGAGGATGTTTCATGATGATTGGACCAATGCAAATGCTCCTAAAATTGCTTTGAATAAAATCTTTACATTAACTTACATTGAAAGTAAAGAGCGGTTTTGTCCAGACGTGTGGACTCGAGTCACATGATTTGTCCAACTTGTGGCACTAAACTGTTGACTTGTGACTTGACAACATCATTTAAGACTTGCGACTTGACTTAGACTTTACCTTTACTGACTTGGAATCGGACTTGAGCTTTAAGATTTGAAAAGACTCGCCACCCAATTTTAACATAATAATTAAGAAAAAACTTAATCAAATAACTAATCATTTTGTATTAAATGGTGCTGTAACGCTAGACAGCTGAGCTGTGCCGCTCAGTTTATTCGTAACCTAGTGACAAGTGATGTTCTGCAGCCAATCACGGGAAGCTATGGAGGGCGCCAGTGTTGAATTTGTGCACAGACGAGGAGCAACATGCTCCCGAAAAGAATCCCGTTCAACTACAAAGATTCTGCTGTAGTAAATAAAAAAGGACTGCGACATGCAGGACACATGGAGTCAAGATCACAGATGGAGCTGCAACCACTTCAAACTTTGTTCGACTTTTGAGGAACAAAGAGCAGTAAGTCTCTGCTGTGTATATTTCACATATAGCAGTTAGCTAGCTTTCAGGCTAACAAGATAGCAAACTTAGCGACATAATGATAAACAGCTGCTAATGTCAACGAAGCTCTCTCCCTCTGTTCATCCCTCCTAGATATCCCACCGTCCACTGTGAACTTTACTGAGAAATTAAAACATTTAGGAAGAACAGCGTCTCAGACAGGAAATGTTCAAGAAGTGCAGAACAGTACAAACTCTGATCAGTCCATGCAGAGCTACTGCAGAGTTCACACATGCTGTTAGAACTGAAAGACCCCGTCCAAATATTAATGCTTATGGGTTTAGAATGTGATTATTAAAGTTCCTGTAGGTGTAATATGTACTAATACTTCTCAACCTTGGCCTTCAAGGCCCACTGCCTCACATTTTAGTGTTTTTTTCTGCTTCAACACCTATTTAAACGGTAATGAGGTGATTATTGATTCAAACTGCTTGAAATGATCTAATTTCATATGAAAGTTATTTTTGTTATAATACAAACTTTAAAAACGTTAATGTTATATTAAGATAAGTTTAATATACTACAAATTAATATATACAAAAAAACTTGACTAGGACTCGAAGTTTAAGACTTGGGACTTGACTCGAGACTCACTTGTATTGACTTGGGACTTGACTAGGGACTTGACTGTCAAGACTTGAGACTTACTTGTTACTTGCAACTGGTCCCATGTCTGGTTTTGTCCTCACCTGTAAAGTTACCACCACCACCAACTTGTTCTCTCCCAATACTGATTCTGAATTCAATGTGTCGGTCAATACCAATTAACATACCTCAAGCTCCTTCCAGTTTACTTTCAGACTCACTGTTTCTAAGTCTGATCTCTTATTCCAATTTCTCTTAGAATGATGGGTTTCTGGTCTTCTAGCTTAAAGCAGAGTCGCCCAGGTCTCCAGCCCAAGTTCTCAGAGGTCTCTCAACTCTTATACAGTCTATTCTCACTATAAAACCACATGTACTATGATCAGAATCAGTAAAATGTTTGGACTATTGTACTGTTACAATTGTTTACAAATTTAGTGTTGGGTTGGGCAATATGGTGATATATTTTTGTTACTGTAATAAATTATGTCACAATATCGTTTTTGGAGAATATCATGGATATCATCAGTACTTAAAGAATGGTGAACCAGTGATTCTTTGCAAAGTAAGCATTAAATATTGAAGAATACACACACACATACACACACCAAGGTTATAATAGTTTTGATAGATTTTTAACTATAGTTTAGTTTTATTCTAATTCAGTTAGTTTCAGTTCACTTTTTAGAGTGGGTTTGCTAGTTTTTTATCACTGCTTAGTTTTAGTTTAGTTTCAATTAGTTCTAGTATAAGTTTTAGTTTTTTTACACTTTGTGCTATTTTTCAGATGCAGAATTCAAAAAGCTCAAAATAAGTATTGTGTAATAAAACCTCAACAGAGGTTAATCACTCTTGCAGCACCAGGTGAGTTGAATTGTGGTTCGAGTGAAATGCTGAACCTTTTGAAGGCAACTGAGTCACACAGTCCTGTGGACATCCAAGTCTCCTCCTTCTGCTCGCGGTGTTCCTGCGAGCCAACGTAACCCCCCCCCCCCGTGACCCCGACATGCAGGAGATATATATATTGATAATATCTACAGTTTATATTCACCTATATTCACATTAGCTGGCACTATTACTGATGTAGTGTGTAGTTAAGTACACTTATTTTCCAAAACCAGGGCAATAAAAGGAACAATGACAAACATTCACTTACGCATGTAACAGTCATTTATAAGACATATAAGGCATTACAGAACCAAAAAAAAAAAATAATAATCAGATTCCAGTTCTTTTGCATGGGAAACAACCCTGTTATCAGGTTTTACTTCTGTGAGTTTACTGCCCTGTTACCACTGACCTCTACTGCAGGCTGCATTCACAAACACATCCCCTTATTTATTAGCAGCCAAAATTTATTGGACTAGAGCAGCACGCTCAATATGTTAATAAAACACCCTGAAAGCCTGCCTGGAGGATGTCCAGAGACAAAACAGCTATATTTGAGGCCACCAAAGGCAACAGTCATTGTAATTTTTTTGGGGGGTATTGACTTTTGTAGGTTTCTTTGCTTTTCACTTGACTGCCTAGTTAAAAAAAAAAGTAAAAACATAAGTTTGCCTCTGAAATACCACCTGAGACTTAAGTACGGCATTGCATTTGCAATAAAAATCGCTGTGGTGGAGTGCACCCTGGGGTCCATGACATGTATTGATGGTAATGCCTCATAATACCGATGCGATGAGTTGTCACCCAGGTCGAATAGACATCCCAGAATGTGATGCTTTGACTGAGCTGCTGGTGCAGCAGCGATGTCATGCCGAATTCATGCCTTAGCGTCATGGACTGGCCGACTCTGCCTCAGGCAATAGTGCACTGAGCATACATGGTTGAGCATTTTTGAAAACTTTGTAAAAATTTAGACACTTTCTTAGACTGAAGACTCTAATGATACACTTTCCTATCTCAGGTCCTGCTGTAGACCTCACAATTCCAGATTTATGATTGCCTGATTAAATCAAGATCTTAAAAATACAACTATAAATCTATGAAGTGGTGGCAAGTTAATAGTCATTTTTCCCCACAGTACAGAAACACCCACTGGTCAGGGCTGTCAGTCAGGTATTATATGAATGGTGGATCATCCTTAGCACTGCAGTGACCCTGACATGGTAGTGGTGTGTTAGTGTGTGTTGTGCTGGTATGAATGGATCAAATACAGCAGTGCTGCTGTGGTTTCAATGCTCAATGTCACTGCTGTGTCTGATCCACTAGCACCAGCACAGCAGTTAGTGTCGCTGCAAGGTCGATAATAATCCACCACCCAAATAATACTCCTGGTGGTGGTCCTGAGGGGATAATAAAGTACACAGAGAGGCAGATGGACTACAGTGTGTAACTGTAAAAGTACAAAGTGCACCCACACAATGGACAATAAGAGTCTAGACAGAACGAGGTGTACCTAATGACGTGGCCTGTGAGCGTGTGTATAAAGACTTCTTATGATGGAGCACCAATTACCAATTTCTGATTTAAGCTACAAAGAGGATTTACAGTGCCATACAGCACCCTGTAATGTTCACGTCTATGGCCGCAGGGCTGCGCAGACAGGCAAGAAAGTGAAAGCATCCATCATACAATTAGTGGTGGAAATAAAAAGAAGCCGAGAACAACAAATAATTCCTGAGTGCTTTTTACATCACCAAGCGCGAGTCCAGAGATGCATACATTACTGACTGGGACTGTAACACTGACATTTGCCGAAGCTGCATTTTTAAAGGTCCCTTGATTTGAGCTTTAAATTGGATTTTTCTTCCTAATGAACGCTAACTTCATTTATTTATTTATTTATCCTCGTTGCGGAATGGCAGGCTTTCAATTTTTAACTGCTTCTATAAAAGAAATCAGGTTGGCAAGGAAGGGAATGGGTTATTTGTACCATTAAAAGCTTATTGGGTGCAATCTGTATGGTCATACCAGAAACCAGCATACCGTGGAAAAAGACCCTGTTAAAAAAAAGTCAAATCAAATTAAAAAACAAACAAAAAAAACCCCATGGTAATAGACTGCGCGTTTCAGTGTGTTTCAGTGACACTTAGAGTTGGAAATCTAATATAACATCTAATTATAATATAATATCTAATATCTAAGAGTGTAAAATAAACTGATGAGTCATCTTTCACTCATTTACCTACATTTAGATCTGTTTTTACTTCTAATATATATATATATATATACCTCTTCACATGTAATTCAGCAGAAAATATATGTATGTCATATTGTGTGTATTAAACCCAAACAATCTATCCTAACACTTAAATGATTAGCTCAAAAAGATGCTGGTCAACAGTGTAGGTCAGCCACACCCTTTCTGCACTTGCAGTTTCATCTACCCACCTGCCAGCAGCAATTATTCTTTCTATCATTATCAACATAGCGTCCACCTCAAACCTCATCGGCCACTATATTACGTACTCCTCCTTGTACCTGAGAGAAATGATTATCAACATATATACTTTATTTGTGGAGACTTAACAAATGGACCATCTCATACAATACCCTCTCTCTGCAGAGAGTTGATCACCCCCACTTCTTTCTTTGTATTTAAATGACCATTTAGTCTCATGCCTACCCATCACCGCCCACAGTGGCAACATACCAACCCCCCTAAGGGTGACATGCAAATACCAATACCCCTCCCTAACCTCCCTAACCTCCTCTTCGTTACCTTAATGTTGACACCCCAAACTCCCCCCTCCCATTTCACCCCTTTTCTTATCTCCTACTTAAACTGGAGTTACTAAGTTAGACTGAGTCAGAGATGGACTAGACTGGACTTCATGAGACTGAACCAGCAACAGATGATGACCTAAGAATGTGCCCTTGCTTCGACATGCAGGTGATTAAGACTGCTCCCCCCCCCGCTAACAGACTGGTTGTGATCGTCTGAGCTGTACGCATACATTTCCTGTGTGTGTGTCAATAAACTCAAGTCTACGCTGAAGGTCTCCTGACCTCTGATTCCTGAATTTCTAACACACCTGACACTGTTTGTCAATTTTATCAGGTTCATTTAGCATATTTAGCATGTAGCTCTACAATTACAGAATGCAGTCCATCTGTATCATTGCATACTTTGTGGTGGTAGTGTGCGCTGTGCTGGTACGAGTGGATCAGTCACAGCGGTGCTCCTGGACCTAAGTGTCACTGATGGACTAAGAATAATTTTGCGAACACTGATGAAGGACTAGAGGATTACCAACACAAGCTGTGCAGCAACAGATGAGTTATCATTTCTGACTTTACATCTAAAAGGTGGACCAGTAAAGGTCCAGTCATCTGACAGTGAGTGGACACAGTATCTAGGTGTCTTGTCGGCTTATGAACATTGTGCTACAGTAGAGTGTTACCTCAGTCTTTCAGAGGGTGGTGGATCATTCTCAGTGTTGGATCATTCTCAGCCCTGCATTGACACTGGTAGTGTGCGTTGTGCTGGTATGAGTGGATAAGTAACAGTGGTGCTCCAAGAGCTCAGTGTCACTGATGGACTGAGAATAATCTTGCGAGCACTGATGAAGGACTACAGTAGAGGGTAACCAACACAAGCTGTGCAGCAACAGAAGACCTATCGTTTCTGACTTTACATAAAAAAAACGTGGCACCAGTCAAGGTCCAGTCATCTGACAGCAAGTGGACCCAGTATCTAGGTGTCATGTAGGCCTATGAACAATGTGCTACAGTAGAGTTTAACCTTACTCTTTCAGAGGGGTGTATAAAATGAGAAAGTTTGTTGGTGATAGGTAGAACTGAATCCAATACGTTCCAATGCAGACTACATATTTCTACATTATATAAAAGTGCATCTAAAGCAGACTATACTCAGGCCTCCACGTTTTAGTGCTTTAGGCTATTTGCCATTCCACCTCAGTGGGCTTGGCAATTTGCGTCCAACCAAAATGAACATGATGCAGGTGCTGTCATTTCTGCCTCCCTATTAAACAAAGAGCTGCAGACTACTTGGTCATGGCTAATGCACATTATAATTGGCCTGAACATAGGACAATAAATCTTGATATGTTAACAGCAAGGACACATACAGACTCTTAAGCCTGTTCTGCTGCAGGGAATCGGGGCTTGAATACCACCAGACTCATTTCCATCTCTTTAGCGTATTTTCCAGCAGAAGGACGGGCCGGTTCGGACAGAAAGAACACAGAACATGGCGGGATTAATCTATGTTTTATTCTCTAAAATGTGCTCTAATTTAATGGAGTTCTCACAGATGGCGTGAATTAAAGATGCCATAAAGATAATTATATCACCCGGACTGGATTTACATACTCGTGCACACAGGCACATGTACACACCCACACCCTCACGCATACTACACGACCTACAGAAGCAAACACCCAAGAGATTAGACACAGGCGACTAACACAGGCGGGTACGAACATCAAAGAACCCATGCAGGGACATAACACACATCATACGTGACAACATGGCACAAACACCACGCAAAAAGAGGGGCGTACCGCCGTGTATTTCTAGGCCTTCGAAAGAGTGAAATGCGAGAAGAATGCTCACGTTACTATGGCGCTCAAATTGATTCAGGACTTCAGCAACAAATGTTCTGTATTAGTAACAGACTGCGAGGCTGAATAAAAGGTCATAATAATTTGTATATGTTATATTATAAACCGTAACTGTACATGCTTTCATCCAGGCTTGAGCTGTTCTTTAAGTGTAAAAATATCAGAACGAATGGGCCAATAGAAATGCCCCAAAATCACTTGGAATAAACTTAAAATACATAAAATACATTACTTTTAGATAAGATACTTGTTTTTTATAAGCATTTTGAAACCAATATTACACTGTAGGGGCAATTTGGTAACATTTAGTATCATCGTAAGCAACTGCTAATAACTTATATTAGAATTTGGCATAACAACTAATGACTAGATAAAATGTAATAAAAATAATAATATTCATAGTTCTTAGAAAGTATTTTCTAAACTAGGGATGCACCGATATGGGAATTCTGGAACGATGCTGATAGTTGATATTGTACATGCACATGGCATCATTAAAAACATAGTTTTTAATGGAAGTATACACAACTGTGTTTAAATGGTGTTTAAAATGTTTTGAGAATAATCCTTCCTGTAATGTCCAGTGTTGCGACTGAAACAACAACTTTTACTCTTCTTTAGTTAGTTACGATAAACGACATTAAAACATCACTGAGACTCTTTGTTTGGTTTCAGGTCCTGTTCTGTTTAAGCATTGTTTTACATACAAAATTGTGACTGTAATCTGTAACGCCTTTGTGATACATATGCACAAACAGGGGAGGTGGATTCTACCAGGGAGTCAGCAGTACTGTTCAACTACTCAGCACATCACAATACACCACTCAGCATTTTGCTAAGTTATCCTGGTCCACATTAAAGAGTGCAGAAATAACATTGTGGCACCTGCGGTGATCATTTAATAAATGCATCACCAAACATGGACAAATCTAAGCAATGACTACATCAACGCTGTCCAAGTATCTCCAAAATGGCAACTTCACAGAAGAGACTTTACTTTTAATGAAAGTCAATGAAACCAGAATCTTTTCTTGGTCCAATCATCATGGAATTTTCCTAGAAGGTAAACGGTAACAGCTGCATTCAAATAAGGTAGAAAAATAAAAAGCAACAAAACTGGAGATGCATGTTCTTCTTTAGCAGACAGATGATATAATTCCGATATGGTTGTTTTTTGCCCTGCTTTAACTTCCTGCTTTAAAATCTTTATTTAGGAATTATTATCTAATTTATAATCTATATTATTAATGAAGTGTCAAACTAAATTTGAGGTAATGCATATCGTCGCTCTCCAATGAGAAACAAGTATTTCCCAAATGGCAACTTTACAGGAGAGGCCAAAAACATACTTCACTTTTAATGTGCATCAATGGAACCAGAACTTTTTCCAAGGTATTCTGGAGAACTTCTAGTGGTCCATTCATCATGAAATTTTCACACAATATTAAGGACAGCTGTCGTTTTCCAATGCTATATAGAACCAAAAATCGACAAAAATGGAGTACGTTTTTCATTGGACAGCGACGATATTGTATATACATACTGATGCATATTGTATACTGACCAAATGTTATCAAGTATCACAGTATGTTTTGCCCCATGTCATAAAAATGTTGAAAAAAAAAATATATAACAATCTTATATTTGAGTAAGGCAGTGATTCTATAAGGTTTTTGCAATAAAACCTAAATTAAATATTATGATTGCAGAACTATGGAGTCGGTCACACTCTTTGCCCAACATTTAAAAAGATGTGTCTGCTGCATTTTCCAGGACATCAAAGAAAAGTACTGACTTACACACTAAGTACTCAAACAACAATACTGGCTAAATATAAACATTATTTGTTTGTTTGTTTTTTTGTTTTTCCCAGTAACCTGTTTTACCAACTCTAGTTCAATGGTGATTATAATAATGCTATACTGTTCATATCAATAACCCCTTTCCACACTGAAGAAGACTTATTTAACATAATTGGGTGCGGTCGAATTGTATACCCAACAGTAAAGAGAGCTCTGATAGCATTAATAACTGATTCCTTATTCAGGTGCAGATTTCGCCTGACCTCTGAAATTCAAATCAGCTTATTAAATATCAATTTCCTGGCCAGGTTTGCATTTCCTGGTCTGGCGCATCAGATGTAAAGCACTTTCCGGTAAGTGCAGGTTATTTACAGAGCTCTCCAAGATGTCAAGTGCCTTCTACATCCTGCCGCCTACTGCAGGTCATTCTCAAACCTCAAAAACAAGATCATTGTACAAAAAGCATGTTTAACATAAACACTAGATCGTTTGCTTGCCTGCTGTCTGGCTTTCTCCATATTATTGAGAAGAAAAAGTTAACTTTGGGAAACAAATTTTGGCCCAGCACATGAAATGATTCCTGTTGCTGAGGTGTTCCTAAAATCCAATAGCCACTGTACATCTACACTGATCTACTACAGCAATAAAACATCTCCTTCTATCTCCTCTCATTGTCCATTTCATCAGCTCCACTTACCATATAGGTGCACCTGCAGTTCTACATTTACAGACGGTAGTGCGTCTGTTTCTCCCTGTTAGCCCTCTTTCATCCTGCTCTTCAGTAGTCAGGACCCCCACAGGACCACCACAGAGAAGGTAAAGTTTGGGTGGCGGGTCATTCTTAGCGCTGCAGTGACACTGGTGTGGTGGTGTGTTAGTGTGTATTGTGCTAATGCAAGGGAATCAGACACAGCAGTGCTGCTGGAGTGTTTTAACACTGTGTCCACTCACTGTCCACTCTATTAGACACTCCTACATTGCAGATGTAAAGTCAGTGACGATAGCTCATCTATCACTGCATGGTTTATGTTGGTTTAGTTGATTATCAGAGGTCAAAGGATGCTGCCCACAGGATGCTGTTGGCTGCATAATTTTAATTGGTGGACTATTTTCAGTCCAACAGTGGCACTGAGGGGTCTAAAAACTTCAGCAGTACTGCTGCATCTGTGTCTGAACACAACACACACTAACACACCACTACCATGTCAGTGTCACTGAAGTGCTGAGAATGAACCACCACCCAAATAATACCTGCTCTGTGGTGGTCCTGAGCATTGGAGAACTGGGTGAAAGGGCGCTAACAAAGTATGGAGAGAAACAGATGGACTACAGTCGGTAAGTATAAAACTACAAAGGGTCCTTTTAACATACTAACAGTTAAGTCTGCATTATACTGTTTCAGTATTCTGCCTGTTTCACACAGCCTAACGTAGCCTGTAACTATAAAACGTAGCCTGTAACTATAAAATGGAACTGGTGGAAAGTTTCAGATAGGCCTGTCATTATTAGATAATCACCTGATCGTTGTTATCTGAGCTGATCTTAATTATTTACATAGCTTCAATCAACAGAATGAGAACTGGGTGCTTTCCTGCCAGTTGGGTTGAGGCAAGTTCATGTAAATAAACACACTTTTGGATACATCCCATTTTTCTTTTTATGAAACTTCTGATTAATTTGATTGAATTACATACTCGGCTATTTGATCTCATTAGGTTTGTAATATCCTGTTGAATTCACACTCCAAACATATAGAGGACAACATATCATCACCACAGTCCCTCCTTCTCTTTTTTTACTCCTTACCAGTCTACAACACACTTCATCCCTTTGCTCGCCAGGTCTCCAGCGGTGGAAAGCAACGCCAATGTTAACTCTTGTTTTGTTTTTATTTATAGCACTTCTTTGGTTTGCTGCTGAATATGTTTTTTTGCCAAGAGCTTTAACCATTATTGTGTTTGTGCTTTCTTTCATAGGCCACCTGACTTTCAACATGGGCACTGATAATTTTAGAATATATCTCTGCAACATGATGCCTAGATGTCTTTGACATATCCTAAAAATAGTTATTTATTCACATTTTACTGAGAATTTAGTGACATTTAAACAGAAACTTTTATTACATATATAGTACATATTGCTTCTTTAATAGCTGTGTGCAATAAACAAACACACGAGACCGTGTGATGACAATGTGTTATGCTGAAAGTATTATTCCTTTAACCCAGAAGTACTTCTAAAATACTCATATGAATATAAACTTGCTCAACTGTCATTATGCTTTCTACAGTGAATTGTGAATAAATTTAAATTGAACTTGTAGTGGAAACCAACTGAATCTATTTGTATTCCACTGGTCACTAAAGGAGACTATGCCATGCTTTTTAATTGTAAATAAAACTAATTAACATTATGACTTTTATTCTAGATGCTGAATTTATAAAGCTTTAGTTTGTAGTTTGGTAAGCAAACTCCTTATTTGGCACTTATTAATAATGTCAGCGTAGTCTAGAACCACAGGGCATTGTACGCCACTGGCCAAAATACACACACTACACTGCACACACACATATATACACATTCACACACACACATACACACACACAAATGCCGTGTATACATCCCATCATGCATCAGTCACAAAAAGAGCTGACTATACTGGTGCTTACCTCTGCAGATGGGGACAGGGAAGTCCCATACTGCCGCATTTCCTGCATTGGTCACACAGGTCAGCTGAGGATGACCATCCAACACGTAACCTGTTACACAGCTGTAGCGGATCTTGTCCCCTACGTTGAAACGTGTCCCATACAGGATGCCCTTGGGTGGGACACCTGGGTTCCCACAGGAACTGCTCTGCAATTCTAGGAAAAGAGGAGAGGAGATGCCGGTCTGAATAGCTGTGTTACAGAACATAAGCAATAATGTTTTTACAAATTTCACATCCTCACAGAGAGTTTTCAGACAAGTCTTTATGAGCCATAACATGTATCACCATAAAGAAGTTTTAGAAATACAAATCAAGATCAAACTGCAAAACATATGAATATTACGACATGTTTAAGAGAAGAAACCATAATTAAGGTATCATTAATCCAGTGGTCCGTACAATATCTTTACAAATACTGTGTCTCTGGAATTCAGTCCTGGCACTCAGGAAACCATGAAGTGTTACATTCGTATAATTAGACCTTGACAAAAAAACCCTAATAAAAAAAAACAAAACATTAAATAACATGCACTAACTTTTAACTAAATTTATGAATATTTTTGTTTACTCTATTATTTTTTACCAACCTTTCACAATACCACACTGTGGATATACCACACCAAACCTCAATTGCAGAATTGATCGGAACCATCAGGGCACTTACAGGCAATTTATAGTCCAGGCGACTGCTTGACCAAAAATAACGTAAAAAATCGAAATATGTGTCTGCTAGGGAATCGCAGACCTTCTCGCATACACTAACACATTTGGAAGGGTGCAGACGTCGTTGGTGAGACATCCTACATCTAGGTTTTAGAATGTTGTCATTGTCATAATGCGAGGTTTCCTTTGTGACAGCTGTTCCGAAGGGTTATCGCTGATGCAGGACTATGAATGCCTAGAGTGCTGCTACAATTCATTACTAATTAATTATGTCTTTATTTTGTGTGGATTGTAAATTGGCTCTACAGAAAATGCATAGAATTTAGATGATATGTCTCATTCGGGGAAATCTGCAGAATGGCCATCATTTACTCTACCATTGCCTTATTAATCAATGCCCCACAGTAATGCACCCTATAACAGTAAAAGGAAATAAAATACTATATGCATACTATATGTATACTATATTATTCAGCATCATTAAGCAAGTTAGTTTAAAATAGACCTCTGTTGTTACCTATCAGTTCTCTTTCCTGGAATTATTATTATTATTATTATTATTATTATTATTATTATTATTGTTGTTTTTGTTGTTGATACCTGATTACACTGCCTTATAGCACATTCAATGTCTGTGAAGCATAAATGTTTTTTTTTATCTGCTACAGTTAAAACAAGTTTTCTTGAGAGCCTGGATGTATACATAAACTGGCAAGATGCTTTTCCAGTTCATGACAGCGTGAAAACGGCTCTGGTGTTTGTTTTATTCATTGAATATTCAAAAGATTTACTATAAAGCTTCTGTTTTGTTGCATTTCAGACAATATAATTCAACAGAAATCAATACAGCTATTATTGGACTTGACCATGATGCGTGTATGTTGCAGGCAACACTGACATGGAAAGAGCTCCCAGGAGAAATCTGCATGCATGTGATTCTAGAAATCAGGATGAAAGTTTTGCTGCAGGTTGTATTTAGTGTCACAAAATTTCATACCCTTACACCCCAGGCAGAGACGTTCAATTCTTCTGGGAATCATGGGTTAATATTCATGAAGCAGAACATGACTGTTATCATACAACCTGATTCATGTTGTTTTCCTCTTTCCCACCCCCACCCCCATCTCCAGTGCCTGGAGTCAAAAACCTCCACACTCTTCTACATACCGTGAAATTTAAAAACGCACTTCTGGATGTGTATTTCATATGGCACAGCCCTTGTGTTTAGTGAGTGGAGTGAAAAAAACAAGCCCTGCCATAAAAAAAACTCTACACTAACCCACACATCTGCAGCTGCCCATCTTATATGCACGCGGCTTGCACCCCCTCTTAAACATAACAGATTTGTTTGGCAATAACTTAGATTTAAAAACTCCATTACTGAGTCCCAAATGGCAGTTGTTTTTTTGTAGGTAATAATGCAGGACTGAAAATATATGTGATGTGGAAAGGAAGGTGCTGTGAGTTTCTTTTAAACTAAAACAATTTGTCCCTGGCAGCTTCTTGCAGGGTACTTTAACTATTTATTTGTGTTTACAGGAGAAAACAGAACAGGGATCAATTTAGACCATCAAGGGTCACTTAGGCACAGCAAGGGTCACATAGACTGTAAAAATAAGAAAGAAAACAAGAACAGCTGGTGAGAAGCAAAGTTTTAATGTACAAAGCATATATTGTTTTTGGGTTTTTTTCTATTTAAAAAAATAGAAAGCACAGTGCCAGTAAAGAACTGTATTGTATACCACCATCTTTTGGGGAAAGAACGCCTTGCAGGAGTGTTGTTCTTTCTTAAAACTCTGAACAACATGAAAATCCAGTAGGTTAAGGTTCGTTCCATTTGCCTTAAGAGTATTATTATTGATTTTCTGAATCTGATTAAGATCATTTTTTAAAGTATACTGTTGTTTTGCTGCCATATGCTGAGTGACCTGCTGTGCACCCTTCAAAAATAAATATAAAAAAATAAAAACTATATTTCCAGCAGAAGTCAGGGAGCCTAAACTTTGAGTTGAACTAACAGATGCTATCAGATGAAGCTGTTATGCTATGTGTAGCACCAGTCAACACCTGTAATGAAATCAGAGGGGACCAACTGATGAACAACAAATGACCAAAATTTTGTCAGAACGGAGGCCCGAGTTAAAATCTGTCTTTAGATCCTTTACATAGTCTACATATGCACCTACAGATACACATGTGTATTATATATTTCTGGCAATAAGTTAATAACTGTACGTGTCATTATTCACATGCCTATTTAGTGAAGTTAGTTTTGGGAGCCAGACCGTGCCACGATTACCTCTACAGACTATATACACACTCCCATTCTCAACCAATTCCTGTGTCGAACAACATCACCTTCTGAGTTCGCCCCTCCACCCTCCCATTGACACATTTCAGAGCGTGGTCCATGCTAGCTAATTCCAAGAGAGCAGCATTAATAACATGACATTACCAAGCTGTACAGAAAATGTCTAATGTCCTATGTGAACTCACATGCAGCGCAAATAACACACCCCTTACAGAACAAATGAAATCACTTTAGTGCACAATTTCTTTTTATGTGCTGAGTTTAACATAATGGCAGAAACAAAAAATAAACTATAAAATGTCACTATAAAATTCTGCATAGGCCTCATATTTTATTTATATTTTCCCAATATGTTCAATTCATTAAAAAAAAGAAGAAAAAAAACAGTAATTGTGTATTAAAATATGCTGGGCTGTCTGCAGAGGATGTGTGACCAGGGGCGCTCAAACTTTTGCATATATCTGCACATAAGCATTTAGCGTTTTCTATAGACCTATATACACCTGTATACAGGCTTTTACAATGAGCGCCAGTTGTCATAACATTTGCTAAGCCTGAGTGACATCAAAATTGACCAAAGCAGCCTTTATAATGGTTGTTTGTGTAAGACTTAATAAATGTTTCTGTAGGTTTATGTCACTTTCCATGAATGGCTTATGTAGGCGTACCAATACAGCTCGTCAATAAAGAATGCTTAATTTTGAATAAAGATATTTATATACATAAATACTGTACAAAAAAGTTTAAAAGACTCGGTCTGAGCACTGGGCCTACATGTATTAAAGATATAATTATAAGATGATGGCTAACCATGGCACACTTAATTAGGACCTTTAAGGAAAATGCTAATTAACATTAATCATGCTTTGACAGCTAAATCAAATTCTTGCTGAACAGCCTATTTTTTTTTTTTTACAGTTGATATCAAACCAAGTTCTTTTGGCTTAGAATTGAATTAAAACATTTGCTATGGCCGAATGTTTGTAACTGAGAATGTTAGGGAGCTGTTCAAGTCCAACCCTTTCTCAGCAGTGGTGTGTAGGTAGCAGCTATCTTGCCTGCAGTACATCATCAATACAGCCATGTATTCAGAGCACAGCACCTTGTCCTGTCTAACTCAGGCGTTTCAGGGAGGTCCTTTTAACACAAGTGCCAATTGGAGCTTTTATGTCTGTATTTACGGGCCATAAACTCCACGGCTTATCAAGCCTTTGTGTCTAGTAAGCCAACTAGCAATTGCAACAAAGTAACTAAATTTAAGGTCACTGTCACAGCTGATGTAGAGTCTTAAGAAACCTAAGACTTGTGCAGAATGAGTGTACTGATGAACTTGCACCAAAGCCTGTATGAGGTTACCTGGCCGTATTATCTGTTTCACTCATTAAGCAAGATCCATTTCCCCCAGCTTTACTGATTTTATTAGCAACACTCCCTACAATGAAGGTGCTTCAATAAATAGCTCTTTAAACCAATGTCATTTGGTTTACTAACAAACCTTTCAGTACACGGTAGTTTGTTTTTCAACCCAAGGTCATACATTGGTGCCTACATTGAAGAAGATTTTTGCTGTAGCAAGATCAATGCCTACGTCTGTCCAGGCAGATTCCCACACAGTGTTTGAAACGCTCTTCAACTCCTCAAACCTTCGTGCTTACTTCTGTTTAACCACATGAAACATTGTTAGAATGAGTTAATGAATGAACTCTCTTTCCAAAGCTTGTAAGTATCGTCTGCCACAGTAACGTGGAGTCATCGTTTCATTTTCAAGAAGCCCCTCGCTGGAATCTCCGTCGATAAGCTCACATTCCTGGGATGAAACCCAGATGGACGAATCCTCAGTTTTGTTTTTCTGAGAAAATACTTTCACACATAAATTCTAAGCAAGAACCAATGCATTCCCCTGTGAGCGGAGCATTCTCACCCAGTCCATCAGGAGATTTCAAGGCCTTCAGAGATTTTGGATAACGAATCTCATTTGTCCTGGCATGCAAGCTGTGCTTTCATCTCATCTTTTCTGTTTTATTCTTAGTTTACATTTGTAGAAGCTGACACACACTCAGCTTTATTAGGGTCTTTTAAAGCAAACACATTTCAACAACACCACAGGGCCATTTGCCCGTGAAAAGAGACCATGGCACAAGAACGCCATAACCAAAATTGTTACATTTGAACAAATCAGGCACATGCACACCATTTTTCTGCCATTTTCATATTGTAGCATGCCAATGCTGAAGCTGATATTGCCTCCAGAAGCTTGTGAGAAGAAGACCTCTGGAAACAGGACTTGTTTTGTTGTTCATGTTGTTCATTACATTAAAATGACTGAATGTGTTTGTTGAGTTACTCTGTGTTGAGTTTTGTGACTTAGTATGTTAGTATGTGGGGGTGGTCACACGTAGGTCAGGTTTGACCTATGTATGTGCTTTTCGGTGGCACAGTGGTGTAGTGGTTAGCACTGTCGCCTCACAGCAAGACAATCCAGGTTGGATTCCCGGTGCGGGGTGTTCTGTGTGGAGTGTGTATGTTCTCCCCGAGCTTGAGTAGGTTTCCTCCGGGTACTCCGGTTTCCTCCCATATGTCCAAAGACTGCATGTTAGGTTGATTGGTCACTCTAAATTGCCAGTAGGTGTGAGTGCATGAGTGAGTGTTGGCCATGCGATGGACTGGCCTTGGTGTACCCCGATGACCCTGCCTTCACCAGATTGGCTCCAGCCCCCCCCGTGACCCTGACTAGCGGGATTAAGCGGCAGATAATAGATAGATGGATATGTGCTGTTCTGCTGGCGCTTTATTAAAACATATTATGTTATGTTTTAATAAAAAATAAAAAAATGGCCAACACTCACTCTGGCCTCTACTGCATCTTGCTCTACGCCGATTAGGGCGGTGTATTGGCAAGAACCTGGCGATGCAATACATATCATGATACAGGGGTCACGATTCAATATATCACAATATATTGCGATACAGCAAGCAACGTGATATATTGCAATTTTTCAAATTCTACTATTAAAACACCCCACTATATGAACAGGTTTGTCAATGTTTACAATAGCATTGTGCCCTTGTGCTGCTTGTTAATGTTGGAGTGGAGCTGAAAATGGATTACAACACTGTCATCTAGTGGTCAGAGGTTTAAACACCACACACAATGATTCACTGTCTGCCAGGAATCTGTGTATCGATACTGTGTTTTTGAGAATCGATACAGTATCACTAAACATAATATCCCGATATTCGATATTTTCAATATTTTCTTACACCCCTAACGCCGATGCCACAATATCACTGCTCCATCACACTCAACATTCAGATGTAGTAATCTATTGCAGTTGCTCTGTTTTAAAAGCATACTCTAAAGCCACGGCCACCTCTACAAGAAAGAGCCTGTCAAACCCCTTCATTATTGCCTTTGTTCATTAAAAGAAAAGGGTTGCAAGAAGGAAAGCAGTTGTGGATGGCTATTAGACAACTGCGACAGTGTGTGCAAAATAAAGAAGTGGATATAAGATGAAACACCTCCTGATTCCTTTTACGTATCTTGATCCAAAGTAGCAAAGCGAATGCCGGGCTTACAAGCTCAGAGATAAAAGCTTCTTAGGGACAAACATCAAAATTGTCCATACTGTAGTGGATAAGGAAAACAGGCACATCAGAATGATTAAATAAAATGGATGAACGTGATAATCCTGTGTCAGCAGAACACGCGTTTGAAGCCCTTGAGGGCTGTCAATTTTGCCATTTAGAGCTATGATGAATAGCTGCCGTTTATCATTGAGGCTGGCGGGAATGCCAATGAAATAAATAAAAAAAAAAGATCCCATATCAGTGGGAAGGCCAACAGTGTTTAGGCAATATCTAAAGTGTTAATCCAAATATACATTAAAGGGTTCCAGATCCAAAAATTTAATTATAAGAGAAGTGCGCAACAGGAATTGACCATTAAGCCAATCATATCTAACATCTTAGCAGCAACACATTCAGAGAGTCTGTCTTCGCCCCTTTAACTCCATACAGTCAGTCCCCAGAGTAATTGTTATGCATACATGGTCACAGAAAAATGTATCCATATGAAAAATGGATCCAAAGTATAGCCCTATTTATGTGTTTTCAACCCACTTTTTTTGGCTTTGGTGCAACAATCGTACCTAGAGGAACTCATACTGTTGAGACATACAGGGCCCAGTATGATTAGTATGTCCAATATCATTTTAATATACTGTATAAAGCCAGCCAAATACTTAAATACAAAATCATTTCACTAGTAGGATGCCATTTTTGTTTGCTGCATCCAATGATTGCTCTGTCTCTCTCTCTCTCTAGTCCACTGAGCGAGGAACAGCGAGTTAAATATCTCATTTAATTCTAATATGATTCAGCCTTTCCAGCTACAGTTAGAGTGTGACATTGCTCAAGAGGAAAACTTTTTAGATTGTCTTATTTTCCGTAGGACTGACTCCAACACAACCATATGACGTCATCCCAGTGGAACACTGGCGGCTTATTAGTGGAGGAAAGAACTCTTTTTTATGTTTTTTTTTATAATAGACATAATATTCACACTTATGGTTTATATGACATATAGTAATAGTACTGGACATGTACCCTGCACTGTTTTAAGGTGTCCAAGTCTTAACAAACAGCTTTACAACATCACCTTGTTAATAGAGAGAAGAAGATGCATCAACATTAAAGTTTTAACTACCTTTCAGTTCTTTGAATAATTCAACCACTTCCTTCACAATGTAAAATATTTATGCTATATTTCACATTACTGGCAATATTTTGGGCAATAATGAGACATGACAGAGCAATAGCTTCATTCATTATTGATGAAGGTTCACCTGTTTGCAGAGGTCGGCAGAGAAATCTTCAAGCATTTAACGTTTGCAGAAGCTTTTTAACTGATTTTTTTTCTTCGATTTGTGTTGCAAATCTGCTTAGTAATCTTCTCTGATAAGCAGCAGTGACACTGAGCCAGGCTCCAGGGACAATTTGGCCTTCGTCTGCACTCCTACATCTTCACACAGGAACAATGCAAGCTGTAGAATGACAGGGGGATAACAACTAAGCTAGCAAATGCCCTTCACTAGCCCATCACAATCCCCCTCAATGCCCCTAAAGGGAGTCTCTGTGAAGGATCGCTGTTGCCCTACACAAGCACTGGACAAAGTGTCAAAATCACTTAGAAGCTTTAGAGACCAGAGTAGACTCTAGTAGAGGAAGTGTTTTTTTGGATGCAGTGTGGCTCCTTATGGAAATATTCTGGAATTGACGTTTAAAAAAAACATTATCTGACTTTTACATAGGCTGAAATATTTTTTGATGAATAAAAAATTTAAAAGTTCAACGTACCGACAATTTCATAGACTTTATTTTAAAAACTATAATTTCATAAACTAAAACTTGTGGTGTTTGTAGGCAACACTAAAAATCTAAAAGCTAATGTTGTTTATGAAGTTGATTAAATAAGGGAAAGATCAAGGAACAAGATCAATATACAACATCAACACCGACCAAAATCAAGTTCAATTGTAAGGTGCCAATCATAGTCTCTAGTCTTTAGATTCCAAAATAAGAATCCACCCTGAAGGATTGTAGGGAAGAAGCTCTTAAGGGCATTTTTCACATCAGCACTAGTTAGACTGGATAAAATGGACTCTTGTTTCCACCCTTGATGCGGTTCGTTTTGGCAGGTGTGAAAACAGTAATCATACTCGGGTGCGGACCAAAACAACCGCACTGAGACCCACGAGAGGAGGTGGTCTCGGTCTGGTTCCAAACGAGCTCCGGAGCGGTTCGTTTGTGGTGAGAACATGATCTAACCCAAGTACTAGATGTACTCCACAAGTTTGATCTAAACATCTTCTGCATCCAGGTGTGCTTTGCATTATGGGATGCGGCAGATCGCGTGAACAGAAAACTGGATAACTGTAGCAGCTAACAGGGCGAGGACAATGAAGCGAGGTCTCTCTTGGACTAGCAGTGAGGGATGTTGTCTACTTGATATCTGGAGTGAGCTGGGTGTTCTGCAGGTGTACTGTAGTTTGGTATATTGTCCAGATTATTGCTGCTCCGTGCTACGCTGTACAAGACATGTGCAATAGTTTGAAAGTAAATAATAGTGTTTACTTTCTTGTTTGCACGCCAGATAGCTCTGACCAATCAGAGGAGACAACGTGCTCACGTGGTTTGTTGGGCCGTATTTTGGTGTGTTTCGGTTTTTGCCTGTGTAAAAACAAACTTGACCGAGGAGGAAAAGCGCCCTAAGTGAGCTGGGGATGGCTATTTAGTTCTTTCCATTTCTTTCCAGAAATTCCTGGACTAATGAGACCGAGACATACACATCAGAACATCGACATAAACATCTTTTAAGATTCCTTCACATCTGCGTCCATACAGGCCAATGTAAAATTAAACAAGAAGCATCAATTCAGAGAGCCTAGCTCACGGCAGCTGGTGGGGGAAGGTGCAATTTGTCATCTGTGGCAGTGACATTCATGTGGAAAAGTCCTCCAGAGCCTCCAGTACGTACCTTAAATTGAAATTCACACGCTTTCAGAATTCTACAGGGAAAGTACAGAGTAGAGCACTACAATCTTCTCGACTGTTCATCAACAGGAAATAAATGCTTTTATGCTTTGAATGTTTCATGGGCCCCCTGGCCAGGTTCCGCCCCTTTCTTACTTCACCTAGGTCTCATTTCCCCTTGTATCCACTAGTCCCCCCCTCCATATCCAATTCATTTGCAACCTTCCTCATAATTCAATTGACATTGTTCTTTGCCTAGTGCTGTTGTTGCTGCACCACTGTTTGGTCCACTTTTTGATTATTCTTGTCTACTCAGCCTTCTTCTTCTTGTCTTATTGCTATCTTCCTAGTTTTGCTTCCTATTTGTTTGTTGTTCTCTGAGTACCCTCATTCTCCTTGTATCCACTTGCACATTGCCTCCTACTGTTGATCTGGACAAAAAAGTCAGACAGAATGAGACTAGAGAAACATAATGGCCTGATCATATTATACGATTCTCTCTCAACAAGTAAAAATATCTTGTAAGCAAGCAGATCCACTTTTTAGGGAGATCATGTGGGTGCCCTATAAAGTGAAGAAACTTTAAGATATGCTCTCTTTCTGTCACACTTCATACACCACTCCCTGTACGTGGGATTGCAGAAGTCAACCTGCTTTCTCTCTCGCTCCCCTCCACTCTCTCTGTTATCTGCTGGGAGCCGTTGGAGCTCGCCATCCATCTCCGTCTGCCTGCGACGTGTGCAGTGATACGCTGGACCTTGCCAAGACTCTTCTTTGGTGACAGGGCATTTTCCCCTCAATGTTCCATCCCCTGTGCTGGCTAATATGGAGTCCATCGATTGCATTTGTGAACCTCCGTGTACCTTGGGCTGTTCTGTTATGGTGGAACCTGGTCTCAGCAGTAGGGAGAGATTTTTCTGTGCTCTAACATTTATGGACAACACTGGAGCTACTCACAGCAGGAGTTTCACAGTGAAAGAAGAACCAGTATGTTGGATTAATTGCATTATAAGACCTTATCATCGCCTTGCCATTCTTCTCAACCTTTTGGTAGAGCAAATTTTGAGTTACCGTATCTTAATGAAGAAGGTGTTGAACATTTCTACCAATCGTCAGGGTATGTAAACTTAAAAAATGATCTTTCAAGACATACTGTTCTCTTCTATCATGGAAGCAGGGATTAGTTTTGCTGAATAAAATTGTATAACGTCATACAATTAAAAAAAATATAACAAGGTTATAGTCCAGAATTGTTCTTATCTTGGATTTATGGCTTGTTTTAACTTCTTGGTCTTGTCAAATGTTTACTGAAATAAAATGTTTACTGAATGTTTTCTCCCCAGGAAATGTTTCACACACACACCTTTATACCCCTGCCATCCACATGGCCGGACCATTAACTCCTAGACTTGGGGCAGATTTCCTACAAAGATTGAGCTGACATAAAACACTGGATGTGCTAGCAATAAACATCTCCTGAGTTCCTGACAACTGTCGTGAAGCGGAACATGTTTGCAACTGACCATCTTATCAGATGTGGCCTGGTGTGTTAACCTTAGATGTAAGAATTTTGTACAACAGGCTCTAAGGGAAAACTTTTTGCTGGTGTTGAACATTTTATCCTTTATATCATGTGGAGTTTGCTGTCCTTTGAGGTTGAGAAGTTTCCTATCCTGCATTATGATGGTTGGTATGACACTAGACGGTCAGTTAGTTACTTCAACAGTTCAGGTAATGGCATAATATGTCCAAACGTATATAGACACCTTGTCACCCAACATTTCCTCTGAATTCAAGGCTATCAAGGCAAGGCAAGTTTATTTGTATAGCACCTTTCATACACAGTGGCAACTCAAAGTGCTTTACATAAATAAAGAAATAAGAAATAAAGCATTAAAATAAATCAGCTAAAAGAAATAAGAAATATACAAATATTTAAAAGAAAGAGAATTAAACATAAATGTGAAGAATGAGGTTTAAAAGTGACGTTGGACCATGTTCTTCCAGCTTATGTTTTTCTTTATATATCAATAAGGAGCTTGTCTCTCCTTTGCTGATCTTCTCGGAAGAGTTAACACTGGATGTTGCAACATTACTGCAAGGATTTGACCTCAGCTAGCCACAAGAGCATTAGTGAGGCCAAATACTGGTGTTGTATAATTAGTTCTGGATCACATACTCAACCTCAACTCATCCCAACGGCACTGGATAGAGCTCCATCACTCAGGAGAATGGAGCTGCACTGCATAGTTTCCCAGCTCTGGTCCTGGATTACTCCCTGTCAACACTGGAAGGACTTGTTTATGTGCTGACTAGCTAGATCAGGTTTGTTGGGTGCAAGGAAAACATTAAAATGGCCAGTGCAGCACCGGGGTTAGGAACAACTGCTGTATGGCACAGCTCCAAAGAACCCTTCCTGGCATCCTTATTTCAGGAGAGTACTATCCCAATAAGCTGTCTTCTGCAATAGAAACTGAAGAAACATTATTTTTGCCCCTCACTATGGAGTGTCCAGCATTATCGACAAGGGGTCATGCAGCTGCAGGTTTTCATTCCAAACTGATTCCATATGTTTAATCAATTGGTCTCAGTCTTAACACAAGTAGTCACATGCTCCTGCATTTATGGAAGGCAAACTTCTAACCGCATCATCTCTATATGGATAAAACTGGACCCCTATGCAACATAGTTTCTTTTTTGTAGTTTACACACATTTTTTGCATGGCAGCCCAAGCGCAAGTGCAAACCAAACTCAAGCATAAGAACTTGAACTTGCATAATTGTTCATGGTAATAGAAAAGCAGTCACCTTTAATATTGCATATAAGTATGAAAATAGCATTAAATGGACACAAAAGCCCACCATCGATTCTTTAAATAATTACTGAAGCGCCCTCTCAAGCAATTGCCCACACATTCTAAGGCAGCGGCCGCATTTTCTTGAACAGCTGTCTCTTTCCATCATGGCAGCACATGGAAGTTCAGTAGAGAGCTTGACGCTGTGCCCCTGGCTCTTTCTGCCACACTGTCCAAGAGGACTCAACTCCAGCACGGCTACTGTGAGAGAAAAAACAAACAGCCAGTCCCCCGGGAGACAGAGGCAAAGGAGCGGTCGGCAAACATCTCCAGTCACCGGCGGAGAGAGACCAGCAGGTTTTCAGAGCCTCGTGACTGTACAAGGACTCGCTGTGGCACAAGACATTAGCATCCAAATTTGCTTTTAATAAAGCCAGGAGTCGTTACTGCAACGTGTGGCGTTTTTCCTCGCGCGCATGAATTACGCTCCTGTTGTGGAAGGGAGACGAAAACAGCAGCACAATCGTCCCGGAATAATGAGATCCGTATCGCTATTTCCATTAGGAGGCACGCAGCAGAGCTAGCCTCAGCCTTGGCCTAGCCGTCTGGTTCTGGATGAGGCCTAATGGAGATTCTCTTTTCATTACCACAATTATGGCTCCATTGCCAGAGCCTTCGGGAGAATTTCTTTATCTGCCCTCGGCTGCAGATCGTTCCGTCTCCACGCGACGTGATGTAAAAGTCAGATCCTGTCTCGTGGTGATCTGGAGCGCTCTCCTTGCCACCGATATTCGTCTCTAGATGAGCAATTACAAGTACAGCCACCTGCCAGGCGGGTGCGCGCAGAGTAAAGAAATGAAAAGTAAGTAGCGGGAATGTGGGGGGAAAAAAACGGTCTTCCAGGCACACTTTCAGTCACACTTTATTGTGGAGACAGATGACACTGCAAACGGGGAGATTGGAAAAGGAAAGAAATGAGGCACTTGCAGTAAGAAAAGAGAGGAACAACAACTGTGTAGTGGAATTGGTATTTTGGAGATGAGAAGCAAAAGATGATTCATATATTACTACCTACAGCTAATGCCCTGGAAACAAAGAGGCCACACACTTTATGCTCCAGTGCGCCGGCTTGACAATTGATCATCTTCTGTCAACCTTTGGTTTGTCTGTAATGGCTCTTGAAATGACCTAATTTAGAGAAAATGTTCCTCGGCTGCACTTTGTTGCTTCACATCAATGTTTCACTGATAGCGAATACAAGAGACGACGGCGGGTGTCAAAGGTCATCTTGAAAGAGGCATAAAAACAGAAAATAACAGCCTTATAAACTTCTGCGTGTGCGCGTCCCCATGCAGACACGGATTATCGAGTACACAACCGGCATCGCTCACTCCCCTCGTCTATTCGGATCCATCAAGGCTAAAACCAAAGCTTTACACACTTTGATCATCTGCCTTGTGAGATCACAGAGACCAAAGGTAAGATTGCTTTTGTAAATTAACCTGAACAATAGATGAAAGAGAGAGAGAGAGAGAGAGAGAGCGGGGAATATGATTATGTTCTCTCCCTTTACTGCCCATCCCCCACGCAGCAATAGGTTTCGGTGAGCGCTTTCATAAACTTTGATGAAATTCTGACCCCGCCACTTTAATGTCATCAGCGGAACCTAAAGATCAGCCTGCAGCTCAATTGTGTATTGATCGCGGGCCTAATCTGGTATGGATGGGCTGTGCTGGCGGGCCCGGACTAAGAGCGACAGACTGCACACTAATGGGGCCCCGTCGTCGGCTGCCCACCTCCACTGCAGTGCCACTTCCTTTGATTCTCATCAAAAGGGAACCTGCCTGCCTTTTTGATCAAGCCCCTGCTAGGATGCCTCAGCTCATTCCTCTAACTAATTGTTGGAGGATTTTTGTACTCGCGTAGGTGTAATTAATCAACTCGAGCGATTAATTATTGAGAGCCCCAAACAGCCAAACGTTTCCTGATTAAAAGGATAGAGCATCGGTTTGACAAAACGGAACGCTCCTGTATACATATGTATACACTTCTCCAGCCATGTCTCGAAAGAGAAATGCATATTTAGACCACATTAAGCATTTCAAAGCGCAATCAAGACCCTCACACTGGAGCTCGTTTGCCCGCTCATGTAGCTTGCCACGTATTATTTAGGCAAATTTAGCCCTAATCATGATTCGCTGATTGCAGTAGTTTTGGGCTCTACAGACAAAACATATACAAGCAATAGACGCAACAACACGATTAATCTGCAACAAACATAGCTGCACATTTACAGAAGGCTCCCATACGGCGGGTGTGTCACAGTCTCGGTAATTCATGATTTAGTAGGGTGCTGTCTTTGCCAACAACCAGAAGAGATTCCATTCATCCCTCTCCAATGTATGGAAGAGTCTGAAGTGCAGTGCACACGTGGCATTACTTTTCCACGATGACATGGAGAATACACGCCAAAATGAAAAACAAACCCTCTATTACATTGTCGTCGCGTGTCGTCTATACTGAAACACAATGCGCTGGGATTTGCATTTTAAAACCAAACGCTAAATTAATTTCACAATTAAATACAATCCACTTTAAAATGTAATGAGGCCACGGCTATTGTGCCTGGCGCAGCGCGGTACTTTAAACAGATTTCCCTCATTTCAAATGCAATCATAACAGCGAATAAAACAACGCACACAAAAGCACAGGTGATACGCGCAATATGTGACAAAATGAAAAACAAAACCTTTATTGAATTGTTTTCATGTCGCTTGACCTCTTTTTTTCGTACTTGCAGCCAAAGCAGTAAATCGCAATGCACACGTGAGATTTAACCCTCTTCTGGAAAGGAACAATCACGCTGGAGCCTTCATTCCTACGGCAGCCTTCAGGGAAAACATAGAGTAAGTCTCTAACATGCAGCGTTCCCGAGATTTAGTGGAAACGTCCTTTGATGTTGTATATGGGGGTTAAACAGTAACATGCAGAAAACGTGGCAATTAATTTAATGTTCCATTGAAATACTGTCATGCCTTTATTACATTCAGACAAGGCAGACTGTGTTTAATTCTGACAGGAATGTAGCTTTTATTTTATAAAATACAAATCCTCATGCACTGATGTGAGAACAGTGTAATAGAGGCTTTCAATTTTGGCAGATATTTTGCATGTCACCAAGGAAAAAGTGCCTGCATTGCATTTCCCATTTCTCCACTGTAGTGATTGCTTTGCAATTTGGTATGAGTTTCAGACCAGTTCAGTCATGCTGGTAAGCCATTTAAAGGTGAGTCTCCTGTGCTGAGATACACATAATATTCCCATTACTATCTCAAACTAGGCTGATTTACCAATATTGAAACTCTAAACCAGAACAAATACTTATTTATTTATAGTTTTTTTACTTTACTCATTTGGTAAATGTTACTCATGCCAATATAGTAACCCTTATTATTTTTGTATATTAGTACCTATATATTATTTTTGTATATTTTGTACCGTAGTTATTTAAGTAAAGCTAGTTCATTCATTAACATGTGGGGATGGTTGCTGGAGCCTGGAAAACACTGGACAGGTCGCCAGTCCATTACAGAGACATACACGTTCACTCTCACACACACACCCACCCACAGGGTCAATTTAGCATCTCCAGCTCGCCTGACTGCTTGACTATGGACTGCGGTCGCAAACCAGAGCACTCCACGCAGACACGAGGAGAACATGCCAACTCCACAAAGAGAGGATGCTTGTCCAGTTAAAGTAATGGGTTCAAACAGTTTTACTGAGTAAAGCCATGTTATTTGGAGTCACTATGGTAATTAAACTCATTCAACAGTGAGCAGAATTAAAAGAGTAGAGCACTTCCAGCTCAAGTGAAACTATACTGGGTTATTTAAGTTAACCTTACTTGCTTTGAATGACTGCCAATTAGAAAGTAACTATAACTAAAATATACATGTATTTCAGTTGAATCAAAACACTGTAATGTGTAAGCCAGACCTACTTTCTATATCTTCCCAAGAGTTCATGTGTCTTACAGTGTCCATAACAACAGTGTGTGTGACAACAGTTCTAACCAAATCTAAACAAATAGTTCACAACTGTAACTAAAATATCAACAGTACATTTAATTAATTGTGTTGAACTATGCTATAAAGTCAGAAGAGTTTATCCTCTGGTTCTAGCTTAGTGTAATCTTTATCAAAACATGTCCACCTTTTTTATTAATTTTTCTGGTTAAGCATGATAGTCTTATGTCTCAACACACTGACATGTTTTTTTTTGGTACAGGTTTTGACAGATATACATGCAAACTACATTGTTGTTGTTGTTATACTGCATATATATGCACCCATCCATTATCTTCCGCTTTATCTTGCTGGTCATGGTCACGGGGGGTCTGGAGCCAATCCCAGCGCCACTGGCCAAAGGCGGGATACACCATGGATAGGTCGCCAGTCCATCGCATGGCTAACACACACGCATGCACCCACTCACACCTACGGGCAATTTAGAGTGACCAATTAACCTAACATGCATGTGTTTGGACTGTGGGAGGAAACCAGAGTATCTGGAGGAAACCCACTCAAGCACGGCAAGAACATGCACACTCCACACAGAACGGCCCGGACTGGGAATCCAACCTGGATATATATATATATATATATATATATATATATATATATATATATATATATATATATATATATATATATATAATCTCAGTGGGGAACCGTCATGGCTCTCTACGCCTAAAATATTCTTAACACACACACACACACATATGATTTTATTTTACTTACAGTTTGACGATCAACATCTAAACAATTACAAAAATATAGACAAATAAATTATTCTAATGTGTCTATTTAATCTGTGTTGGAGCGTGAGGGGTTAAGTGGAAGCCTGTGAGCCTGTGTCTCCCCCTACAAGGACTGTGATGCCTCCGCAGAATGTTGGTGATTAGTGGTCCTGCTGTTCATGTACAGAGGGGGGGCAGGCATTTATAATTCAGCACGATATCAATTTTAAATGACAGTAAAACTGACCAATCATATCTTCCCTCTAAGTGGGCGGGCTTAACTGTATGATAATTTCCGCCCGCTGTGGCGATGCTAGCTAGAGAACAGCTAGCTAGAGCTAGTCTACCACCGCTAGCTAGTTTGCTGAGTCACGATGGAAGCCCATGCCCTGCCCCCAAAACTGTCAACCCCCCCCAAATGTTTAATATACATTAAAAGAATCTAAATAAATATAATGAAGAGAATGAAGAGAATATTCTTGTCTTTTATTTGTTGTGAGTAAACCAAATCAAACACTGACTCTAGCAAACTTGTTTTAGATGTATCCTAAGTGAAAAATATATTCATATCCAATGTAAGAAAATAAATTGATTAAGGTATAATCAGATATTGTACTGACTCAGAAAATCAACTTAAGAAAAATTAATACAATTGCAGTTAAATTAGATTAGTTAAATTAGATTTGCTTAGAGTAATTTCATTACTTAATTACTTAAAATTAAAAACTATATTTGAATGTAATAGTGTATTAATATATTTTCCTAAATTAAAAAAAAAGTGAAGAATTAGTATATGGTCTTTATAAAATTCTTTTTACTTTGATTGAAAATATTTTTTGTGTTTGGGTAAAGAAATATTTTGATTGATATTAAATCAAAATAGAAGATATCAACTAAATCATAAATATAACTGGTGGAAAATTAATAAGTTTAGGTTTAACTTTTTTTTTTAAGTTGGTCCAAAGTATCACTCTTTCAGTTCACTAATAACTGGCAGTAAGTATGAGGGTGTCCTTATACAATACACAGCGCTGTGAGATGAAGTTCCAGAGGTTATGAAATGTGTCTCTCTTTGCTCAGTAATTACTAGGGTAATGACAGACAAGCCCTGTCCCCATGCTTGAGATCCACTGACCCCTTCTGCCACTGTTAGCCACTGTTGAGCTTGTTAAGTTCAACACTGATTTTGCTCTTAGCAGCTGCAGACACTCTTGGCAGAAATAAATAAATAAACAAGGATTCCAAAACTTAGTCTCAGCCTCCAGTCAACCCAGTCATGCTACACACTGAGAATTAGAAGTAAGTGCTTTTGACAAGTTAACATGAATTATGTTGTTCCAAGCAATAGAGGAGCATGGTATGGGTCGAGGCACATCAGAGGTGCAGAATGAAGTGTGAAGAGGATTCTGCATATGTGGTGATGGTGTCTGCGCAGGCGGAGAACATGGCAGGCAGTAGGGAGCCAGTGGTCGTGGTGTGAGTTGTTTACTCCATTGTCATTTTTAATAAGCCCTCTGCGTTTGAGAGGAGAAGGAAGGCTGTCAGAAACCCTCGTCACTACAGTGCCTCATACTGTCCAATCTTCCTTTTCAACTGTCCGCCATCTTTGTGCTTTTCGTTCCAGCTTATATATTATGCAAAATAACAACAAAGAAGTTGAGGTGAATCCAGTAGTGGGAAATATGTGGTCTATATTTGTATTCTGGTGTTGATGTCAGAGAGCGATACTCATTTTCTGGTTAAGTGGTATTGATTAAAAATACAACGCATTGTTAACTGAAATGCATGTCCTGTACTGGGTGATTCATCTTGTTTTAAAAGCGGAGTTCAATCTACAAAAACGAATACACAGTTTACGAGTTTGAACCACATGCTCACCCAGTGGTAAAAGACTGAGTGAGGTAAAGGGGCGAACTCTGAGAACTTGGACTGAAGTTTTGGGCAGCTTTTGCCTGTAGCTGGAAGACTAGACCCTCCTGTAACTGTGATAGGTCTGTTTTGCACATGAGGAACAGAGAAGAGTGGTGGGGATTGTTCAAACAGAACAGAAGAGTAAATATAAGATGTATAATATATATAATATAATATAAGAGTAACATATAATATATATAATATATGTATTATATAGTCACGCACTGCCTCCATTTGTACGGAATAATTCCAGACATTGAAAGCGCAATTGGCGCAGGCGCCGCAATGATGTCAGGTTTCATTCTATATTCTCAAGTTTCATTCCATATATATTCAGACTTTCATTCTATATTCTCAAGTTTCATTCCATATATTCAGACTTTCATTCTATATTCTCCTGTAACTGTGATAGGTCTGTTTTGCACATGAGGAACAGAGAAGAGTGGTGGGGATTGTTCAAACAGAACAGAAGAGTAAATATAAGATGTATAATATATATAATATAATATAAGAGTAACATATAATATATATAATATATGTATTATATAGTCACGCACTGCCTCCATTTGTACGGAATAATTCCAGACATTGAAAGCGCAATTGGCGCAGGCGCCGTAATGATGTCAGGTTTCATTCTATATTCTCAAGTTTCATTCCATATATATTCAGACTTTCATTCTATATTCTCAAGTTTCATTCCATATATTCAGACTTTCATTCTATATTCTTAAGTTTCATTCCATATTTTTTCAGTCATTCTATATATATATAATTATTTCCTAAATGGCTTGCCATAATATATATATTCATATTCCAAATATGTTAATACAGTCAGCAGTGGTTTTATAATGTTCAGTGTGTTTATTTAACATTTTCCAAGCTTTTCCTTTTTTCCTGCATTATTTGTAATTACCATCTAATGCTTGGTTGGCCTTACTTGCCTACTAAGCCAAATCAAGATTGCTGGTGAAGGCCAATCTCTGGGATGTTCTAGAACTAAACTTTGTGTAAGTGTAAGGATAATTCCTAGATTGGAAGCAAGAAGGGTTTCAGGCATGTACCCCCCTACACATTTCAGATGTCACTTAAAACTTTAGTCATTCCGTAACTCTATTAAGTTTCCTGTCTGGAAGTATGTTTTCTGTCTGTTTAACTTAATTAACAAAGCATCCCAATCAATAACTATGTTAAGTCATTGTTTTGACATACAGTATCAACACTTGGTATTGGACTTGTATTTAATCAATATTGATCAAATATAAAAGTAATATAAATACTAAAAATATGCTAATTATCTTTCTCTTTTGTGAGTTTCCTTTGGGTTTTTTTTATTGCTATTGTTTAACCAACACCTTTGTACATTCAAGTCTATTGATAAAAGGGTTCGCAGATAGAAAAGATTAATTGTACTTAATAGTAGGGCATAGCAACAAATTATCATCAAAGCAACCTCAGAACAATAGATATGCTTTCCAGTAGAGTGTAAAATAGATTAGCTTGTCCAAAGGTAGGGTTTGGCACTATTTCGGTTTCCAAACATGTCAACTGGGTAGAGCATAGTTCTTAGTGTAAATTATTAAGTCATATTAGAAGTTCATAATTACAATGCGACTGCCTAAAAAAACAGCTGCACTTCATATTATGTGAAAAACTTATGGGGAATGAACCAATGGGGATGGGAATGTTCCAAAACTGCTTAAAATAAAACTTAATTACATTAACTTATATTAAATATATAGAGGGTAACACACAATGGTAAGATAACTATATTATATATTAACTATATTATATTTAAGAAAAATTCAAAAAGTAAAGTTATGTAATTTGTGGGAACTCTATAAGTTGGATAATGTTAATACAATTTATTGCAACATTTCTGCTAATTTATGCTTATTAGGAAACATATGTTAAGTAACTTCATTAGTGCAGTAAAATATCATTGTGATAATGAATTCAGTAGCACTCAGAACTGACCAAATCCAAACATAAACTGAAGGCTTAAAGTTACACTGTTATTTAATCCAAAGCAAAGGACATGATCAGCAGGTGTGACTAACAATGACTCACCGTGCTCTCCTGAAGAAAGATGAACCCTTGAGAAGACTTGTACCGTATAAATTAACAGTCTAACTAGACAATGGAAGGAAAAGGAGCATTTTCCTAAATGACCTCCTCTACAACACGATGTTAAAAGATGCCCTTTTGTTGATATAAAGCTGTGGAACATCCATATAACATGCCAGCACTTGATTATCTGATCCCTATACAAGGTCCTGATAAATTACACCATTTGGTCACAGACAAGAGAAAATCAGCAGCCTTGGTTAGTTCACATGGCCAAATCAATGTAAGTAATGGATCATACTGTGTCATCAAGTAGAAAATTACTGAGACCGGGTCTCTGTCTGCCGTCTGGAGAATGCTCAGAGAGCAGAAAGGGAATCAGGACCACGGACAGCGAGCAGGTCCTTTGCAAAGGAGGCCAGCGCCGATGTTGCAGCTCAGCACCAAGAGCTCTTGCTTTTGAGCATGGCAGATAAACTGATTCCTATTCCCTGCAGGGGTTACAGGCAGCCAGCTCCAAAGATTAATGGCAGGGTCTACAAGGGGGTAAAATGAGAGTGGGCCAAAAATATATAAGTTTTAAAAAAAAACAAAACAAGGAGAAATGGCACTTCATCTTCACTTAGCAGGTGCGAGTGCTCTTGCTGAGGAACATCAGTGAAGTCCGAAAGATTGAAACCAAACAATTTAACTATAATGTTTCTCAACTGGACAGCCCCGTAAAATCTTTCACTTCTTTCTTTATTGGCACTGGATATGCACTTTATAGTCTTTGGCAAACTTCAGCTGCTTTAATCAGAATTAGCATCCTGGTAAGCCCATTGATGTCATTTGTACCTGCCATCCCTGGATCCCTTTTATCTTTTCAAGTGCGGTGCAAGATGGTGATCCTGAAGAGTAGTATATAAGTTTTACTATCAGATGAAGAGTGCCCCCCCACTCTGCATGTAACACTGTGGACCTAACGGACCATGCTTACTTATTGTGAAACTATTTTGGTTTCCTAAATCTTTCAGCAAAATATCTTTCATATCAACTGCTTTTAGGATGAACATGCTTTACAAAATGTTGGAAATGATCTTATTCAATCTAATGAGATATTGCAGCAAACAAACTTCTACCATAGTTGGCTAAGGTACAAGAGATTGGCTGATAACATTCCAAATTAATGGTAAGCCTGAATAAATAAGGTAGAGAAACAATAGTCACTGATCTACAAAGATGCAGTAAATGGTAATATGGTCAGATAAGTCATCCTTCACTACATTCTCCAGAAGTGGGTTACGATGGGGTCTGGTGGGACCTGTTTCAGCATAGCTTCAACTGATTGGGAAGGGTCACTGAAGAGGCCACTGAATGGTTTGCTAAGTATATAAATTATGTAAATCATGCGTTATAACATTTGCAGTCCATCTTATCAACCCAAATGAATAGCTATACTCACTATGAATATCTATACTCATCTATCTATCTATCTATCTATCTATCTATCTATCTATCTATCTATCTATCTATCTATCTATCTATCTATCTATCTATCTAAAAAAAATTAAGATTTCTGGTGAAGGCCAATCTCTGGGATGTTCAGGAGAAATCTAGAACTAAACTTTGGCGTACAGGATATTATCTACGTCTTTGGAAATAAGATATTTATGCTTCTTTTTATTTTATTTATGCTTATTTCCATCTGTTCTAATGATATCTGATAATTGTACTGGTGAGAATACACTTATTGTGAAGATAAAGGCTTTTCAACAATGTTCTGATATATATATATATATATATATATATATATATATATATATATATATATATATATATATATATAAATGATCTGATGACTTTCACTATAAAGCTAAATAAAGCCATATAGCGGGCTGACCTTTCACATTTGTACAATAAAAACAGCATTTGTCATGATTAACACATACTGAATTTATGTTGAGGTTTGTGTCACAATTGCTCATTAGGCTGAAAGAGAGTTCTGCAACATTCTGTACAGCTTTACCAACTTAGCAACTGTTGCTATGAAAAAACCTATTTGTGGGTCTTTAAAGAACTGGGTGTAGTTTTGAGTGTAGCAGCCGCTGTGTAGAAAGGACAGAGTGTAGGCGCGTGGCCAAAGCCCCGCTAGAGACACTGTGAACCACAGGTGCAGCTGGTCCCCTCATTGTGTTGCATGCATAATGCAGTTTCCATGTAATAAAGCAAGCAGATATATGAAGGAGCAGAGGTAGGGCAGTGAAGTCATATAAAAAAGGTTTATGAAGTGTGGGACAGTGTCGGAGTGTTCCAGGCTGGAGGAGTATCTCGAAGACAATGAATCATAATTCGGCTTTCAAGTTTACCGTGTAGCCATGAATATGAGCACACATTCACTTTGAGAGGGTTTAAGAGGGTTACAGCAATGTGACGTGTCTAAAACACTGTTTCATTTTCAGGGTATGTTGAGTGGGTGCTAAAAACTCCCAGGAGATGAACAAATAACATTCAGCATGTGGAGCGTGTGCAAAAACTAAAGGAATTCATGAGGAATTTGAATGCTGTACATATGTGTATGTATGTCACCCCATGGTATGAATGATAATCACTGCCATCTCTTCACTATTAGAATCATCTTCACTGTTATCAGGCAGCGAGGCTCAGAGAAGGCTTCATGCAAGACGACATATGAAGGAATAGAGGAATATTTGTGGTTCTACTTTTCTTTGATCCAGTTCCTCTGCCTCTCCAAGAATTGGTGGAGCTGCATATTAAATGCGATGGGGGAGCAAGCAGCGTCAGTCGGCAGCCAGTCATCCGGAACTGCAGAAGACGGGCATCAGCTGTCCCAAGAGATAGTGCACCCAGGCTTTGATAACCCTGCAGAGGCAGGGGCGTGTGTGTGGTGTGTGTGTGTGCTCTGGTTTCTGTGTGTCTTTATATCTGAAGATATGGACGAGTGTGTATTTTGGTGTGTAAGTCCTCTGGAGAGTGAGGCAATTAAACAGACATTTTATGAGAGCAGCCCTGTACTGAGTCTTCAAGTGTTAGAGCACAATGAGAGAGAGAGAGAGAGAGAGAGAGAGAGAGAGAGAGAGAAAGAGAGAGAGAGAGAGCGACAGAGAGAGAGAGAGATGGAAGAAATCGAGAGAGGAAAAGAGAGAAAGATAGGAGAGAGAAAAAAAGAAAGACAGATAAAGAGACAGAGAGCGGAGAGGGGACATAGACTAATTAAACAAGAAGTGAGAGAAACAGACAGTAAGGGAAGGCATGGAGACAAAGAGACAAAGAGAGGGAGACACACATAGGTGGGAAGAACTAAAGAGACAAGAAAAAAAGAAAGAAAGAAAGAAAGAAAGAAAGTGAGAAAAAAGATGAGAGAGACAAAACAAAGGACAAGAGCGAAATGAGAAACGACAAATGAGACAGAGAAAGACAGAGAAGAAATAAAGAAGGGAGAGAGAGAAAGAAAGGGAAAGAGACCAATAGAGGAAGGAGAGAGGGAGAAAGAGAGAAAGAAGAATGTAAGAGAGCAAGAAAAACACAAAGAAATAGAAAAATGGAAAAAAAGAAAAAAGAGAGAGAAAGAAAAAGAGTCTTAGAGTAGAATGTAGAGACAAACAAGGAGAAAGAGAGAAAGTAAAACATAGACAGGAGGGAACTAAGATACAAAACAAGGAGAAAATAACAAATGAACAGAGAAAATAAAGAAATAGAGGACAGAGGGAAAGACAGATAGTCAGCCAGAGGAAGAAACAAAGAGAAAAAAGAAATAATCAGATAGGACATAGAAAGGAAGACAGTCAGAGAGGAGAAGGAAAAGGAGACTAATTAAACAAGAACAGAAAGAAAAACAGACAGCGAGGGGGGATCAAGACAGAAAGAGAGGGAGTGAAATAGAAAGAGAAAGAACGAGAGAAAAAAAAGTAGAGAAAGAAAAAAGTAGATAGCAACTAAGAAACAAAAAAAAATAAATGAGAGAATAAGTGAGCAAAAGATAGAGAGTGATGAGAAAAAGAAAAAAAATGAATAAGAAAGAAACTGAGAGACAAACAGAGGAGAGGAACTAACAATGAGACAGCACAAAGTTTGAGAGGGAGGGCGAGAGACAGTGACAGAGAAAGAGAGAGAGAGAGAGAGAGAGAGAGAGAGAGAGAGAGAGAGACAAACAATGAGAGGGAGACAGAGAGAGAGAGAGAGAGAAAGAGAGAGAGAGATGCTATCAGGGGAAATCAAGCCCTTGGTCTCAGTTTGAAAGGGGCTGACGGATGGGCCTCCCATATACACACACACACACATGCAGAGAGAGAGGTGGGCTCTTCATTACACAGGCTCTGAATGCAACCACCCGCAAGGTCACTCCCACAGCATTGCTATCAATCAAAGCAGCGCTTCAGCCCTGGCCCTTCGCAGCCGTAGTGTAGGGCACGGCCAGCACTACACTCGCCTGCTGAGGAGGAGGAGGAGCTCTGGCGGAAAGCGGGAATATCATTCCCAGCTGAAACTCCACAAGCGGGGGCTGGAAATTCAACAGAACGCCAGACATTACTAAAATTGGCAACCATACAGATTTATTGGCTTTCAGAGTCATGGATAGAGTGGGGTGGGGGGTGGGTGGGGGGTCGGTTTTCATGCTCACTTTGCTGAGGCCGGGCTAGGCTAGCAGCTTCCTGCATGGACGCCACTCCAGTTTAATTATTCCTGTCTGACCCGCATCTGCATGCATCAGTAGCTTGGCACAGTCTGCTCAAGCGCTTTAGCATTCTGCATAGAAAACAGTGCTGCTCAAGTCAATAGCACCGGAATAGCAGCCAGGACCCAGCAGCATAGTAAAGACACGCCACAGCATGAGACAGAACAGATACAGTAACATCCTAAACTGCAGCACACAGTCCTGCTGAAAAAAACTCTAAACAAACCGCCACAGAGAGACAGAAATAGCTGCACACAGAGAGAGAGTGAGAAACACTTCTAAACATAGATGAGCAAAAATGTCACTATGTTCTCGGGTCACTAGAAGAAGAAACTGCCAAAAATAAAGATACAGCTTCCTGTTAATTGTCTCTTTTCCAGTCAAGTCAGGAGGCGCCTCATAGCCAACATATTTATATAACCTATAGGGGTGCAATGATTAGCATTCACGTCCAGGTTCAAGTTGAATTACATTACTTAATCTGAGACGTGTTTTAATGTTTATGTGAGTTATTATCTTTCATGTTTTCAGTTTTTGTTATTCTGCCTTTAAGAAATACACATAGATAGATAAATAGATAGATAGATATCTATATTTTATAGGGGCCCTATAAAATTCCTTTACAAGACTGAATGTTGGCCAGCATTATTTGGATTAAACTTATGTACATTTGTTGGTCATGCAAAAGCCTTGATTCAATCAAATTACATAAGTAACACTGGCCCTGGGCCAGACACTATGAGCGTTCAGAAAACTCATCTGTGATAACAAAGCTGCACAGGCTAATATCATAGCAATGATTAACAAATAATATATTGTGCATCCCTAGGTTCTATTTGTAGATCTTTATACTCAAGTTCAAGTTGAATTAATGAGTCTGTTTATATGCTCTTAATCTAAACCTGCAAAGCAATGATTTTTTCAGTAATTAATAACTTCTGATAAGGGAAAGGAGTCAGGATTTTGAGTCAGGCAGTAACTGGATTTTTACTTTGCTATAAGCCAATAAACTTGCAGAAGACATGAAGCAAATATAATATAAATATCTACTTTCTTAAAGAGTCACTTTACCTAAAAATATGAACATATATTCTCTACACTGTAAACAAATTCAGTGTTCTACTAGAACTGTTAAGGCAACCAATTTCCTTTCTTCTGGAAGTAACTGGGTATTTTTTATTTACAGTGTAGAAAAAAAGCTGAATATTTAAGTCCTTCATTTCTTTAAACATGCTGGTTTCATCTTCGCTCCAAAAGTGTTTTGTTGGCATCTCGCAGGCTGCTTGCTTATTTCTGGTACAGCAGTCTGTTTGCACATCTGCACAGACTGACAAAACTTAAAGAAATCAGAGTAAGGTATACACATACTTAAAAATCTGATCACTGAGCAGAAATCCAGCTCTATTTAACAAATCTCTTAATCAGATTTCTAGACCTTCTAGATCCGATCTGAGAAATCACAATGTGTGGTTAATCACCAGATCATAGATTTCCACAGTAATCAGGTTACTTCACACACAGTCATGTAGACTGTCTGTGAAGTAACCTGATTACTGTGGAAATCTATGATCTGGTGATTAGGTGATCATGGATAGTAATAGGTACATGATGATGCTTCATTTATTCAGTCAGCTAAGTCTTTAAGTAGAAAAGTATCTTCCTGTGGGCTAAAGTTTTTCTGCCATTTGAAATATTAACGTTTCATCCTTGTCTTCCATCTCATGATCTCCTTTTTTTCTGACAAAATGTTTGACATGAAAGGTGCCTTATCATCTCTCCAGAAGTACAAGCCCTTCCATCTTTTGTCACTCATGCTTGTTTTGGTGTCACAAAGCTGTCATCATGGCTGTTGTACAACAGGTACCACAAAATATCAACAAAAACAGCAAGAAGAGGGTCATTGGCTCTGAGTCTCTTTCAGGGTCTCTCACTAAGCCCAAAGCTATTAAACGTGAGAGTACTGCAGAGTTTTATTTTGCTAGGGACTCTGTTGAAACCTTTATGTCTCCATTTATCAGTTTTTAAGAAACTGTAAAAATGCCTCATGGCCTTTACTCTGTGTGTACATTTCATGATTGATAGACCAAAAGAACTGGCCCAAAAGTACTTGAAAATAAGTCTGGCTGACTATATATATATATATATATATATATATATATATATATATATATATATATATATATATATATATATATATTTTTTTTTTTTTGTGTGTGTGTGTTTTTCCTTGGATAGCAACAATATTTATATCCTTATATATATTATTATATTATATATATATATATATATATATATATATATATATATATATATATATATATATATATATATATTATATTATATAGATTATTATATTATATACTATTATATATATCCTTATATATATAAATTGATAGTCCAGTCATTGCTAGGCTAGTCTTGTAAAAATTTAGACAGACTACAATAATGAGTCCATTAAAATCACATGTTTAATGACCCACCAACAATTTTGCAGAGCACTGAACATCCAGAAAGTCCCTCATTCAAGATCGCATCACAGATTATGCAGTTTTTCTCTATGGAGACTGATAAAACAGCAAAGGCTGATTTAAATCAACCTGAACAAACCTCTCAATGGGCCCCGACACCCAGACAATCAAAGCTAAAGAGAGGCAGACATTCCTGAATTATTAACAGCAAATCACTACCATCATACTTTGACTAATGCGTTAAAGTAATAACGTGTGGCAAACTGGCAAAGTACCATTAACGCTGCAATTTTGATTGGGTAATCTGGCCATTACTGCAAATAGCTTCCATAATAAAGCTACTGAGGCACGTCAGATTTATGAAAATACCTAGTGGCATGTAAATAACGAGACACAGAGGGTTCATTTCAGGCCACGTTATTGACATGTTTACCATTGCAGCTCAGTAGAGCCTCACCTGTTCCTCAGGGGTTACACTGAAGATACTTTCTCTGACCTCCTCACAAATTGGCAAGGTCTATTTTCCAGGCAAACGGCACAAGAGCCAATGAATAATGAGTGGAGTTCAACTGTGGTCATAAAATATCAGCAACGGAGCAAAGACCATAAGGCCGACTCGCGGGAACAAAGACGATTTGGCTCTTTGAGAAGTCCTGCTGTGTTCTGGGGTTTTTAGTGCATTTATAGTAGGAGACATACTTAGATAACTTAAGGACATGCCTGTTATCCCCTACTGCGACTTACCACCAGCCTCACCATGGGGTGAAAAAGACAAAAACAGCTGAACTTAACACGTCTACTCAAAGTCATATGGCCTATTGAGTTAATAAACACTGTGCGCTGAAAGCTGGCAGACCACTGTTTCTTAAACTGACATTTGTAATGGTTGATACTGGTGGTGAAGTGTCAATAAAGCTGTTTCTATGGGGTAAAAAGGCATTTTGGGGGAGGTATCTCACATGCTCAATACCTTACATCCATTGCATTTACACTGTTTTGCAGGTGACATATTCAGATGTTGGCTTTGTCACTCAAATCTGTCATGGTAATCATGTGTGCATAGTCAGTTTCTGTAGAACTGGAGAATTTTGTGTGTCATATCACTGGCGCTTAGAAATTATCAGACATTGAGACACTATATATGTACACTACTGCTCAAAAGTTTGGGTTTACAGTGAAATTTTCTTGTTTTCAATGGAGTAGGCTTCCTTCCTTAACACAACAATGGACTGACGGGTCTTTAAAGAAAGTTGTTTCTTTTATGGCCATTTTGAGCCAGTCAGCAAGCCATCAACTGCTGATGCTTTAGATACTAAACTAACCAAGAATGTTGTGCTCCCTTTTATGCTCACTTATTAGTAGAATGTTTTTCAGCTATATATATATATATATATATATATATATATATATATATATATATATATATATATATATATATATATATATATATATATAGTAAAATAAAAGTGTGCTTCAGTATGAATATATTTATTAAACATTTATCAATCAGACATAACATCAAAAGTATCTCATTTTTTCTTTAATCACTGTCCGTTTAATCAGCACTACTTTTATGAACTACTACAATTTTAAACAGGAGCCCTTCTATTTTTCTGCATACATGTACCCCTTTTACCCTGTTTTTCAATGGTCGGAAGTCAGGACCCCTACAGGCCACTGTGCTGGTGGAAAAACACTGCCTTCAGGACGCTGCTGGCTGGATATTTTTGGTTGGTGGAGTATTTTCAGCACTGCTGTGTCTGATCCACTCATACCAGCACAACACACACTAACACACCATCTCCACCTCAGTGTCACTGTAGTACAAATAGTACCTGCTTTGTAAACCACACTTCCAGAACATAGTGAGCTGCACATACATACACACACACACACACAGCTCCTTCTCATCTATTTAAACGTCAGTCTAAAGCTATACCACAGCAAGAGTATTAAAACTACTGTCTCTTCTTTAAGACCTAAGATGAATGGCACTCTACGTGCTGGTCCAAACTCCTGCAAGGTCTTTGATATATAAAGGCTCAACTACACAGAAAATAATCTACAGCAGGTTCATTTTCCGAGGCTTCAGTTGGCTAGGAGAAAAGGAGTAGGATGCTGGGTAGGAGGGCAGCAACTACAGCTTAGTGTGGAGACTGAAGGTACATACAGCTGTGCTGCTTACACAGTCTACTGCTCAGAAGGGCAGCGTCTCGATCCAGCTTTCTACTAGGACTGTATGGTATATATACAGTATTACACAAAAAGACTGTTTTGTGATTCAGGATGTGCGTGAGTACTCGAGTACATGGTTAACGGGTTAAAGCGGCAGTATTTGAATAGTAAAACCACTGTTTGCGTATTTGTTACATTTCATTGTGGGAAAACAGAGAAAATACACAGGCTAGTAATTCACTATTAGCTCTGAAGAGGCAGCTTCTGTTACTCATCCAACATAAAAATCTAGGAATGTCTCCCGACTGTTATTGAATATTAGACATGTTCTTCTGTATATTGCTCTATTTTTTTTTGCAGTACAAGTACTGTGACCTATAAAGGTAAGACTACAGACATACAGTAGTTTTGGACACAGTCGTTTTTTATTCTGTTTTTCTTCTCATGTGATTAACATGACATCTATTCATGAACAAATATGTACTCAGAATGCACATCCATTTTTTCAAATATGTGTTTGAGTTCAATTATTTTTCATGTTTTAAATTTGTATTACTCAACACACACATATCTATCTATCTATCTATCTATCTATCTATCTATCTCTCTCTCTCTCTCTATCTCTCTCTCTCTCTCTCTCTATATATATATATATATATATATATATATATATATATATATATATATATATATATATATATATATATATATATCTGTTACTATTGGTTTCTGTCACAGAGTAGAGTGGAACACTCCTTATAACTTCATAGTAAATGGGTGGGGCTAAACCACCATATGCAGAATAGATGCATGTGTGTGTTTTTTTATTGACATCACAAAAGCAAATTGAAATTTGTATCCTGGATTTTGGCATGATGGTACATTTTAAAATGTTAGTGATTTGTTTTTCATACTATGCCCAATAACCCAAATGAAACTTCCATGAATTGGGCTCTTTAAAATCTATTTACAAGACTGAACATTGGATATGTACATTTGTTGGTCATGCAAAAGGCTTGATTCAATCAAATTACACAAGCAATGCTGGCCCATCTGGGTCAGACACTATGAGCATTCAGAAAGCTCATCTGTGATATCAAAGCTGCGTAGGCTAATATCATAGCAATGATTAACAAATAATATATTTTGCAGCCCTAGGTTCCATTTGTCCTACAGGGGAGATCTTTATACTCATAAACAAAATGATTTTTTAAAAAAGGCTAATGTAAAAACTGGTCAGTGGGAGTCAGGTGCAAAACTAATTAACCTAAAAGGAAAAGGTTTTTTTTTCCCCTTGTGACATGCCCAGCATTCACCAAACTTTGCTTTTAGTGTTCATCAAAGTTAGTTCATTGATAATGTGATGACCCAAGCTCTTGCCACCGGGTTCAGCGATAAGAGCAGAGCGCAGCAGAAGGGAGCTGAGTGAGCTGGATGTGAGCACTGCGGGGAAGCGCTGCCCTGGAGGACTGGCTCTAATCCTGAATGGGCCCTGCTGCTTTTATCTGCAGGTGTGCTCTCAGGTATTGGCATGACTCTCTCTAACAGATGGAGAGCACTGGACACAGTGTCTGATGAGCAGAGTCACATTTTGAAGTACCCAAAAGCCCTAGCGAGGAGGTCCATACATACTGGGGTAAAGGGGTAGCAGCACAGGAGGAAAAGTGGTCAACAAGTATAATCTGTGCTAATGAGGAGAAGCTAGATTAATGAAATGTAAAAGGGCCAGGTAGTTCCCATACAAAGTCTCTACACCAAAGACTGCAAAGTTATACAGGGTTATACACTGCTGTAATCTGATGCAGTGGTTAGTTGCCTCCATAATTATAGTATATCAAGTGGGCAGGAGGTTAGAGACCTCTACGAGCATAGGCGGCATCATGCATCTGCTTTTGCTGACCTTGAAAGGGCTCATATTCCACATTACTCTGTTTTTAAATATAGTCCACTTATAATGTTTTCATGGTTTGATGTACCACGAACAGTTGTAGTTCATCATTACATGACCATTTTGTAACCTCTCTTAAAACCACTTAAAATCAACTTGTTAAATTTTCTACCAAATTCAATCATTAAAATTGTTATAAAGTCACTGAATGTGGTTTGATGTGAGATCATTTCAGGGACTTTATGGGAGAGAAACTTCCCAATTCTTTACATTGGTGGGGATATGAGCCCGTCAATGTAGACATTTTATTTACTATTAAAAACCATGAGTGGAACGTACATGTGTCTTCTGAGCTTTTATATAACAATAATGCACAATTGTAATGCTACTTTATAGCATACTGCAGGTTCATGGGTTGGATTAAAAATTATATTTAAATACGAAAGCAAAACTATAACATAATGTATCAGATCCCAAACAATGAATTTGTACCTACTTGAAGAGGACCTACTATCTGATTATCTCTTTCCTTTAGTGTGTTGTAGTGTTTGGTGCTTGTAAATGGTCTGCAAAGTGTTAAAGCCTAAAGTATATGCCAGAGCTAGAAACTCTTGCCAACTTTTTTCAACTGTCTGAAAAGCTTTGCTGGAATTTTAGCCCTTTTCTCTGTTAAAAGGTGATGTCATCTCGTAACACAATCCTTATTGCCCACGTACCAGCAAGCTTGGCACATCCTCACAAAACAAACAGAAATGAATCCACCAACTTGATTTACCCAGCTTTCAGGATCAGACTCTGGCTTAAACTGATACGGCAGAACAAAGACCATTGTAAAAATAGTCACAGAGGTGTAGGAGCATGTTATTCTGGTTTCTGATTATTCAAAATAGAGCAAAACCCAAACCCCCCCACAAAAAACATTCAATAACAAAACCCATCAGAACACACTGGGCTTATCAGTATGAGGTTCTTAAGAAACCAAGAGCTCTATCCCAGCAGACAGAGGGTGCATATAGATGTACAGCATGAAAATACATTATGACTTGGGAAAAACATAAAAGCATATTATTCTATTCTAGTAGATCCAAAATATAAAATGATAGACACTAAAAATTAGTATAATAGGTCCCCTTTAATGTGCAATATTTCTGTGAGGGAGCTTTTACAGACATTTAACTTTACAGACATCTGGTTCCCATCACCACTACTGTGAACAGTTCTGACCTCAGTTCTAGAACAGAGCACTTCACATCAAGATTCTCAAATTTGATTCTCTGCACACCTAAGACACATGACCTTTCTTACATTCTAGTCATCTGTGATAAGATCGATTAAATATCCAATCCTATCACCACGTCATGTTCCTCCCCCCCGTCCTCAGTCCAGAGGTCAGATGGTTCTCTTAACAGCCAGTTAATCAGTGACGTGCGGCTTTTCAAATTGGCAAAGTCAGACAAGTAAAGATTTTCAATTGAACTCTGCATCTAATTTTGGCCCTTCAGGGCAAACAATCTTTATTCAACGGCAGCAATTAGCATATGCATGTTTAATTAATTCCGTAAGACACATTTGTGGCGGCTGCAGAGCTTAGATCTAAATGGCTGAGGCGGCTGATCTATGAAGTCTCTCGCTGGAATATTAAAATGTTGTACCTGGGAGTGTAAAATCAACTATTACATTTTGAATTCTGTAATGGCACAACATTCATCTGCATACTGTTAAATGGAAATTGCCTTGAGAAGTGGCTACACAGCAGATGAAGCACCAATCAACGGGATCTAAAGAAGGCAGGCCATTTTCATCTAAACTGCCTTGTTAGAACACCACTTAATGACAGCTCACTGTGTCATGGCTGGGTGAGGTCATACATTATTATAAACACTTATTTTTGTAGATTACTTGAACTCCTTAAGCAGAAAAGCAGTTTCCATAGCTAACTAGCTCGCTAATTTCACTTGCAGATGTTATTAAAGCTGCTGTTCAGCATCCTCTTGTCACAATTTCACAGTTGCAGAGCGTATATACCCCCTACCAGTAAAGGCGCACAGCCAAACAGACACGGCTGGAATGTACGGATGCTGTCAAGATTTGCAGCACTGCTGCCTTTGCTCAGTTATAACCAGGGTCTCATAAAAGTTACAGGAGAGCTGAGAAGAGAACTGCAAATACAGAAACACAATTACATTTTAGCACTACAGTAATAACAAAAAAAGCCTATGGTTACAACAGTCTGCGGTCAGGAAGCATTGCACTCGCCATGTTAGTAAAAAATCTCCTCTGGTAGATTCATCGAAAAACTATGTATAGCATCAAGTACAGCATCTGCAGCAAACCAATTCCCTGCATAGGTAAACCTTTAGGGTTATTTTTCTATAATTGGTGGACTTTAATGAGCTCATCTTTTAGAGTTGAAATATAAAACTCTATAATCAGTTCTCATTATGAGGAAAGATGGGTATATCTTCAGTTCCCAAGGTTCAAATATACCCAGGCTGTAATCAACTTGCCATAGCAGAGTTTTAAAAATGACAGAAGTGCTGACAGTAAGGTGCTTTAATGAACCAGGTATACCAGCAATCTTTAAAAAAGGGAAGCAGATAGATTACTGAGCTAGAAGCTGCAAATTCATTGTTTGGAAAACAGAGTGCTTGGAAAGTTCTTCAGGTACTGGTAAGCAGTGACATTTGACTAGCTACTTTGAGAGCGGATGTTTTATTTGAGCTAAATCTGTATCTTACATGTCTGATTTGTAAATGGATTGTAAAGGGCAATGTTAAAGGTTTTAACGAAAAGATTTCTTTCCAGAGGTGTCAAGTAATGAAGTACAAATACTTCGTTATCTTACTTAAGTAGAAATTTTGGTTATTTATACTTTACTGGAGTAATTTTTTTCAGATGACTTTTGACTTCTACTCCTTACATTTACACTCCATTATCTGTACTTTCTACTCCTTACATTTTAAAAATAGCCTCGTTACTCCAATTTCATTTCAGCTTGTTTTCATTCATCTACATTTACATTCCAGTAAAGATTATTGATAACATGACTTTGAAGTTTGATTTTGTGCACCATTACAATACTTATAGACAACTAGTCATCATATCTTTCGCTCCATGAAACACATGTTAATGCTCAGTAGTCAAAGATATGCTGCTTTAATATATTTACATTGTACTAAAATACATTTATTTTCAATGGGCATATATGAGGCCATATATATACAGGAAGCCTAGTGCATCCCAAATTTATCAACATTAACATTTTAATATAACATTATAGTCATTATGGCTTTTAGAAGAATGTTTTTTTGGGGAGGTGGGCTAGTGCACTATAGACCCCTGTGATGTGGCCTAAGCTTTTGTCCTAATAGTTTTTTTTCTTACATTACTTTTATACTTTAAGTAGTTTTGAAAGCAGTACTTTTACACTTTTGCTGGAGTAATAAGCTTGAGTTGATACTTCAACTTCTACAGAAGTATTTTTAAACGCTAGTATCTAAACTTCTACCTATGTAATAAATGTAAATACTACTGACACCTTTGTTTATTTCATTTGTATAATACAGCCATCAAGGTTTAATCCAGCTCCACCCTGGCCTTCCCCACTCTTACCATGTCACACACCACTCATTGAGACTCCCATCTCCATTTTTGTTGATTTTCATTTTTCTATTTCATTTAAACGCGACAGCTGCCCTTTTTGCAATAAACAGTGTTTCATAATGCATGAACGGATACAAATACTCCAAAATCACTTGAAATAAAACCCATTTACATTGACTTATAGTAAAAGTAAAGAAGGTTTTTGTCCACTGCTGTAAATTTTCTATTTTAAAGATACATGTTTTTCTTTAGACAGCGACAATATACCCTATTGTTTCTCCTGTTGTCTTGCGAAGTCACCAAGTTCTGAGCTTTCCTTGGCTTTGACCTTGTCTTTTTGGATATGCCTCTGATGTTGCCTACCTGTGTTTTGACCCCCGCCTCTTGCAACTATGAGTGCCGAACTGCCTCAAGTACCGCCATCTTACAACATAGCACTTGTAACCAGCCTCAGTTTGGCTGTTGACGCATAATATTACTAACTATTTACATGCCAGACTTAAACAAAGCACTCATACTTTAATGGCCCTACTTTATAATATTTTGATGGTGTTTAGGGATCAACTTTTCACTGTCTATTTTAGTTCTATTAACTTTTGACGGTTCACGAAATATTTTCTAGACCATGAGAACCAGGTTCACGACAACAATCCATATTCATGAAGCTACCTATGTATGGCACTTGCATCACTATTAAAACATCCGGCTCCCCATCAACTGTCAGTCTTCATCAGTGCACTTAGACATAGCCCTCATATCAAATAACCAATTCCTGAAATAGCAACAGCTGCAGATGGTGAGTTACACTTTGAGTTATTGAACATCTTCCCATTAGCCCACAGTTAATCACAGCAAAGTAGGAGAGACAGTTTGCTGTCACTCAGAACGGACTCATAACACAGAGCCCATACCTAATAAGAATGTTTGTTAAAGATATTCTTAGTGAAGAGTAAATCAACGTGACAGGTTTGGCTTAAAATAAGACATAACGGGATATAAATATATAACAATTGTGTTTGAAACCTGTGCATAATAATATTAAAAGACTAGAGTGAGGATATTAAGGATTGTATGCAAAGCAGGACACCATCAAAATGAAGGGGAAATGCAGGCTGGAGGCACATGATGATGGCTTCCTGGAAGCTTTGGCAATAGCGTGAATGTTCCTGATTAAGTCAAACGTGCTTGGAAGCGGCAGCGAGTTAATTAAATGCCATGAGCAAAAGAGACAAAGCCCCCTTTTATTGGAGCATATTTGAGCTTTGGAGCTGTATTTCGCTTGTGTTTGTGGTGGTGGCGGAGCCCTCTGACAGCGTGGGCTGCAAGCAATGAGGGGTCAGTCACTGGAACTGTTTGTCCTGTCTCTGTGAAACAGTAACATTGGTGACATACTTACACACACACACACACACACACACACACACACACACACACACACACACACACACACACATATATATATATATATATATATATATATATATATACATACACATAAATATATACAGGGGTTGGACAATGAAACTGAAACACCTGGTTTTAGAACACAATAGTTTATTAGTATGGTGTAGGGTCTCCTTTTGCGGCCAATACAGCATTAATTGGTCTTGGGAATGACATATACAAGTCCTGCACAGTGGTCAGAGGGATTTTAAGCCAGTCTTCTTGCAGGATAGTGGCCAGGTCACTACAGGATGCTGGTGGAGGAACACGTTTCCTGACTCGCTCCTCCAAAACACCCCAAAGTGGCTCAATAATATTTAGATCTGGTGACTGTGCAGGCCATGGGAGATGTTCATCTTTCACCAGTCTTGCTGTGTATATTGGTGCTTGTCATCCTGATACATGGCACCGGCTTCAGAATACAATGTTTGAACCATTGGGTGCACATGGTCTTCTGGAATGGTTCGGTAGTACTTGGTAGTGACGCGCCCACCTAGCACAAGTATTGGGCCAAGAGAATGCCATGATATGGCAGCCCAAAACATCACTGATCCACCCCCATGCTTCACTCTGGGCATGCAAAAGTCTGGGTGGTACGCTTCTTTAGGGCTTCTCCACACCGTAACTCTCCCGGATGTGGGGAAAACAGTGGACTCATCAGAGAACAATACATGCTTCACATTGTCCACAGCCCAAGATTTGCGCTCCTTGCACCGAGGTTTGGCATTGGCACAAGTGACCAAAGGTTTGGCTATAGCAGCCCGGCCGCAGTTAATCCTGTTGGATGTGGTTCGTCCTTCTTGGTGGTATGCTGACATTACCCTGGATACTGTGGCTCTTGATACATCACAAAGACTTGCTGTCTTGGTCACAGATGCCCCAGCAAGACGTGCACCAACAATTTGTCCTCTTTTGAACTGTCACCCATAATGTTGTGTTATTGCAATATTTTAAGCAAAACTGTGCTCTTACCTGCTAACTGAACTTCATTAATTTTTATTATTAATGTAATTCCTCCATATATTAATATTTATTTTTAAAACATAAAGCCAGGATAGCTCGCATTGTAAAAAAAAATATGTGTTAACATTTTTTTTTAAATGTCTGGTTCCATTGACCTATATTGAAAGTACATTTTTCCTTTCTACTAGATTTTTTGAAGGTAGAAAGTTTTGTTCTGACAGCAGCAATATGTGTATAGTATTTAGTATTTAATTAATACTTATAATATTCAAGCTTGCTGCATTTAAACTCTGGAAGCATGGCACTGCTACTCTTATTTCAAGTTTTGGTTGCAAACAAAAAAAACTGCATTCCTGAAATTCTCAACTGAAAATTGTCACATCTTTATTTTTTTTTTTATAATTTTATTTAACCATTATTATTTTTTGCTGTGGTATCTAGGTGGATACAGCCAATGCAGCTATCCTTTAGGACTTCAGGAGCTGAACTAACATAACATAATTAGGAACTGTCAGTGGAACCAAAGCTTGCATTTCTTCATTATCTTAAATGAAAACATGTAAATAGCAGTTAGGTTATGTAAGCTTGCCTATAAAAACTATAGTTAAGCTTGCATAACTGCTATATGAGCATGAGCCCATAGAATCTGTAATCTGTATGGAAGTGTGAGTTAAATGAAGATACAGTTAAATAAATCAATTCAAGATTACAGTACAGAGGTGCTGAGCATTATCAGGCAACTCGACTCTTCATAGGAAGGCCAAGCAACAGTGTCTTCATGAGCACTCACTCTGACTTATGGGGTTGAGTGTAATCTTATTGCTCACAGCTGCACTCCTTCGCACCCGTGGCTCCACAGTCCCTCTGGGCCTTCTTTGCGCCCAACCCACCTGCTTTATTAATGATATGGACACAGTGCTCTTGAGATTCCTCAGTCTGTTTCATGAGGTATACTGTGGTAACAGTCAAGCACACTGGCCTTTCTTAGTCTTAGTTATCTGTTTTGAATGAGGCCAGTATTCATCCTTATTGAAAGTGCAGAGCAGATTCTCCCCTTCCCACAAAACACTTCTACCTGGTTGCACATACACCTAAGAGTACCCTCATCCCCCTCCAGCAACTGTAACTAATCGCACATGCCGAGCATGCAGATTTCTCTGAAGCTTTTCCTGTTGAGCATGTGCATTTTTTACACAATATTTCACCTGTGCTGGCCCCCAAGAGAACAATGGCTTAAGGCACATGTATTTACAGCAGCAGGGGATTGAAGAGAATCGCTGACTCTAGTTCGGAAAGACTAGTTTCCTTGGTGATAAAGAACTGTCTTGGAAATCAACGTTCTTTATACTCCCACCGCCCCAGGATAACCCCTCTGTGGATCATAGCCTAAATAAGAATTACCAGGAATTGGCAGGATGCAGTCCAGAGCATTTCTGTGGCCAGAGTTTCTGTTGTTTTCTTTAACCACCTGTTCACTCACTGTATTCTGCACTCCCAGTGCAAATTGGCTACAACCATACTATTTATGGCTGAAAGCACCATTTCAACAGATTTAAGGGGTTCAAACCTTTAGGAATATGGGAATTCATTTAAAGCGGTTGTCTTAAGAGCCAAAATGCACACTGGCCCGTAGAATGTTTACTGTAAAGTCCATAAGTTATTGGGCAGTGATCACTGGATAGAGTAGAAATCTGAATGTTAGCTTTAAATTTAAGGTATTGTCATGAACACAAAAATCACAGCGAAATATTTAGTGTCTTGTATAAGATCCAATGATTAAATAGTCAAAGCAGATACTGCATACTTAAGTATTTGCATTTTTTCCAAACCTGTTATCATTTATACAGCATGCTCAGTGATGCACATTGTCTGATGAGATTGCCTCAGTTAGCCCTCTAGAACCCTCTGTGATGGCCCCACATGTAAGATAGTATATCTAAAAAAATGTAGTCTAGTCTTGCTCTTGGAGGAAATCCTGTTCTATTCCTATTACTTTGCACTTCCATGTATTCAATAAATCACTGCATGGCCAGCAAAGGACCTATATAAACTATAACTGTTTAGCAGGATCTGAAACTTCAAATCCAAGTCAAACTGCAAGTCAGTAAAGAGGAATTCGGAGCCAAAGTTGCGAGTCAGTCAGTATGCAGCTCAAGTCCTCACCTTTATGCAAGCATATTAGCTATTGCTTGGAAACTGAGGGTAGCTTGACACTAGCAGATACCCTAGCAGTGTACACATTTCTGTAGACTGAATGAATACTGGATGGTAGTACAGTCATGGATGCCGCCTGCCATGGATGGAGAATTCAGGAGCTTTGCTAAGAAGGATAACAATCAGGGCAGGGTGGGAACACTGCTGCGTGGCCTGAATGATAAGTGTGAATGCATTGAGGTTCAGCATATATTCAGATATGCAACATCAACTTCTGAAGATAACTGGCCTTGTTTCAGGCTGACAAACAGAATAATAAAATAAATTAGGAAGCGCTAAAGACCCTGCCGAGTCTCTTATATCACGAGAAATGTCAGAAACACAATTAAAAGTGTGGAGTTAGTCTGGAGTCTGAAAGTGTCTTCCTGCATCTTTTTTAATGACTAGAATTTTCTAAAATGTAAGAAAGTGAGCGAGTCTTCAGATAACACTGAAGACTAAAAACCAGAAAATGAAACCTTCTCTGCATCTGTTCTGCTGCTTATACATGATAATAGCCTACAAATCTTCAGAAACGCCATTCAATATATCTCAGCAGAATGCGGCCCCTAGACAAAATACAGTTACGACATAAAAAATTTGTGGCGACTACTACCCATTTCGTTCAGACATGCATTCGCATAATGAGACGAAACTTGTGTCTGAAGTTGTTTTCCCAGCTGAGGATGCATCTGTTTGTTGACAGGCATATTCTAGCTGTGGCTAGGTCTCCAGCCTATAATTTGATCAGTTGTGATGGGAACAGATAAGATCTTTCGTAGGAGGAGAGCTCTTCATCAAGCTCCAATAACCATGATTATGATCTGCACAATTTGTGGAGTGTCCTGTGACTTGCCAAGCAGCCCCAGCTCCCAATTAATGTGCATGTTGTGGGTTTTATTAGATACGAGCTGATGTCAATAAAGTGCAAGGCAGTGGAGCAAGAATGTCGCACAGGGGCTCCTTACCTTCATAATAGATTTTGAAGCCGTGGGCACTCACGGCAAAGTCACTGGTGAGCCGCAGGGAAAACACCGACCCTGTGCTTGTGACTGGAGGTGGGATTTGGAAACCTGTTAACCTGTAGAAGAAACACAAGACAATGCAGTGTGAGTTCGGTTAATCAGGGAAGGAAAGCCACAATTCAGCTTCTGACATTATCTGCAAAGCTGGATGATTAGGCGGTCGATACGTATCTGTAATGCATTTGTACAGTGTGGTGTAGAAATCAGAGACCACCCTTCATTAGTGTCATTTCCAGTCAAAATGGACATGAATTATTTAGAATATTAAAACCTAGAACTCTGGAAACTATTCTTGCAGGTTTTATTGAAAAACTGAAAGCAAACATACTGAAAATACTTAAAAATAATAATGCATAACAACTTAACCCTAAAGGCCATTATATATTATATAAAATATATAATTTATAATTTTTTGCTATAATCTTTCTTAATCAGTTTTTTGTACATACAAGTATTGCTGCTGTTGTCATATCAAAACCACAAATCAATCATACCAAACTCCATATCTTCTATCCACCATGTAAAAACAACCTGTACATTGTATCCACTGAACAATTCATATTTATCATTGTGGAATTGGGCAGATGCTCTTATACAGAGCAACTTATAGTTCACCTGTACACAGGTAGTGTTATAGTTTACATGTGCACAGGTAGGTGAAGGTAGTGTTACAGTTTTACCTGTACACAGGTAGGTGAAGGTAGTGTTACAGTTTTACCTGTACACAGGTAGGTAAGGGTAATGTTACAGTTTACCTGTACACAGGTAGGTGAAGGTAGTGTTACAGTTTTACCTGTACACAGGTAGGTGAAGGTAGTGTTACAGATTTACTTGTACACAGGTAGGTGAAGGTAGTGTTACAGTTTTACCTGTACACAGGTAGGTGAAGGTAGTGTTACAGATTTACTTGTACACAGGTAGGTGAAGGTAGTGTTACAGTTTTACCTGTACACAGGTAGGTGAAGGTAGTGTTACAGTTTACATGTACACAGGTAGGTGAAGGTAGTGTTACAGTTTTACTTGTACACAGGTAGGTGAAGGTAGTGTTACAGTTTACATGTGCACAGGTAGGTGAAGGTAGTGTTACAGTTTTACCTGTACACAGGTAGGTGAAGGTAGTGTTACAGTTTACATGTACACAGGTAGGTGAAGGTAGTGTTACAGTTTTACTTGTACACAGGTAGGTGAAGGTAGTGTTACAGTTTACATGTGCACAGGTAGGTGAAGGTAGTGTTACAGTTTTACCTGTACACAGGTAGGTGAAGGTAGTGTTATAGTTTACATGTGCACAGGTAGGTGAAGGTAGTGTTACAGTTTGCATGTGCACAGGTAGGTGAAGGTAGTGTTACAGTTTACATGTGCACAGGTAGGTGAAGGTAATGTTACAGTTTTACCTGTACACAGGTAGTTGAAGGTAGTGTTACAGTTTTCCCTGTACACAGGTAGGTGAAGGTAATGTTACAGTTTTACCTGTACACAGGTAGGTGAAGATAGTGTTACAGTTTTACTTGTACACAGGTAGGTGAAGGTAGTGTTATAGTTTACCTGTACAGAAGTCGTACCCAAGAACTCTTATTGGTATAGTGTAAGGTGGTTGCTCAGGTGGGGAATCAACCCCTGTCTACAGCAGGGGGGGCTGTGTAACCAACTATACCCACGATCGCAGCTTATGTTTGGAACAACATCTTATTACATATCGTATATTAATGTTCAGAGTGCAATGTTAACATTTCAGAGCAATGATTCTGTTAAGACAGTGATAATATATAAAACCTCTGTTCTGCCTTCTGAAGACCAAAACAAGTGAGAGTGGAATCCAGTTCTAATCACCAGCCACAGTCAGACATATATTGTAGCTAGCATAGGATAACCCTTGAGTACATGCCTGAGAAGGAGCCAAAAACTTCTGTCTCCCAGATCAAGTGTGCTGTCTGGAATCGCTTCCATTGAGACCCATTCAAACAGCATGATCTGCTAAAAAAATTGTGCAGGCTTGCTGATCTCCTGAGGATGGAACTTGTCCATGAAAGCCTCTTACAGCCAAAAGAAAAAAAAAAAAAAATAGAGATCGGCCAAGGATATGACTAACAACATCTGCAGCTGCAGGGTCCATAACACAGGACAATGACAATTTGACAAAGATTATTAGCTTTTACACAGTGTTTGTGACACCATAACAAAATTATGAACTGGGCATAAAATTGATTGAATATGAGGTCTGATACAAGCCGACCACACCAAATCATAATTACAGGATTTACTGAAGCATCAGGTGTACGTTAAATCTCCCTTTTAACCACCACAAAATCAAAACTGACAGGCACTTTCAAAGGCCACAGCAGGGACAAAAGCTAAATAGTGTGGTATAGTGGCTATTTGTTGCAATTTTTGTGATGGACAGGCAATCAAACTGGCAAAAAGTGGTAGATATCATACCAGCATTCAAGTTGTTGGGTCACCCACTTCTCACTTCTCAAAAATCTCAATAGTGATGCACTATAATTATATTAAAACAACACTTACTTTGCTTTGATGTTCCTCCATTCACCAATAGATAAAGATAACAAAAAAGAAATCATAAAACAAGTGAAGTAAATAAAATTAAAGTATTTTCTTTTCTTTTTATAGTTAAATTAATTAAATTAATTAGAGCAGCAGCCATAAGAAAAGGCTGGACTACTGTGGTAAAATGTGCATTTTATTAATTTTACTGCATTTGCAACCCAACAGAAACAAATTATACGTCTCTGCATCGTGAGTCCAGCTAGATTCTTTCCTAGATTCCACATGTTGCATGTTTTACGACTAGGAATTAGTAGATATGTCAATGTTTACACAATGTTTGATGTAGACAGTGGCCCACAATTCCCACATAGTTATCAATGTTACATTATAAGCAGAAAAACTACCACACAGTAGCATGATGTATCGCACCTCAATCAAATACTTGCGTGATCTTCCTATCGAGCAGTGTGAATAATCGAACTAGGCCCCCAAACGAAGAAGTCAAGAATAGACCTGAATAATCCCTGACGTGGAGGCATGCGCACACACAAGAAGTCACGATGCCACGCAGCTCCTCGCGGCCTTGAAAAGGCCCAGGCGTAATTAGCTTTGCAAAGCAGTCTTGCAACACCATGCCTCGGCATGTATATTCAGATCGGGCGTCGGGATCTGCACTACTCCTAGAACATCCAGCTGTGAATGAGAACTGTCAAAGAGGTCTGCAGTGGGACGGTACAGTAGGAAGTCTGCTGCTTAAATCTCTGCTGCTTACATCTCAGAGGAAGATCCGATCGATGGCTTGTAGGACACCGATAACTCACATCATGAGCCTTAATTATAAGGCTGTGTTGTCTACGACAGGACCAAGCGGACGAACCCGCCTTTGGTTATGATAATGATACACTCGCACAGAAGCTAAAATGTTTATTAAAGCCTATGCATAATATCCACAGGACATTACCCAAATGCGCCTTTAATGTTATTAACCTTTAGACTTGTCACAAGATTCAAAGAACTTTGAATAAAAAGGTAACTTCTTGAATATTATGTAAACCTTCGTTTAACCTCAAAGTCACTTTAGTACCAAAAAATAATAGAACAACATGAAAATCATAAAAAATACTGAATCCAGTGCACACGAGTTAAAGCCGGTGATGCCAATCAACACTTCAGCTGTAGTTTTTCTGAAACATGCCTCATCTGACAACTCATGTATATGTGACTCATGTAATCTTCGGCAGCCGCCTTGACGCTCTGAACATCTTGCAGTCTGCGAGCGCGTCACAGAATAGCGGCTCATCCTCGAGGACTTTCCTTCCACGGCATCTTACACACCGGCTCTGCCAATTAAAAATATGTTGCTCCCTTTGGCCATCTTGCCCTCTTTTCTTAACATCCTCCACCAGCACCTCCAGCATTTCTGCTCCCTACTTCCTGCTTTGCCTCCTCTTCCCTTCGCTAACAGCCGCCCCCCATTTCTGCCCACACCACGGTCTATTTTAGGATGTTACACATCAGATGCACCATGAGGCAAAGGAGCGGCTGCTTCAGAGCGCTGTGCTGATGCAGAAACACAGCAGAACTGAGGGAACATGGCTAAGATGTGATAAAAATTCTCTAACAGACTGTGGAGACTTTTTAACTCGAGGCTGTCAGCACCGTTTAATAACCTCCCTCAGCCCTGTGTTCAGTGCTTAAATGTTACGTAATGTCAAATGTTATCACATGTTTCTGATTTCTGAGTCTTATGTTATTTGGATAACCTTCTTTAAATGATCAATTGAAACTCATAATATAATTAAATAGTCTGTTCATGTGACTTTAAAAGACTGATATATGTCAATAATCTCTGTTCTGACTGGCAGCCATGTACTGTGTCTCATTCAAAAAGCAGGCTAGGCTGAAACACTCTTTATAACTTCAACTCAAATGGGTGGTGCTAAACTGCTGTAGGCTGAGTTAAGGTGAGCCTAACAGCTATTCAGCTGAACGTAACAGAAAGTAAGCCTCCATAAAGGACTGACTCTGGAATAACCCAATGAAGTGATACCAAATGTACATGCTGGAAGTTTTGGTTAAGCTAAACACTAGAACTACACTGAAGCATTTAGTTTTAGCAATATAGTGCTGCTATAGAATGCCTACGGGGTGAATTCCAGGTTAATTTTTACTTTCTACTTATGTAAAGTGAATGTAATAAAGCTTTCAACATCACTCATTAAACTTGGTATCAGTTTCCTATCTCTTCCGAAGCTGGCTGTTCTAGAGTTGAATAATATGAGCTGGAAAAGGCCACAGGAGTGTCAGTGCTGGTGTGCATACCTCCATTAAAAACAAAAGCTTTGAATTTTACACTAACGCAGAAAATGACACACTGTAGTACTTTCGTTCTTGCTTTGTATATAACCTGAGAATAGGACGAATCTGATACTAAGTGTTCTGTGCAAGTGATTGCACAGATTATATAATGCGCATTTGATAGCAATGATTGCAGTTGCTGTAACATACAGTCTGAATGTATTTAATACATAGATCCATTAATATATATAAAAAGTGATGTTTTCAATCATATTTGTGTGTATGTGGCATATTTTAGAATCCTTTCATACACTGCACTGGTTTCATTTTGAAGCTGAAACTATCCATTCATAGCTCGTTATGTCGACAGCTGGCTTTGTGATTGGTTATTTTGGATGTCTTAGGTTCATGTGGTGTTCATATTTCAGGTTCACAAGAATTCATTCGGAAGTGGATCATGAATGGCCTGCTCAGGAAGGTTTTTCCCCCATATTTGGTAAGCTCTACACTCAAAAAATAGTTATTAAACTGTTGAATGTCACTGGAGTGGCAGCCTAAAGAGGATGTATTTGCTGTTCTTTGTTAGGGAACATATTTGTAACATATTCTCTCGCAGTTATACCTTCAAAATTCTACCTTGCACTAATAAACAACACGCACAGAGCAGATGCACCAGACTTTTGTTTAAAACAAGCCAAGTGTGAACACATCCTTAAAACTAAAGGTTCCTACAGTGCTGTACAGTACAGTACAGTATAGTACAGTACAGTATGATACAATACAGTACAATGCAGTGCAGTGTAGTACAGTAAAGTGTAGTATAGTACTACAGCTAGTATGAATTAACATTAATTTATTTGTATAATGGACATTGGCATAATTGATGAAGCATTAATTCCATGGGGACAGTGACAGGACCAACTCTATTAAGAATAAACTCAAACCCAAGACTCAAAAAGATAACCTCCTCTGATTACCACTGTATGGCAAAATTCTGATAGACAAATGGGAGTTTAATAATTATGATGGAGGTAAATGGGAGTAAACATTACAGAGAGACATTCAGAGCAGTCTCCTCATTGGGTCTCTCTCTTTTACTCTCTCTTTCACTCTCTCCATCTCTTGCTCGCTCTCTCTAGTTAGAGAAGCAGGCTGTAGATCCTAAAACTTTTCTGTCTCCACTCTTCTACTAGATTAAGGTCTGGACTTTGACAGAAATGTTGCAATGTGGAATGGCTTAGTCAGATTGAATCATTCTTTTAGATTTCTAACTGTTTTCAAGTGGTGTTTTTTTCCACAGGACCCACATTCCGTTGAGGCTCAGTTTAGGGATGGACGACTGTAGATGAACATACTCCAGTAGATTGTCTTGATAATATCCAGAACTCATAATTCCATCAAATGGTGGCAAACTCTTCTGGTCCAATAGCAACAAAATAGACCCAGTCCATGATTCTGCCATTATCAAAGTTAGGATGTGGTTTTTATATGGTTTTAATTTTGTGTTTAATTTTGCCTTCTCTTAACCGTAAAGATCTGTTTCAAATAATAAACATAATTCACAGAGCAGTTGCACCAGAGTTTAGTTTAAAAACAAACCTGCCAAGTGTTTACACATCCTCAAAAATAAAGGTTCCTACACAGTTCTTGGCTTGAATGTTTGATTGATATGCAACTCAGGCAATGCCCACTTCTTTAAATAACCATGCATACTTGGTTACAAAGCTATTAAAATGGTTCTTCTGTGTCAATTTATGGCACCTTCATTTTTAAGAGCACATAAAATTAGCTAGTATAAATACTATTAAGTACAGTTTATTTGTATAATAGACATTGGCATAATTGATAAAGCAGTTAATGAATAAGTCTAGGGGGGAAATTTGGCAGGACAAACTCTATTAAGAGTAAACCCATAAAGCCAAGACTCAAAAAGAGAACCTCTTCTGAATTCCACTCTATGACAAAATTCTGATAGACAAATGAGAGTGAGAGAGAGAATTATAATCGAGGTAATTGAGAGGAAACATTACAGAGAGGCATTCAGAGCAGTCTCCTCACTGAGTCTCTCTCTCTCTCTTTCTGTCACTCTCTCTGTCTCTTGCTCACTCTCTCTAGTTAGGGAAGCGGGCAGCAGATCCTAAATCGCTTGGACACTGTACACATTTGGCCTGAAAGCATTCAGCTGACTCCTCTTTCCTCTGCAAAACTCCAGTCCTCAATCAGCTCAGGCTCCATGCTTTAGGAGTTGCAACAGTGACTGGGTCAAAGTCTGGGCTGTCAGAGTGGCTTGAAATAATGGGCTGGTTTAAAAAGAAACAAGGGAGAAAATGGAGGATCCCTGTGGGAGAAATGGCTGAGTGTTCCTTTATCGAACCCGTCACCTCAAGCGTTTTTCATTTCAGATACAACCATATATGCCCTAATTATGCAGCTACACTCTTGAAATAGAGGTTCATCAACGACTCAAAAACAATGTTGAGAGATTCCATAGCAGATTTACTTTTGGCTCCCTAATAATTCCTGTTTGAAAAAGAAATAGATAATGTTAAGGTTCCTTACCAATTCAATTAAACTTAAATACAATGCATGACTCTTACACATGTTATTTACGAGATGACCACCATCCATGGTGTCTCAAAGAACCCAAAATTGGTTTTGGATCACACAAACTCTTTCTGGCACCTTGAAATGGCTAACAAACATGTGAACCACTGCTTGCAACCCCCTTGAGCAGCATTGATTTCAACCAACTGTTTCATGTAACTGTTGATCAGCCCTGCACTCTGACCTGAACCTTGGCCTAATCTTTCCTACAGAACTGCTTCAACTGTGTTATGTCGGCGAGCTTTCCTGCATGAACACCATACCTTCTGTTTTGTCTTCACATTTCTACTCGATTAAGGTCTGGACTTTGCAAATTGCAATTTTTTTTTTGTCAGATTTAACCATTCTTTGTAGTTTTTAAGTTCTGTTGTTTTGCTACAGGACCCACCTACTGTTAGAGCTCAGTTTATGGATAGATGCCTCAGAGTACTCCCATAGATTTTCAAGTCATAATTCCATTATGATTCAAATTATAATTCAAATTATGGCAAACTGTTCTGGTCCAGACCCAGCCTATGATGCAGCCACCACCATGTTTCAAAGTTAAGATGTGCTGTTTATGCTGGAATGCAGTGTTTTGTTTTGCCATAAAGACCTATTTTTCTTCTACTCATCCATATGGTCTTTAGGAAGCAGGCAGAGAATTTATTACTGGAGAGCAGTGACTTTCTCCATGCCATTATTTCATACAGACTATTAGTGTTCAGTATTCACCTGATGGTGGACTCATGAACACTGACGTTAGCCAGTGTAAGACAGGCCTGCAGACCCTTAGCTGCTACCCTGGGGCTCTTTGTGATCTTCCAGAATTTTACAATTTGTACAGTGTGTTCCTGATAGTGAAACAGTAAAGTCCAAACCCCTCAGAAATAGTTTCCCACCATATTGTACTTGGGCAAATACAATTCAAAGGTGAATCAGAGGTTTAATAAATGGATAATAACTATGTAAATGTGTGTTCTCTCTATTATTATTACTTAAATGACAAAAAGATAAAATGTGGATGTACAGTCCTTGAAAACACATTGAACTAGTACAGAAATCTTATAGTCTGTGAAGGTTCTTCAAACTTTAAAGTAAATGTGATTCTATGGCATCGCTCCAACCTTTTGAGCGCCTTTATTTGTAAGTGTGTGCACTGTAGGTAGAGGACAAATAAGAAGAGGATTCAGACCTAGGCTGAGATATTACCTCTGGCACAGAGAGAACAGACTCAAATAACAGCATAAGAATCTGTCTTTTCAGGCTCATATAGGACCTACACCAAGAGAACGGAGCTCCCGATTGACAATTACTGCCATAAAGAGCTACTTTTGAAGTTCAGATAGGTCTTCTACATCGGTGGCATGTTTTACAGAGCCATAACCACAACACCTCCAGTGATTTGTGGATTTAATGGCTCGATCAATTAGGATCGGTAATATGGGAAGCCTCCAATATGTCATTTTTATCTCAGCTGTCAGAAATGAGTGCTCCCTGCTCGGAATGAAATTACCAAGACCCCCTTTTTAAGAGGAGGAAAACACTTTGATCCTCAGCTTGGAGAACACGCAACACAAGCACAAAGGAGCCATTACACCCCTGCTTCTAATGCCACTTTATTCACAGTTTGCATACTCCTCCTTTTAATCTGGTAATTACATTCCACCAAATGTACCCATTTATTTCCATGATGAGATTTCTTCTCTGTCTCTCTCTCTCCCTGTCTCTCTCTTTCTCGTTCTCTTAAGGAAAACACTGGGCTGTGAACGCAAAACGTGCCGACTGCAATGGCGCCTATTCAGTAGGCGACATAAAAGGTGGGGGGTGGTGGGCAGAGAGAAGGGATGGGAAGGGGGTTGGGAAGCTATATGGCTGCCTCAACCATTTAAGGTTTGATTGGAGTGAGAGAGACGCAGAGGGGCCCGTTCGGAACGCTTCTCTGGTGGCATCTGTTTCAGACTGATTGCAGGAGACAGAGTCTAAGCTGGCTCTGGAGTGGGCGAAATTGCTTTACGCACTGAATAAGTGGAAACTCATCTTTTAAAAGTACTTTCTCCTTTACTGGCAGTACAGATTGCAACATTCAGTCATAGCATTTGATTTTTTTTTTCCGCAATAAAAGTCTCCCAGCCCTGCAAGATAATGCAATTCAAGTGGTACAGTGTATAATAATAAAAGTTTATTTATACAGCGCTTATCAGGCATGTCTTTAAAAGAGATTTAAAACAGAGTCATTTCAGCACTGAATGGGAGAGAATTTCACGATGGGGAGCTCTTACAGACAAAGGAAAGTATCACATTGTTATTATAAGCAGCCCTTTCTCCGGGGACAGAGGATACCAATTATGGAATTAAAGCTCTCGAAGCTCCATTCTACAGGGAAGAATGATATTTTCTGGAAGGAGTCAATACGTTTTTTTTTTTAAATCAGAACTGGCTGCGATGTTTCAATATAAGTATGTAATATGGATACACTGCAGAAGACATGCTGTACTCTAATATTTTATTCTGTTTACAAGGTCCTGTCACATATTTAGTCTACATTTAATAATAGTCTACTTTGCAGTGTCACTCTTAACAGGAACAAAAAAAAACAAAACAATTAAACGCGACTCTAAAACCTGGACTGGTATTTTTACCATATATTCAACACTTAACTGCTTATAAAATGAGTGAGAACATTTATACAATGCCCACCATAGACACCCACAGATAACAACTGTCTGCACTCGCCACAAGGTGCAGTATGTGGGCTTCTTTAACACACAAGGATCTTCTACAGCTTTTCAATCACCAACACATCTTTCCTGTTCATGTAACTTGGACAAGTCTTATAGAACTTCAGCAAAAGTCTTATTTGCTACCAAGAGAAATTGTACTACACCACCGCCATCACACAAAGTACCCCAAAACAACTGGTTTAGAGTCACTGCTCTAGAGTCTACTGTTTCAAATGTTAAATTAGTACCAATATAAGGGCAGTCTGGCCACTCGCAATTCATCCCAATGATCAAAAACATGACTGCAAATCGGCAGAGTGTGCTGAGGAGGCACGGAAAGGTTAAATAGTTTCTAACTGCTTTTTCAGGATCTTCCATTATTTTTTTACAGAGTATAAAAGAATATATTTCAATTAAAATGGACCTTTTTCAACAGCAAAAATCTTTTGGGCAGTAGCATTGCTGCTACTGAATGCTAATAGGTTGAATAACAGAGAAGGAAAACAGGGATAGTTTATATAACATTCTCATATTTCAAAATGTGTTAGAATTATCCAGAAGGCAAATTTTCATCTGCAGTCCACAGGAAGGACGGCATTAATGTTAAAACATTAGCTAACAATAACTTAATGACATGACCAGAACATCAATACTGTGTTATCCATATAAGAGTTCTAAACCGAAACTGAAATCGAATGTTTAGTAGCCTACAGCCTGTTATTTTTGTATTTTGTTTCGCAACAATTGTGTAAAAGAGGAACTTTAAAAAGCTATTTATTTCATTCTTAAAAACCCTGAAGGTTAAATTTGGTTACATTCTTCCATTCAGAACCATGATACAAATTCGAATTCAAATGGTCGAGTGAACCACAACAAACCTTGAAAGGCGGGGAACAACTCTAAATCAAAGCACCACATCATGAATCATTAAAAGCTAATTGACTGTTAATTGTTCTCCCTGGTGGAGAATTTTCCGCCTGCTAAATGCGAGCGAGTGAGTGTATTACAAGACATACAAAACACATGTGACTTATCCTAACAGTTACACTTTAGCAGGTATGCAAAAAAATAATAAATTTTTTATATATATATATATATATATATATATATATATATATATATATATATATATATATATATAATGTATAGTTTTAAATTAATAATTAATTAATCTAGTTATTTTGCCAAAAAAACAGTCACAACTACAGTTTCACTTAATATTGAATATAACTTTTGCCAACGTTCTGCCAACTTCGTAATACTTGCTGTACAAGAACTGCATGCCTCCATTTCAATATATCACCGTGCCACAATGCATGGAGCTGTGAATAAACAGTTGGTTGTACGTAATTAGAATTTTTAAAAAGAATTTTACAACAATGACAACAACAGAAGCTATAATGATACATGTTGGTCAATTATGACACTTAGTATTTACAGGTATTTGCTCCAGTCATACACCACAACACCTAATTCCACTAATTAGCTTCGTGCCTTTGTTAAGGAGGAGAGCTCATTAGCGAAAAAGCCAGTGTTTTGCCTGGTTAGAACAAATGCCTGTAGACATTCTACCTCTCCATTGTGGAGATCAAGGTCAAACCTCCTAGCACTTTATGGCGCAACACCGGAGTGTGCTGATAACACTGAGATAGATTACAATAATAATAGCTTTCTGACACATGGCCCTAAACCTAAAAGCACGGAAACTGAAACTCCTAAAAACTAAACAGAAATACTGCATTTTTATGAGTCCAATACAAAAAAAAAACAGAAAAATAAAAAGCTTGGTTTGTGAACCCAACCCAAAGTTCAAAATATTTATTTGTATTATCGCTGATAACGTTTTCAGGCTTACAGACTCTGTTTATGTAATAAACTACTTGATAGAAAAAGTGACAAACAATATATTTGGTAAGAAAATCAAGATTTATTTGGAATACAACCAAATCAATTTTAGTTGCTTTAAAAATGTCATTGAGCAGTTTGTGATTCTGAGCAAATGTATAATAATTTGTGTTTTTAGTATTAAATCCAACCACACATTCTTATAGAATTAAACAACAAAGTCCTGGTAAGAGAACTAACCAATGATACATCATAAAATGAACCCTTTTTTTGTAATATGAGAGATTGTAAATATAGCCTATGACAAACGGCTTTAATAAAGACATTTAAAAACTCCTTTGGTTGCTTAGAGACCTCCTCTAATGGGCAGAGGCATGTGTTTAAGAAGGGTGGGGATATCGGCAGCATTCCCACACTTCAACGGGAGCTGGGTCATCAATCAGAAGAAAAGGACAGTCATTGATTTTAGGACACCCCAGAGTGTTACCCCAGTTTAACTTGGGAAACTCACAGGTCCTTGGCTGTCAGCAGAATAAGTGGGCCACGCGTAATGGATTTAAGAGAGTCTCATCTGCGGCTGTAATATACCACAATGGGCTTCATTTGACTGTCTATTATTTGCAAGCAGGCATGCATTCTCAATAACCCAGAATTGATTCTTACACCTTCAAAGAGCATATAAGACTGCATAGTGAGCAGTAGATTAACACATGGGTACTGTATAGAACAGTCAAACAAAGCAGGTTCATGCATTGATATGTGCATGTTGCATATGTATATATATATATATATATATATATATATATATATATATATATATATATATACATACACACATTGTCAATTTTATCAGCTCCACTTACCATATAGGGGTGCTTTGTTGTACACCAATTACAGACTGTAGTTTATCTTATTCACTGAGTACATATTTAATCCCCTTTTGCCCTGTTCTGCAACAATCAGGACCCCCATGGCACCACCATAGAGCAGGTACTATTATGGCAATGGATCATTCTCAGCACTGCAGTGACACTGACATGGTGGTGGTATGTCAGTGTGTGTTGTGCTGGTATAAGTGGATCAGATACAGCAGTGCTGCTGGAGTTTTTAAACCCTGTCCACTAACCAGCAACATACAGCCAACAGTTTGAGCCTGTGACCACTGATGACGGACTAGAGAATGACCAACATAAACAATGCAGCAAGAGATGAGCTATCATTTCTGACTTTAGATCTACATGGTGGACCAACAAGGTAGGTGTGTATATTAAAGTGGACAGAGAGTGGACACAGTGTTTAAAACTCCAGCAGCACTGCTGTGTCTGATCTACTCATGCCGTCACAACACACACAAAAACATCACCACCGTGTCAATATCACTGCAGTACTGAGAGTGTTCCACCACCCAAATGATATCTACTCTGTGGGGGTCCTGAACTACAAAGTGCATCTGTATTGTAAATGAAGCTGACAAAATGTTGTGGCTGATCAGTCTATCTATATATATATAAACTGTGTATGTATGTATATGTATATATATATATACACACAGTTACAATGTAAACAATGTAAACCCAGAATCATGTCAAATAAATGGTCTGAGCATGTAACAGAAGACCTTCCACAAATAACAGCGGCGACATCCACGTCACAAGCCCTACTGCCCGGTTAATCTCTGCTTTTGATCGTCATTCAGCCTTTGCGATTCACATTCATGTAAGTGTGGCAACTCCTTGTTCAGTGAGAACAGACCTCTGCCCCCAAACAGCCCAATCAATAACATCACTTGAATGAACAACAAAAACAAATGCACAAACTAGCAGCACAAGCTTTCATGTCAACTAAAGGGAGGACTAAAATGACTGTTTTTAAAAATATACTGCTTATTATTTGGAGAACCCAGCTCCCATTATCTACAAAACAGCCAATGAGCCTCTTAACAAACATGGGAAAACATATAGAGACACCTTTCATTTATATAATTTTCTGTCAAAGAGGCCACAAAGAAGATTTTTCTGAGAAGATGAGAGTTTAGAAGTGCCATAAGTGCCTGTATATTGAAGTAGCCTAGTACCAGCAACTGAAAGACTAAAGAAATTACACATACCATTTAGTACATTTCAACTACATTTATTTCCTCACTTCAAGTAAAAACAAGGGCTGCATAAAAAAAAAAAAAAAAAACACAGAACGCTCTTGAAAAAAACTGCATCTTAAGTGTTTATTCATAGAAAAAGTGAATAAAACCTGTGGGAAGAGTAAACATATACGTCTCGGCTCATTCCTGCTCAAATAGTCAGTTTTTATCTATTTTTTTTTTTTGAGCATGTTATTCATTCTCTGACTCGCTTTCTTCTCCGACAGCTGCTTCTCGCTTCGTACCTCTCCTGTGCGCTCGCTGCGCTCCCGAATCTGCACAGATCTGATCTGATTGGCTGAGTGTTTTTGATGATCTTACAACGCAGGCGATTGGCCTGTGAGGTTATTGCTATGAACCTAGGGGGTGGATTCTTAATTATTTGTGTGTAGGGTTTTTTTTTTTTTGCAGATGCACTGAGCCACCACCAGGGGACACCGCGTATAAAAGGGACAGTACCAGAGGGAAGAGGGCGGTGCTTTGCTTTTGACGTGTTTCCGTGCGTTCCCGGTTCCCTGACGAGGTGTGCGGTGAAAGAGCTATCTTGGCTACTTGTTTGTGGTGATATAGTGTGAAATAGCTCTGTGGTTAATATTGTGTTGATTGAGATTATCATACAAAGTGCTATGTTTGTCCGGCTGACTTTCATTTTAACAGCCTGTACTTTAGGTTAAGTTTGTAGGAGATTATTTTGATTTATCAATGTTTTCTCCTGGTTTGCTTTGTTTAGGAAGTTAGGTCAGGCTTTGTATTTGGTTTTCTTTTTGTTGTTAGGTAAGTTTTTGTAAGGTTTAGTTTTCCCTTTAAACCCAAGTTAGCTTGGTTTGTTTATGATTTTGTTTTTGTTTCCTTTTCTCCCACTTCTCTTTTTCCTAATTTTCTACTTTAACTTATCAATTGAATTATGCAATGATTGCAATTGAATGGCGTTCTATTGGGGGAACTTGGAGGGCACAGAAATTTTCTTAATTATGTTATGGTCTGACCTAGACCAGGTCACAAAACCCGTATACCATAAACACTAGAACGTCTAGTTCGCAGCTTAAAATAAGCAACCAAAAATCAATTCGTTCTCAATAGTTTATTGTCGGCTTTGAGCAACAACTGGGTCCAGACCCGGACTGTGGTCCGCATATTAGTGACCTCTGGTTTAAACCACTCACTTGCATGTGTTAGAGGAAAGTCGAAGGTAACTGAGCTCAAAAGATTATTCAAAGATCTACAGATAATTGGACTTCATGCTTTATCAGGCCAAAAGCATTTAAACAGCACATGGACGCAGAACCCGACATTATTTAATCTGTTTGAGATTCCTGGGATCCTCTGAATCATGGTAGATCACGGGAAGCGAGTCTGGCTGTGAAACTGAAAGCTGTAATAAGGGTGAATGGTGGAAACACTTAATACTAAGAAACTAGAGTTTAATTGTTGAGGCTTCTGTAATTGTATGTTAAATATTTCTGACTTCTTTTTGACACAGAAAAATGATCAATTAGTTCCTAATGGCTGTTTTGACTGGCAATGAAAGAAATGACGTGTGGTCCCTGACATTCACACAATACCATTTTTTATTTGCTCTCACTTTTGGCTTCGAAATGAGTTGAAAACAACACCCCCACTCTTCCAGGGAACCAGTGGTCTTTAAAAAGTGCTCCAGGCATTTCTTCTGACCAAAATGTATCCACGGGAAATGCAAAGCAGTGATTAAAGGCTAGGAAAATGAGCTAGATGCAGATGGTAATGTGGGCATGCACTGTAAAAACACACATGAATTGTGATCTGAGTGTTCTCCTTATGGTAATACATTCCATCTTGGACATATATGAATGTGAGTCCAGTCTAAGTCTCTGCGCTCAGATCTGTCACAAGAGAAAAAAAAACGATCAGATCAGATTTGTGCCGCTTTAACCCAGTAATTTGAAGGCACCCTGTGCCTGTGAGTTGTTATTATTATCATTATTGTGTTCTTCTAACTTTAGGGGACTAAGGCTCTTGAGGTGAATAGCTGAATAAATAAGCCGAGTTTGAAAAGGTGAACGCTCAAATGCAGCTCCAGATATTTAAAATCTACAGGAAAACACCAACATACAGAAACGCTCATGCTCGGAATCTAACACATCATTTAGCTCAAACAGGAAACAGGGTAAATAACCTCTGGCATACTGCTGCATTTGTATTCCAAAAAGTTTGTTTGCATGTCCTTTTGTCTCTTTCCTCTCTCTCTCTTCTCTTTGATGAAGTGTAACTGGTTTCCTCTGGCAACGTGCTATTATTGGAGACAACCTGCACGCTGATCATGAAGATAAGGCACCATCTTTTGTCTTTTTGATGGTTGGGATGGCACACTTATTATATTGTGCTTGTTAGCGTTAAACATGCAGGTGGCGCGGTAAGCGAGGAGTAATGCATTCGTTTAGACAGGGATGCACCACAGCAGCTTTCACACAGACAACAACAATTGCTATAATATAGCTATAATAAGTTGGCAGTGCTGACCTATTGATAGAACACCTCATTTTCCAGAAACATAACAGATGAAAACAATACTGCTTTAAAATATTAAGACTAAATCATACAAATTTAATATTTTTTTTTGTGTGATCTCAAGATTGTTTTTTTGCTTTAACTTTTATTAAATCACAAGACAAACAAGTTGTGATGTTGAGATAATTATTTTTGTCACTTGAAGTCATGATCTCAAGGTAAAAGTCCAGAGGATTATGACTACCACATGGCCCTACTACACTGCCATAACTATGATCATACACAATTATAAGGTGCATGGAATTTACGCTTTTCCTAAAATTTACTGGCAGTTAATATGTTTTATAAATGTCGCCCCTCAACTGCTTCAGTCCCACTTCTGGCTCATAACTTAAGCAAACTAACCGGCATATCTCAATATAACAATAATAATAACTTCATTTCTGTATGTATGTATATATGTATGTATGCCTCTGTATATTGTCGCTGTCCAATGAAAAACAAGTATCTCAAAAATTGCTTTACAGGAGAGACCAAAAACATACTTTACTTTCAATGCAAGTCAGTGGAACCAGATTTTTTTCCAAGCTATTTTGGAGCACTTCTATTGATTCACTCATCATGAAATTTTCACACAATGTAAATGACCATGTTCAAATAATGTAGAAAACTCAAAATCAACAAAATTGGAGATGCATCTTTTTCACGATATATATTATATATATATATATAGACCAAAAAGGCAAAAAACCTTCTTTACTTGTAATGTAAGTAAATGGAACCAGAATTTCTGGACATACTGGACATATACGGACATATTTTTATTTTGACAACAGCGATATATATATATAAATAAATAAAACATAATACAAACAAAATACTTTCAACCTTATAAAGTTCAAATTACAAACATCAAACATATAAAGTCAGATGCTTTAACACTGATAACACAACAACTGAGATAGTGTTGAAGAATGAGAGGAGCCAGTGAGTCCTCAGCAAAACAAAGCCCCCTCTATATACTGCTGTTCATCTCCCCTCCTTCATCTCTGCAGGCAGAGGGTGGGCGTAATCTGCCAGCAGGTCAGGGAGGACAGACAGGCCACCGTCGATAAGGTCCAGCCTGCTCTGTGACTCAGAGTAGCTTGCAGGATGCCCTTGACTCCGGCCATACATCTACCTCCACTTTAATGTCACTTTACACACTGCCATCTGAGACGTTGTGTTTAAATGTGATTACCGCAACACCATCCATCTTGTGCAGCATCTAGTCAAACTGAAACCCATGATAGCTTGGACATCCCCAAAGATCGTTCTCATGGGCTTAACAGCCCATAAATCTTTTCCCATGCAGGTGGATGTTACTTTGAACAACCTCAGCTCCTATTCAAGGGGACAAATGATCAACATCACATCAGGTGATATATTCAGTTGTTGACCCTTTTTAGATTCCATTTTATCAATAATTTTAAAAACAGTTGTTAGTCTTGCAAGTTGCAGGTCTTTTAATATAATGCCATTTTTGACAGGAAACACAATGTGATAGTTACAATTACTTTAATATGCAACGAACATTATCTAACATAGTGGAAATTTGTTTGCTGAAAATTTGTATAATTCTAATAAAAGTCTTTGGAGATCTGAATGTGTGCACATGCTCGCTCAGAAAGTGTTGCAGTCCACCCAACAGTAAATGTAACCGTGTGTTTCTTTCATATAGAAATAGAAAACATAGTGGAAAGAAAGCTCCACCTGTGCATAACTACAGATGTTCTGTATATTTTGTAGACTATCTACAATCTGCAGAAGTCCCAAGGGAACATGATCATTTTTGATCATTTTTGATCATTTTTATAATTTTTCTGGCTAATGGTCAGAATGTGATCTCAAGATAACAAAAGGTTCCTCAAGCTCACAACTTATTTGTCTAGTGATCAGTTTATTTATTTAATGTTCCAAGTGTTCATTCAAAGTCTTGTTTTCTATGACCTTAAATTGTTATTTTAATTCTTATTTATTTACTTCCTGAACAAAAGTAGTTTGGTAAATAGTTTGCATAGTGAGTACATAAGGGTCAATTCTGACCCAGGTTGTGCATTAGAAGGGCAGTGACACAAAAATGATTTTTATTGAAAAAAAAAAAAGTTTAAACTGAAATCAGTTGAAATTTGTGATGATAAAAAACTATTTAGGCATTATTGAAAGCTTGAATGATGAAATAAATTTATCGCAAAGATATATAAAGTTAAAATTTTGACCCAGATTGTGCATCAAAGGTTAAAGAAAATAACTTCTGTTACCATGAATTCACCATGATCACAACGTCCTGCGCAGATGATTAAGGCTACCTCATGGCTTTTCTGGACTCCCATAATAATCTGAGAATACATTTAGAACACATATTGATAAATATGGGAAATAAACATGGGAAAAACTCAAAAACTTGATTTAAATTTGAATTAAACTGGTTTTCTCATTATTCTTCTGTTAATAACTTTCAAAAAGCTTCTCTTACAAAATTCTCAACATTATTTTGACTTATATCACCTGCTTCAGTCCCGCATCTGTCTCATAATCATACAAGCGAATACCTGTCATATCGCAGTATAAAAATTATGCAAATTTTACTATAAAGTGGGCAGATATAAAATGTAACTCAGAATTTCTGAATATTTATTTTTATTACATTACAGAAAACACTGTACACAATATACAAACTTCTAACCATTTACTAGAAATGTGGACCATGAAGCTTAATCCTAGTTCACATTTACATTTTTAAACAGAGTTTTCATCAAGTATACTCTTGCTTGAGGTAAGCTGTCAACTGGTACAATCACTATACTGCACGATTCCAGAAACGTAATTCACCACATGTTTGATTTGGGGAAAAATAGGACAACTGTAATACACAGATGACACTTGTTCATTGCTTGCTTGTTTTTGCCACCCTACACACCCGAGATATTCACTTACTATGTACATTCATCATACTGCACCTAAATGCTTACCTCTCAGAGGCATTATCAATAGGAGTCAAGGTTTTAGAAGCATACCAGTCCTGAGTAATGAGGGGAATCCCCGATAAATCTTCAGAACAGCAAAGCAATTACCTTACCATGTTCGTTCAGACAGCCAGTCATTTAAAAAATTATACAGATCAGATGGTTGAAGGAGATAAATATAGTGTGTGCCCATCTGTGCAATCACAGCCTTAGCATGCTACCTAGATTGTTCACTAAATGCCAAATCCATACTCCCTCCTCCAAAAAAAATAATCAAAAATTAATTTTTGGAGTTTATGCCATAGATTAACTACTTTAATGAATAGTTCTTTATTTTTTAATAATTAGGTATAACTTTATAAATGTGAAGCACTTTTAAGTTTTAAAAGCTGACCACAATATTTTAATATCAATATTTTTCCCTGCATCTCTACATCCAAGCCAAGAACCGTTCTGATGCCTTTACTATTAAAACCTTTACTTTGTAAATATGATTTTTACAGTTCCCTAAAGAATCACTGTATAGGTAGTTCTTGCATAACGTCGCTGTCCAATAAAAAACAAGTATTCCCAAAATGGCGACTTTACAAGAAAGGCCAAAACCTGTCTTTACTTTAAATGTAAGTAAATGGAACCAGAATTTTTTCCAAGTGATTTTGGAGCATTTCTATCTGCCCATTCATCATGAAATATCCACACAATATAAACAGCGACTGTTTTATTTAAATGAAATGGAAAAATAAAAATGGACAAAAATTGAGCTGTTTTTCTTTGGACTAGGACGATATGGGAGTGTGTGACTAATTGCCATATAAATAATTATGATTAACAAATACACCTTTGTTCATTTTCTGTGTCTGTTTAAGTATTATCGCAAAGTGACCAAACTAGCAGATCTTGCTCCGTAGTTGCTGATACTCTGTTGACAACCATAGTTAATGTGTATAAACCGGACTCAGCCAGTCATCCTGCTGTTTTCAGTGGGGACAAGGTGAGATCAATTGTGTCACCGCTGATCGGCTTCTTGTGCAGTGAATAATGGGAACGTATGAGACTGTGCAGGTGCCTTAATGACACAAGTCTCCAGTGTGCCATGTAAATAACGGGACTGTTTATATGAACTGCCTGGCAAAGTTTTGTGAACATGCTGAAAAGAATATAAATCAGCAGAACCATTCAGCAGAACACCACATGTTCAACACATAATGAGTTTTAGTTATGCCTTCCTCCATCAGTAGCTGTTTGCATCACACATATAGTGTGTAATAGAGGGCAAGCTGCACAAGGTATAAATAGGTTGTCGGGAGGTCCGGGACCCACTAATTAACCTTTTTGACCACCGAATGTCTCAAATCACAGAATTCTTGGGGTTTGGCAATCAGTGAAAATAAACGTATTGTGACTCTGCTGCTACTGAAGCTAGCATTATTGTTGTTGTAGTGAATGTAAGAGCAGCCAGCCAACACTGGAACCCCCACCCAGACTCCACAACTGATGAAGGACATCAACTCGAAACATTTTTTCGAGTGGTCCTTTGTAGAAAAACGTTTAACAAAGTAGCAGTAGTGACATATCTTAATACCCTGAAATAAATACCTCAACCCAAAACCTAATCCTGGCCCAAACCTTTTCAGGTTAACATCCACAGAACTTGGATCCTCAAAATAAATGGAAAACAACTCAATTTAGCAGATGATACTTTTTTTGTTTAGTGCAGTTAATTAAAAGTCTCTTGAATATCTTTTAAATGCATTCAGGTGCTTAATTACTGCCACATCATTGAAATATTGTTGTTATGGTAATGAGAGCCTGTGAGTGTTTATTTCATCTAAAAAGGACCACTCCAGATAAAAGTGTCACCACTACTGTAGTACTAGTCATAAGTCACATAATTTTCTGTAATTTGATGGATGACTGTTTATTTTAAAGCTCCAAAGTGATTGACAGGCCTGTGGATCAAATGACAGATGGTCCAGTCTCGCTAGAATAGGACAGGGCCATAAGGGTGATCTAAAATGACTCGGATGTGGCTTTATTTTTGGACTCAAGTCAGCCTGAAATGGACTGAAGAGAATGGAGAGCTTCTCTCAATGTAAACATGTGATTGCGGAAGCTTTAAGGAACAGCTGTGGTCAGGTCAGGTGCTCATGTAACAACCGTGACAGGCCTAGAGTGATTTCCGTCGATGATCTGGACATTTGTAATCAGCTCACTTGCACATTTCCGATCATATAATTGAAGAAACAACAGACTGAGTCTGAAGATAAAGTCTGAGCGGTCTTCCAAATCTAGTCCCTGAATCGCATACTGCATCTCCAACCTCTCTTGCGAATGTGTGTGGCAAACTTCAGCTGGCTGTGGAACAGCCCAGCTGCTAATAGTGCAGCTCAATAACCCAGAGTAAAGGCCTTCTGTTCCCTCCATATCTACCCAGCCAGACGCACCACTCGCACAAGAACACTTCCTTATCAAAAACCCACATTCTATCAGCGCCATACCCTCTCCCAGCAGGACCAAACTGCTCACATTTCCCCCCGCTTTTACAATCTGCTGCCGAGGACAGTTCCACTCTCGCACTCTAACAGACCCTGCTATTTATAAGGGACCGTCTGTTCACTAAGAGAGACATGGGTACACTCCTCTGGCTAATGAGCTTGGGATTTTACTAGTCAGGCATAGAAGCAACAGACTGCAAGCTGATAAAACGAAGTTTCTTGCTTACAGAGGCTAATTCTGCAGTCAACATGATACTCTGTTGCGTGGATAAAGGCATGTGACAAATTACATTAAAGTTAGTAATTTTTGTGCCACACACATACAGATCGACCATAACATTAGAGCCATCTCTTCGTATCTACATTAAGTTGTCATATTATCAGCTCCATTTACTATGCAGGTGGTTCTACACTTACTGTTTCTCTGTATACTTTGTAAGCCCCCGTTCAGCATGTTCAATAATCAGGACCGCCACAGATTGGATAATATTTGGGTGGCAGGTCATTCTCAGCACTACAGTGACACTAACGTGGTGGTGGTGTGTGAGCGTGTCTTGTGCTAGTACGAGTGGATCAGACATAGCAGCCCTCCTGGAGTTTTTAAACACTGTGTCCACTTACTGTCCACCCTAATAGCTGGACCCACCTTGTTGGTCTACCGTGTAGTGTCAGAGATGATAAGTTTCACAGAACACTGTTGTGCATGTTGGTGGGCTATTCTCAGTCCACTAAGGTGTTTAAAAACTCCAGCAGCAATGCTGTGTCTGATCCACTTACATCAGTGCAGCATACACTTACACATCACCATCATGTCAGTGCCACTGCAGTGCTTAGAATTATCAACACTGGTCAAAGTCTATATCTACTTCAAGAAGCACATACTTATTTATAGCTTTAGCCACACCCACTTTTAATCTGTAAGGAAAAACAAGTCACCAAGATTTGGGTTTTACTTTCCTTTGACTTTGTCCTTTCTGTCCACTGAGATTTAAAGACCATTTTGACTGGAAAAGAAATAAATAAAGGGCGGTCTCTGACTTGTGCATATGCAGCATGTATGCTCCTATCTATATATTAGTCTATCACACAGAAACATGAATGTCCTGTAGTTTTCACACCACATTTTCTAGCAGAGGTAAAAATAGACCGTCACAAAAGCTGATCCCGGAATCCAGCTTTATCCTGGCTCATATACAGGCGGTGACAGACTTGTCCACTCACTCTGCTTCTTGACTGACGCAATCTAGAATCGAATCGGAGGCAATCAAGCAGCAAAGCTTTGATAGAAAAACCAGCAGGTGGTGTGGCGAGTGCATGGAGTTTGTGCGAGGAGATCAAGTCTTACACACCATGTGACCTCAAAGTCGACACCAAGACTGAAAGCAGGCTCTGCCATTTTCACATATATACACACACAGACACCTCAGTTCGATGTGTTCGAAGTAACTAATCTTCACAGTGGATAAGCAAGGGGCAGACAGGGTGTTTCCCAAAGAAAGACACAGGGAGGGCCACCAAACTGGAATCATTCAATGGACAACTAGTAGTGACGGCCATGGCCTATGTACTGAACCTCAGGTTACTGGAAGCACAAGTTATCACACCCCATCTTTGGTTTGCAAATTGGTTTAATGAATTGATTGTTATTTTTATTCTTTCATTTTGACAGATTGATATTTATACTCAATGTGAAGAACAAACCGGAGTCTTCTTTCTGCTTCACTTGTTGTCTGTAGATTTCATTGAAACCTTAATAGCACTGTGTTTACAGCAGGTAGTGCAGGCATAACGCAGGTTTGAACCCAAAGGTTCTGTCATGAGTGGATCTGAGAACCAAACACTTGGTGTCAGAAATGGGATGTCGGACTAAGCGAATGGGTCCTGGCAAAGGTACTTGGGGTAAATGATTATATATTAGGTGAGGACATCAAGCATGAGGGTCCTTTCTCTTGATGGTGAAGAAATAGTAGAAGGAGATGGAGGAGCTCTTGGTTACAACTAAAATTATTTCCAGCAAGGAACTAAAGCTTTAAAGTTAGTGTCTTTTAATGGGTTATATCTTACATTGAGGGTGATATTAAGGCATTTACTATCTCTTTAAAAAGTAGTCCAGGCTGAAATATTTCTTATAACTTCAAAGAGAAATGCTAAACTGGTTCAGTCTGAATAGGCAGATCATTTAAATGTTTTAGCTTGGGCAGTTTGGCATCCTAGTTTCCATCTATGGACAGGAAGCTGAAAAAAATGTTTTCAAATGTGGATTTAAAAAAAGAAAATTGGGGGGGAAAAAAAACTAATTACAACAATACGGGTCCGTTAGATCACATTCGTTTAGGAGGAGCTCACCCTAAACTAAATTAAAGGCAGTCAATCACTGTGAAATTACATACTTTGAAATGTTGTTTTTCTTTTACATCATCAGATGTAAAATTTCACTTTTGCTTCTAGTTCTGCCACAGATAAGGCTATAATCCCTCAAAGCTTATTCACACACAGCTTCAACTTTGCAAAAGGCAACAACAGCATTCGTATACACCATGTAAAATGGAGCACTTGTGTCAGAAAAGAAAGGCCCAGATCACCAAGCTCCAGCATTTGATTGATGGATCGAGGTTGGAGTATTAGAGGGTCCAGGGCAGGACTGGGGCAGGCCAAGGGCCCTTAAAGCCCTGTTGAGCCCTGCTGACATGCCATTCATTATAGCAAGCTGAGCTGGCTGTAGCATGCACTGGCAGGACTACACAGTTTCTCACCGTGACCCAAGGGCCATCAACAGGCACTGCCATTCCTCTATGTAGACGGGCTCAATAATGTCTGACAGCTACACACAAACCTGACTGCTAAATCAATCGACTCTGGATAAGTTGTAATCATAGGCCTTTTTTCCACTGTAGAGCCAAATGATTCTTATGGCTGTACTGTGCTATTCCATGCTGGTGTGGGCTGGTCAGACTGATTACAGTTTCTTTTTCCATCTGCTGAGCTGATAAAACAGAACCAGAAGATGCTGAGGAAAACTGCACGGAAGAATGATTGCTAACAACCTAGTACCTACACACCACAAAACATGCTCGATTTCATCCGTCACTTCAGCAGCAGACTCTTGGCATGCTCTCAGATTCTTTATCCTCTCAATGAGTGTTATTTGAGCATCAGTTATTGAAACCAAGGCTGTATTATGGTGGGTTGCACCTGTAACTGGCTAACTACACTAGTACTAGTACAGTTTTATGTAGCCAAGCACCATTTAAACAAAATCATGTATTATCAACAACAAAACCATATATTATCAACATAAACATAGACCCGATCAATAAACGGCTATATCGCTACGTGATCTATGTCCAATCAGGTCTATGTGGAAATATCCCTAGAACAGTTAGCCTCCATGCTCAGAACTGATAAGCCTGCCGTTGGTTCAAAAGAGCCTATTTTATGTTTAACACAGCTTCAATGAACTATAACATTTAATCACAGAAAGGCCTAAACCTGAGAAAGAAAACAAAAATGGAGGCTCTACACAGTAAATGCAGTGTTTAAGGCAAAGAGGCAAAACAACTTAAAATGGCTGACTAGTCTGTAGTAGCAAGTATGCTAGCTAGCGAATTTAGCAGAAGTCTTACGTCTTAAATGACCAGAATCTGTAACTTCAGCTAGATTAGCTGACAACTTCAGCTCAATCAGCAGTTTCCTAGCTAGCATAATTGCAAATCAGACAAGCTAGCCAGTTGTTTGCTAGCCAGTTGTTTGAAGTTTCTTTGCCTGTTATTGTGCAGCTTGGGTTCCCATCTATGGTCAGCACAATCCTTATACATCCCTGTGCCCATTTCTAGGGTGTATTTACAAAAATAAATGTTGTCACAAGCTAATCTAGTGCCAGTATTTGTCAGTACAGTCTCTGTACATCTTTTTTAGGGTGGACATCAGGGAACGTGGGGTGAATTAACCTAATGTAATGATGGAGAGTCAAAAAGAGGTGATTCTTTGACTCCAGTTTAGGATGCTTGGATATGTGTTCCTTTTAGCCATCTTCTTATTTTAATTATTTTTTGACCTTAAATGATGCTATAGGCACATTTTGACACGTTCTGGCACCAAACAGAATTAATTGTCAGTTGTATTTGTTGCTTTAAACGTCTCTATTTACACTGTAGTGTTTATTGTAGAATTTCAGTTCTTTTACTTGGTGCTACTATAATATTTGCAGAGACTACACTGCACCACTCTGCTGTATTTGGCTAACTGTTCCAAATGTAAATATCACCAAGATGGCAAGAAAGAAATGAGTCATCTTCTAGTTTAAGAGATCCTTATTAAATCAGTCTTCATCACATTGTTAAAACAGAGGTATTCTTGACTATTTGGTTGTTTACAGTAATAGGTTTTATATTAATATGACACATAACACGGTGGGTAAACCATGTTTAAGAAGGTGTTCTCTTTACTGTATTCCTTAATCATGAGCTCAGGGGCTGTCTTGACTAAAATTAAGTGGAGTTGAGATGTCGATTCAATCGGTTCCAGCGATTGGAGTCAAGAGTCAGAGTCGACTCCATAAAACTTGGAGTCAGGCATTACTAGTTTCATCCTGCATTTCGCATTGAGCGACAGGAGCCAGTCAAATTAAACTATTATAAATAATTATCACAATTATTATTACCATAACTATTTTTTGCTTAATTTTTTAAAGGCTTATGGTCCTGATAACTCACTTCCTATGTGGACTGTAGTGTTTATTGCATAGTACTTTCACTTTGCACTACTGTAATATTTGCAGATACTACACTGCACCACTCAAATCTAAATATCACAAAGATGGCAACAAAGAAATGATTCATTTTTTATTTCTGGTGCCACGTATCCATGAACATCCTCAAGATTCCGAGATCTTTATTAAATCAGTTTTCATCACACTGTTGAAATAGGCGTATTCTTGACTATTTGGTTATTTACAGTTAGGCTCATATTAATATGACACATAACAAGATCCCATCTTTTGCACTTGACTATGTAAACTCCTGCACTCCACTGTCTTCAGTCTTTATTCTTACAAAAGAACAAAAGAGACACACAAATATGCAACCTAGGGCAGAAAAATCAGACAGTACAAGAAATATTACTCTGATGGAAGGAGCATAGACTGAGTTACTGTGACAACACGCCACTTTTTGTTAAGTTTCTCCTCTATATCTCTGCCCTGCACAGAGCAAATCTGTTAGCAGGCAAAGCAGATGATAATGATGATGGCAGTGGTGATAATTATGTTCATAATCATAATAAGGATGATAAAGATCATAAGCACAAGGCAGGTTAATTAAACCACAATTCCAAATTTGCATGTTTTTCTCGTCACTTCAGCATCGGACCTTTAACAAGCACTGCCTCGTGATCGGTTCAGCGCCGGTTCTGACTGGAGGCCTGACGGAAAATGATCAAAAGTGACCTTGAGGTCATTCAAACCGCACCACAAGGCTGCAGGTGTCGCATGACTTTTAGCCAGGTAATAAAAAATGGATTGCAATATGAATGGTATGTTTTATTGTAATTTTATAGGAATGGAAAAAGTAATGCATCAAATATATGAAAAACCATCATTTCTCTGATTTCAGGAGAAAATAATGGAAATTAACCAATAAACCTGTATGACAGTGCACCTCTTTTTCCCTCCTTATCTCTCTCTCTCTCTCTCTCTCTCTCTCTCTCTCTCTCTGTCTCACTTTCTCTGTCTGACCAATCTACACAGATGACTTAAAGACCTTGAAGCAATACCACTTCAAAGGGCTTGGTCAAATATTGACTATGGAAATTAAAATTATCTGATTTTTCTTCCGAACCAATTAGTCTCACTATCCCAACCACTAACGCCTTCCCATTGAACTTTCTGCAATACTTCATAAAGCAGCAGATTTATCTTTCATTGGGGCAATCATCTCTCCCAAAATGAGAGGGATCCCAACACGGACGCTGACCCTGACCATCAAGATTAAAATATGGCTGGTGTACTGCTAGGGATTAGCCTACCTTTCCAATGTAGTCACTGCTATCTCAGTTACTGCTAACTAAGAGCTGTAACACAGACAGAAAGGGTGACATTGAGTTTGAATCAAATGTCACAGTCCCCCATAGGAAAGCACCCCACAGGAAAGCACCCCACAGGAAAGCACCTCACAGGAAAGCAGTGTTGATATATAGAACAGAAAAATGTTTTTAACTTCTTAAATTGCAACATATCGTCTGTGTCTACAGAAACCAAGTATATCCAAAATGGCAACTTTACAAGAGAGGGGAAATTGTCTTTACCTCAAATGTTGTGTCACGCCTCCTGTCTATGTGCCCTTGTTTACGTCCGGTCCATGTGTTTCTGTTTTGTCACGTGCTCCCTGGTCCCGCCCGTCACACCTGTTTTCCATCGGCCCTGAGTTGTGTCTCCTGTTCCCTCTTGTTAATCTGTGTATATATACCCTGTGTTTGCAGTCTGTCTGGGTCCTTCGTTATTATGCTGTTAGTGTGTTTTACTGTCAGTGTGTTCATAGTTTCTTGTCTGTTTTGTTAATATGAATCGCATTAAACCTATCAGTCCTCATCTGCGTGTGTATCCGCTTCAGCCGTCTCACACACCGTGACATGTTGGAATAAGAATTTCTGTTGGTCTATTCATCATATAATTTCCACACAATGTAAACAGTAGCTGCTGCATTCAAATAAAGTAGAAAAATAACAATTTACAATAGATGTTTTGGTTTGGACAGCTACAGTATAAGCAGTCTGATATATTGAGCTATGTTAGGGTTAATAATAAATAATGAATCAAATAGAGATAGAATAATTTAAACAGTTACAACAAAATACTATATATAAAACATATTATCGCTGTCCAATAAAAAATTATGTATCTCCATTTTTGATTTTGAGTTTGTACATCATTTGAACATGCCAATAGTCTTTTATATTGTGTGAAAATTTCATGATCAATGGACCAATAAAAATGCTCCAAAATAGCTTGGGAGTAATTCTGGTTCTATTGACCTACTATTCTATTGACCTTGAAAGTGAGTAATGTTTTTGGTCTCTCCTGTAAAGTTGCAGTTGTTTTGTTTTTGATTGGACAGCAACGACATAAAAATATCTATAATACTTATAATTTTTATGATCTGAAATGATCTAAAATAAACTATTTAAAACAATTTAAAACTGCAGGGTGATTGTCTGTATCAAAGTTAGAGCAGTTACTTTTTACTTTTATATACTTTAGTATGTTTAAATCCACATCCTTATTTTTACTTTTGCCCTTATTGAGTACAATTTTGATACAAAAAAACTTTCACTTTGCAATTTGTAAGATTTCCTTTTCAAAGTTAACTGGAATTATCAGCAGTGTGAAGAAATAACTGTTTTAAATGGTATGTTCAAGACATTCATCTATAGTGTTGCAGCAATATCTGCTGAACATAGTATGCTTGGCCTGTCTCGTAATACCACTTTATACCCTAAGAGTCACTGTTGTGATGAGTCTGCCCTCAGTCCAACATGAGAGGATTAAGAAGTAGTGCTGCTGCCCCGACAGCATATTCTAATCTCTTGTTGATAATGTTGAAGGTGCTGCTCCAGCTTGGATCCTTTAAGGACAGTTAGCCAATGAAAGGAAGAGTTAACACAACATTGACGGAAGCTTTTGGCATGTGACCACCACTGCTTATCACTGATTATCACCACTGCGGCATGCCCTCAGCAAGAAACCATGTTCAGCAGCAAAAAGAAGTGATATAAAAAAAGAAAACAAGAATAACCATTGATGTTGCTGTCCATCACTGAAGATGCTTTCGGTGAGTAAATGGATGAAGGTTGAACTTTAAATGTTTCTTTAGGACTCTTAAGCAGTGAAGAGAGAGGAGGAGGAGGAAGTGTGCATTTCTTTGTTTCTTATGATGGGGTGACTACCACAATTTTTTATGGTGACGTCTTGGCCCCTATTTGCTCGGAGTATGAACAGATAGCATCATTTAACAAATTGCTGCTGTTTTTGTACCAAACCTAACAATGTTACCTAAAAATAACTTCTGAATAACAATCGAATACCATAATGTCATAATACATTTCCTTCTAGGCATAATTCCCAGCACTAGTGCAAAAATCCTTAATAAATAAAAGAAATAATACTTCTAAAAAACTGAGACATAACTTGGCTTTACCTTCCATGTGATTGAGTGGAGTGAGATGAGGCCCAAGGGGAGCACTGATGGCACGACTGTGACTAAATCACTCGACTAAAAAGCTAAAAAATTTGAGAATTACTTCCATTTCTACAAACCTTGAGAAAACAATCCTGGGAATCATGCTCAAGATTAAAAGTGCATGCAATGTAGCCAGATTTCCTGGCTGCATTGGAATGGATTTAAATGCAGTTAACTCAATCCCAACTTCACGTACTGAATGGATAAACTTTCTGCCACAGTGTTATAACTAACCCACACAACAGCGGGTAAACTAAGCTTTCATGATGATCACCTCAATCTCAGTCTCACGCAAGTGCTGTAGCTCTTTCCAGTACCACATAGGGTTCACAGTGTGAGGAGAACGTGAGCGAGTCAGGTAGCCATGTACATGCTTGGAGTACCTGCAATAGGAAACGCTGAACCCAGAGCTGACCTGAAACCTCAACCCCCAATTTTGCGGCTTTTCCTTTTATGAAAAGCAAAGTAGGGACATTGAGAAGAAAAAAAAAGAAAGGACTGGAATAATCTTTCCATCACTCTCGGCATGGATTGGTATTTTGATGAGGGGGACAGCATTAATCAGAATGCTGCTGAATATTTAATGTCACTGCCATTATGCTCTAATGTGTGCCTGACTACAGTCATTTAACGGAAATGTGAGACATTCATCAAAGCTCTGCGGTCATTCCTGCACTGCCATTTGTTTCCATGCAGTCCGAACAGGAATAACTCAGGGAACTGAATGACCCTTGAATTTCTTATGCTGGGTATGGCATAAGAACAATAAGGGTACCGTATATAGATTTGTTTCCACTACCTTTGTCACAGGCCAACAAATACAGATGATATGTCGAGCTGTTTCTTGGTCAGGACTTCTAGCAAAAAGGACAAGGGCAATAACATGGACTCAAGTTCTGGATATTTTAACACTCGGGAAACACTAACAAATTGAACACCATCCATTATTGGATCAAGATATCCACATATTAAGATTTTATTTGCATTTAATAGAACAACGTTTAGTGCATGTCAGTGTGCAGCCTACGCACAGAAGCATGAACGGAAAGAATCCAAACTGCAAATTTACATTGTTAAGCTCGATCCTGCATAAAAAACAAATTAGCCAAGACAATAAGGCTGAGCCAATTAATCTGCACAATCTCTCCTCAACTATTTACCTCGGCCTCGCGCTCCCATCAACTTATTCACTGAGCCCTGAGAATTAGCCAATTGTGGGCCCTGGAGGATGGAGCTTGGAGGAGAACTATCTCTATGGCACAGAGGGGGTTTTACAAGGCCAGCTGAATAGCTCTGCTGAAACTGATCAAGGGTATCACTTTCTGCTGTGCCGGAGCCGGCTGAGAGAAAGAAGAGAGGTCTGTGTTCAAACACAAGACAGTGGGAGACTTTCTCAGTCACGAATTCCCTCTGAACCTCCGACGCTTTAGCGAAAGTACTGTACAGCGCTAATTCGCAAGCCACACGGTGGGAATGAGAAAGAGATGCTATGTTTAGCAGATGTTTTGCTTTTAGCCCAGTAGTGTGTACTGCTCCAGGATCTACAGGATCTAGTCGTTACATAATGAGGCATTTTTTAATTATCTGGATCACGGCTTGAGTAAAATGACAGTCGACAAACCGAAGAAAAGAAAAAGAAAAGGATTAACCCTTGGAGGCTTTAAATGTTTATATGTGCAAATCATTCTGTTCAATTCATGTTCTGTGCCGACAGATTCGCTCTGCATTGCTTTTATGCAACGATTAAAACATAAAATTGTCAAGGATGTGGTTTCTTTCTGTAAAATGGGACTGTCTGTACAACTATAACTTCAAATAAATCATAATTAAATAAATTCCCTCGTTGACACCTCCGAACTGCTTGTTGCTAAGAAACAACTGATATCAAATTACTCAATTTTTTCACTATAGCTACAATAAAAAGCTTCACTGTAACATCACAGTGCACCATTGGGCACTAGTTACATTAGGGTAATTTACCAAATCACATTAACAGTAAAGAAGAGTAAAAAGAAAGAAGAGTACTGTTACTCCATTGTCACCTAAATCTTACTCCAAGGCAAAACTCTCTGGCCTGACTGTAAATATACATATTGTCACTGTTCAAAGAAAAAAAAAAATCTCCAAAAAAGCTAATTCACAGGAGAAAGCAAAAACATTCTTTACTTTTAATATAAGTTAATGTAAGTTAATGTAAAGAGATTTTACTTTAGTTCAACTTCAGAGCATTTCTATTGGACTATTCATAAAGAATTTCTCACACAATGTAAACAGCAGTGGGCTTTTTTTTTATAATGTGTCAACAGTTAAAAACTTTTTTTGGACAGAAATGACATGTAAACAACAACTGACTTACATTTTAGGAGATGAATATTTAAAAGTACAATTTAATAGTAGATAAATGCTCTAAATAATTCTAAGCTGCTGTGAACGGTGTGAGAATGTATGATTGGATAATAGTTGACAGTGGCGTCTCCCAGGCAAGGTTAACAATAGTGCTGTCGCTCTTATAGACTGGCCTTTCATACAAAATGGAAAATGGTGAACTAGTTGTCTGATTATTTGTCATTTTAAAACAAATGTTAGATAATAAGTATGTCATGAATATAGCACATCCAATATTTGAGAACTCACTACAGTTATATCCATAATATATAGCTAGCTAACTAACTGTTGGGCCGTTATTGTTATGTGTTGGCAAGGACAGTGTGGAGAACTTTCTCGTAAGCCTTACTGTGCATCATGATTGTAAAGTTTGTTTGCAAGGAAAACACTGTGAGTTGTGATATTAGTAGGGTAGCTGAGATAATACTCAGCTAATTTATTATTTTATTCTTACAATTAAGATAGACTGCTTGCTATCACACTGTTGTGAATAAAATGAATTGCTTATAGTAGCAACAGGTTGATAAAGAAAATAGGAAGAAATATCAAACCATAGTGTAAAAAAACATCATAAAGCATTGCTGGTAGATTTGGATGGGACTCAGAGCAGCACATGAGTCGTCATGTGCGGGAGCAGATGCAACATATTGCTAACTTTGGTCTATTTTGGCAGATCCAAGGTCACCTGTGCCAAATTTAGTCCCACCCAATTCAAAATGAACTAAAGAAAACAGCTGAAAAAGTCATGCTCATAATTTCTGAAAGAAAAGACCAACTGCACTCTTTCTGTGGCAGCTCATTGTACATTCGTTTACACCCTAGACCACTTCTTTTATCCTAGGAAACAAGGTACAGATATTTATTATGGCTGATCACCACATCTCCAGCTAGAGAACCCCGGCTAACTGCACTTTCTTATCACCTAATCAACTCTTAAGCAGTGAGGCAATAACACTAAATCAGAGATTTAGAAGCAAGCTAGTGCTCTTCCTTAACAGCCCGGCGAGCTTAAGACTAAGATAGCCCTTTTGAGTTGGGGACCTTTGGCTTACTGCTCGGAGCTCAGATCTCTGCTTACAAAGAGAGCTTTCTTCCTGCTCCCGGTGGCCTCTCCCACCCTTGTGCATGCAGCCACCGCATCAGAGGACAAACCATTCACCCACTGAATAAATAAAGCAAGAAATAGTGAGGGGAGAAAAAAAAAAGACTTGGCACAAGCTCGCCTGGGTAGAGAGATAACAGAAGAGAATCACAAGGGCATCAGAAGGAAAAGCCCTCTCTCCCAGTAGCAAAGATAGAGCCAGCCGTAAGGTGGCTTAGGTTGTGGAAGAGGACAGTACATTCTACATAAAAAGTTCCTTTCTGTCTCTGTTCTTCTTCCCACATTTATCTCCCGCTTGCAGCAAATAATTACTCCAGCAATAAATTAACGTGTCACTTGCATATCATTGCCGTCACATCAAAACCTTATAAAATAATTTAAAAACATCAGCTGCCCTTTACATTTAGTGAACATTTCATAAGGGAGGGACCAATAGACGTGGTCTAAAACTGACTGTAAAATCTTGTTACATTAACTTACATTAATTATTGCTTTTCACTTAGCCCATGCATACCATATATTAGGCCAGGGTTCTCAAATTGGGTGGGCTGAGATGGGCACCCATGGGCCAGTACTGCACCACTGCTTAGACATTTTTAAATATGTCAGATTATAAAATCTACTTTGACCACGTCTGTTGAAAGCTGCTAGATGTAATTAAGCATTAAGTATGCTAAACAGTCTTATCCACAAAGGGGTCTAAAAAAAACTTTGAAAACTGCAACGTAGGGGTGTGCCATATCATATCGTACACAATAAAATCGCCAACATTTTTGAATATCATGAATGATATTATACCCTGAAATATCACCCCACCCCTAATTATCACACCAGGTACTACTTTTTACTGTTTTTAGCAAAAGAAAAATTCACACTTTTTTCATTTCCCATTATATATCTACTAGAGACAGATTTTATCTGTCCAGTATCATTCACTTTACTTCAGTCCTGGATATATGGAGATATTTGGAGTGCATTATTTGGTATTGTGACATTGTGGATCAGTGACTTCTGTTACAATCTTATGAAAATTCTTGTATTTTTTAATATCTCAGTTAGGGGTGTGCCATATCATATCGGATGCAATACTAAAATTAAATTTGCATTTTGTTGCAGTAGTGTATTTGTGATTTTTTAAAAAAAGTTTTGTTATATCGCCAAGAGTATCGTTATGGCAAAAATACCATGAAATATTGCGATATTATTGTAGGGCCATATCGCCCACCCCTACTGTTAACAATGTTAACATAACCCTACTAACACAGCTGAACATCTGAGCTAAAAAACAGGAGACTTTTAAAGTAGGAACATAGTTCCTGGAATAAATGCACTGATGACTAAATTCTTATTGTGCACTTGTGCCAATAAGACCCATTGGCTGGCAAAATGTTTAAAGGCTATGGGTGCAAAAAATCTAAATCAAATCAAAATCAAAAGGTTAACTAATAGATGAATGATGGATGAAGGTAAGCAAAGAGGGTAAAGAGGGTGCCACAAAGTTAACAACCTCAAAAAATATGTATCTAATCCATTTCCTGGGCTTCTAGCGCGTATACATAATTATTTTCTAACCAATAGTAAGGCTGTCTATGGTAAGCTGTTCAGTTCTGTGGATGCAGCAATTTGGCCATTTCTTGCCTGAAGGTTCACTTCATCCTATGTAGATATGAACACTCATTCGGCATACAGGATAAGCCTGAAATGTTAATTTCTTATGCATTTCGTTTATTATGTTGTGGCTAAAAATGCACACCGACACTGCAAAATATAAACAAGGTTGAAAGCTGATATTAAGGAAGAATATTCAAGCTCAAGTTGGGTATTGGTCATTTCCAGTGGACATATGCCTTCAGAGTCAAACATGCAACCAACAGAGCGTAAAATTATTCAGTTGTTCTGAGGTGGAAAGATTTAATGCTTTGGCAAGGTTTAAGTTCACACTGATCTGCAGCCAGCTCCTTTCTCCATGTGACAAGGTCCAAACTGATGGTGTTGATGATATGACTGACCAACCAAAACAAACACACATATACTACAACTCTGAAAATGACTCACTGTTTTGCAATTCTGCATACTTTCTTTTTTTCCACTGTGTGATTGCAACTGGACACTTATAAAATAATAAAATTCTGAATAAGTGCTGAGCTTTTGGTTACTGCAGCTATACAGGCCGCTTTCAAATGCAGTTTTTGGCTGAACTGAAAAAGTGCCTTTGAGAAAATACAATGGTCAGACAGTTTACCCCAAATATAAATCAATATAGTTTCAGGCCAAACTGCCCAGCTCCCTTGGGTCTTTCCTTCAAGTCTCTTTCTTCTCTTTCTTTCTTACCCACAATACAAACACAGAAAATAAAGTGTTTTTCAAGTGACCAGGAATAAAAACTAATTCAAAATGAACCAATGCATTTTAGAGCAAGGGAAAGAACGAAGGTCAGCCTTAAGTCGATCTATAGCAGTCATGGAGGAGCTCGTACAGCATGACAGAAGAGCCTCTGCCTTATGATTTACCAAACTGTAAACTGACAGTGTGTTTATTTTTATATGACAATAACAGGGGCCATACATTTAGATACTAGTATTGGAAATAACCTTACATATAAATACTAGTATTGGCAGTGTATTGGCAAGAACCTGGCGATACAATATATATTGTGATACAGCTGTCATGATTCAATGTATCACAAAGTGATATACTGTGATTTTTCAAATCCTTCTTTGAAAACACATCACTATATGAACAGAATTGCCAATGCTTACAATAGAATTGCACCCTTGTGCTGCTTGTTAATGTTGGAGTTAAGCTGAAAATGGATTACAACACTGCTATCTAGTGGTCAGAGGCTGAAACGCAACACAAAATGATTCACTGTCTGCCAGAATCAGTGTATCAATACTGTGTTTTTGAGAATTGATACAGTATCAATAAACATAATATCCCAATATTCAATATTTTAATATTTACTAACACCCCTAATAGATACAGTATATTATAGTTGTTTGTAACTTGTTTGTATGTATAATCCACTTTTTTCATATTTGTGTGGGTTTGTCCACCTAAAACCAGTCATAATTCATTTTACATCATCATTTTCCACTCTCAATTTATCAGTTTAATCAAACACACCGTTTTGGTGACTGTGCCCTTGAGATGCTTGTATGTTAATGAGCTCTCTTCTGATTGGCTTCCATCTACTGTACCTCATTCAAAAGGGACTGAAACATTCCTTTTTAATGCCAACAGGGCCAAACTGCTGGAAATATATATGTAAATATATATGCAAAGGCCCTGGTTTTCATTTTTGACATAAACAAAAACAGTGAATTCGAAATGGGCTTCCACATACAGACTGAAGCAATGCACCATCAAAATTACTTTTGGCAATATTTTTCATTTTAGGTTATTATGACCTCAAAGTGATAAACTGACTCAAATAATTGCAAGAAAAAACCATGTTTGTATTCTCATAAAAGTGTCAACAACATCACCAGGCATTCACAGCTGGGGAGTGCTTAAACACATGTGCAAAACTGGTATCTTATCTTCAGATGGTAGTTTCTGTCTGATGTTACTTGGAAAGCAAAATGTTGTAATCAGGGCTTTAAAAAAGTTAATTCCTAATGAAAAAAATCTATATGAAAATTGTATGTATTTGAAGGTTCAGTATAACAGTAAAGTAAGCTAGGCTATGCATAACAGTCAGGAATTACAAAGATAGCCTTCGATAGAAAACACTGGGTTACCAGGCAGACGATACATACGAGTTGAAGAGGCAATAAAAGTCAGATGAAAACAAATCACATTTGGACTTGGATGGTCTGAGTAGACATTTTTTTTTATCGGTTTATTATGTGTAACTGGTTCCTCACTTTGCACCCGGTTCAACAGGCTATCACTTTGCATTTCCAATAAGGTTTCATTCCAGGTAGCAGCTGGTGCTCAGTTAGGTGTGAAGCAGAAATGCAAGTGAGATGCAATTGAGACATATCACCTTTAATGTGCTCAAACAAATTTGCGTCTTTAACTGTACTTGATGTCTCAGCTTCCTTTTCAATTTAAAGCTTAAAAAAACTTTCAGTAAAAGCTGTAGAATTCTATAGTGTTTATAGTAATCTTCTCAAGGTTACTAACAAAATATATTATTTGTGTGCACGTACATGCAAGTGCCACACCAACTTTATACAGCACATTTACTACAAAAAGGCATGTGTGCAGAATCACTAGAGGGTTCGGAATGCCTAAATGCATTGTTCTGTAATCAGTAAAACACCCAAATTATAAACTTTAAAGAAACTACAGTATTATTATGGGCTACTGGATATTGCAATATTATGGCATGCAATAAAAAAAGATATGAATGGTATTTAAATTCATCCCAGTGTCAGTATATAATATATATATATATATATATATATATATATATATATATATATATATATATATATATATATATATATATATATATAAATATATATATATGTATGTGTGTGTGTGTATATATATATATATATATATATATATATATATATATATATATATATATATATATATATATATATAGATAGATAGATAGATAGTATGATGGATTCAGGGTAGTTTTTTGCAGTATGTGCATTCTTAAAGCTGCAAGTGACAAAAGATAATACTTTATCATCCTGTTACATGCCATTTTAGTTTATGAGCCTTCAGCTAGAGCTAAATAACACCAACCCAGCTATGCATGCTTTTGCTTTTGAAAGATAATGGAAAATAATGTGCACGTCTGCAACATGCTGGGTAGATTACCCATCATAAAGCAGATCCATGAGCAATCATTTCTACACAGCTGTGTTAGCACATTTCTTTTGTAGTATGTTCCTTAAAAAAATAATAATAATATCATGGCATTTGAAATCTTTTGTGTGGCATTCCCAGCGGGTACAGTTTTGGAACCGTGCTGTGAGCTGATTGAGGAGATAAATGTAAACACACTGTTTTTCGTGACATCACAATGAACATAAAACTTGGTTCATACTTAGTCTACACATGCATATACGGATATATCTGAATAAGGTGGAGAAAAAATTAAATTATATATATATATATATATATATATATATATATATATATATATATATATATATATATATATATATGAAAGAAAGAAAATATTTTTCATGAGAGAAAAGATTTTTGAAAGTGATCTGCTGGGTGGAGTTTTCTGAAAACTTTTCATGTGGACAAGCAATATGCAGCTGTTCTAAAATGCTGACACGTCAGCTTGAGTTCAGCTCACTCTTTATTGTTGTTATCTCTTAAGGAGAAAACTGATTTGCAAGCAATCATATTCTTCCATCCACAGTATACAACAATAAAAAACACATTAAATACAAGTAAGGTTCTAAAACAAAACAATACAGAGACACATTCAAAAAACAGGACAGAGAGAGTGCACAGCACATACCTAATAGTATGTGGAATCTAGCTGCATTAAAGTGCACTCGCAAATACACACAAGCCTAAAGTCATCATGCCCAACGCCACATAGGATCTAAAGGGATGTAAAGCCCCCCCAGCGTTGGGGTGTGGACAAGGCCATCGATTCCACATATAAATCATATGGACTGGGAACGTACAATCGGAGTAAGAATGTTTATAAATGACATTAAACTCTTATCTTCAGAAAAAGTGACTAAATACTGGGTTTAGACTGATTATGCTGTGTGCAAAATTGGGCTTGGGTTTATTTTCTACTGAGAGATTTTTTATTTAAAGGCAAATGTCTGATTATATGTTATGCCCACTTATGCACTCTCTCACATATTTCTTTACTCACACATTTACTAGTTTATAGTCTAATCATTAGGAATGCACCAATACCACTACTCCTCCAACACTGATCCCTGATCCTGTACTATATACATATACTACCAGTCAATTGTTTTAGAACACTAACAGTTCACAGTTTGAAATCACTACAGTTCTAAAACATTTGACTGGTAGTGATCTAAAACATTTGATCACTAGTATTGTAATATATATATTACAGCTGTGTATTGGCAAGAACCTGGCGATACAATACATATTGTGATACAGCGGTAACGATTCAATATATTGTGATTTTTCAAAGCGTACTATTATAACACACCACTATATGAACAGGTTTGTCAATGCTTACAATAGCATTGCACCCTTGTGCTGCTTGTTAATGTTGGAGTGGAGCTGAAAATGGATTACAACACTGCCATCTAGTAGTCAGAAGTTTAAACACAACACACGATGATTCACTGTCTGTCAGGAATCTGTGTATCCATACTCTGTTTTTGAGAATCGATAGCGTATCACCAAACACAATATCCCAATATTCGATATTATCAATATTTTCTTAATATATCTTGGATTATATGTATCAGATGAATAGTTTTTGTTCATTGTACAAAACATTATATATAAGGAACAATATATAAATAAATAAACCTGTGGTGTGTATGTATGCAACCATTAGCTTCATTCGTCTCATACGTCTGTCTTGTTCACTCATGCTGACATCACTGTCATCAGAGCATTTAATAAATATTACTGTTGTTCATGCTGTCAGCAGCAGAAACTACCAGCTTTTTTCAAGGTTGGTTCAAGAAGCAACTGCTCAGTAATACAGCTGAGCAATAAATGTGCTCCCTAGGTGGGGTTAGTGGACAAGCCTGGCTAGCAAGATGCCACACTAGCAAAAAGAAAGAAAGAAAAAGTCCACAAGCTACACAATCTAGAGGAACATTAACTCAGACTGTATATGACTACATGTTTAAAGATTTAAATAAGGCTGTCTCAGCCATTGAGTTAAGTGGCTCCCATTAGCATGTTTTTTTCTGCATGAAATACTGGCAATACACATTTTGCCATGAGCATTTTTACTGCTGCTTGTCATCCTGCACCACTGACATGCTGTTAAGCTCTGTCTACTGGCACATATGCATGCATCAATGCATGTGCACATCAGAAATTGCTTTGTGGTGTCAATCTTCGTTATACCTTCGATACCTCGTTAAGTGGCAGATATGGTATTGGTCTCGGTGTAACACAGTGTGCCCTTAAACCAAAACCGGTAAAAGTTTAGCAGTGCATCAGTCACTGTTACAACACAGATGGGTATTAAAATGTTTCTTTACATAACAGCAGAAGCAAGAGACACTCTTGGGGCTTACAGGTGAGCAAGCAGGCAGACAGCAACTTAATTCTGTTGGTAGATTACAAATGGCAGTTTATCCCAGTATCACATTTTCTGCTGATCAACTCAAGCGCTAAACAAATCAAAGGTCTGGAAAACCATAGGTTCAGACTCAGCTTGATTTCAGGTTTTAAATTTAGCAGCACTGGCCAGGCTTGGTCAGTTCAAGTCTCAAAGGTATGCGGTCATAATTAGGCAAAATTATCATCCCCTAGTTCTCCATGATGTGAGTGCTTAAGGGAGCTTGAAAGCTCACACTTCCAGTTCTATTGAGGGCCAATAAATGCAGATGGTGGTGGCCGAGTAACGTAGCCATGAGTAAAACGTGTACTACTTTTTCCACAGTGTCACACTGTTTGCTCAATCTTCCCCTTTTTCCTTACAAAACCACTACAGGTCAAATGACAGCCAACTTTAATTGAATCCTTGTATTTCTGTCCTATACGTAATGAACTGACTAGCAGACCATGGCAAAACCCTTGTTCCCCTCGGTGGGAAAAAAAGAGGCAAAGTTTCATGACAGCTGCTTGATGCAGAATTTCACTCCGTTCATCTATTAAGAGCAAGTGAGTGTATGTGTGTGTGAGAGAGACTGAAGTGAGCAAAAGGAAAAAGACAGAAAGAGAACAGGAGAGAGAGCAAGACAAGCCAAAATTTCCTTCAGCTTCCCTCTGCTGAAACGTTTGCATATAGATGGCTAAACTTGCTAATCCAGCTAATTCCGATATACTTGCAATTACAAAAGGAAACGTTTCTATTAAGGTGGTTCAGAGAGAAAAAGAGAAGCTTGGTTTTCTAGTACTTCAATCAATCATGAATACCAGCAATATCTTCACAAGTGGGTTTTAAATCACACAGCATATTAGCATGATTACTTTTTTTCCTTAGACTGATCATCATGCCAGTTGAATGCTGTTTCACACTTTTAGAAGAAGTCCAATTAAAAAGTCTCCAATTCTTTTCTTCATGGAGGAGAGTGTGAATAACCTGAAGCAATATGCAATGCTATGGATAATCAACATTGCTAATTCTAAGGTACCTTAGAACTAAATTAACATGCAACACTCTCTAGCCAGCAACTGAATTGCACCAAGCATTTTTCAATGTCATTTTAGATTCCATTTTCATATAATAGAGGCCAGTTTCATACACAAATGACCCTGCATTATGAGTACCTATTAAACTGCATTATATAAAATTATAATAACACATTATGTGGACACAGAAAATAATAAAATCTTTATGGAATATGAAACATATACATCCAAAGATTTTAGTCGAAAAATACTATTGACTAACTGACTCTTAGTTCAATCTCCCAGCAGCAGTACCTGACCCCAATAATGCTCTAATATTCTTGCATCTTTGTTGCTTGCATCATTTTGATGAGGAAACATCAGTAACATTACTATACAGGGGCCATATAACAGATATATGCTATGTCACTATGGCATCTTCAGTTGGGACTTACCATAAGACAGATGCCATTACAGAACAACAGTTCCTAAATTCTTATCATATCCGTATAACTGCAGATCCCATAACAGTAGAAACATCCTAACTAGACAAAAATTCTAAACACTATCCTGACTTTATGAAAACCCAGGGGTGTCTTACTTTCTGACAGGCAGTAGTTCACTATTACTACCATAACGACCTTACATTTATCCACATTACAAACAATGCTTTCACTGGTGATTTTTTTTGTACTAACAGCATTAAAAAAAAACAAGATCTCCAGCATCCCTTTTTATAACTTTGTGTGTTAATCTTTTTAAGCACTCTTCTAATAAAATATTCATCTGTGGCAGTGAATATTGAGGAAACTCCACTGAACGTTTGTCTGTTTATTAGAAGAAATAACTTTATTTTTATTTAAAATAATAATATTTTTTATTTTTAATTATAAAAAAGAAAAAAGTTTACTTTCATTTTATTTACTTCAATTTATATTATTATACTTTATATACTTTGTATATATTTATTTTTGTTATTTCTTTATTTTGTTATCTTTATCTATTGGTGAATGTTGGAACAGCAACGTAAGAATTTTATTGTACAGTGTAATTGTCTGATTCTGCTGTGCATATGACAATAAAACTTTTGAATCTTGAATAACATGTCTGGGAAAAAGAAACTGAAACTGTAGAGTGGTGACATAATAATCCTTTGTCACAATATCTAAAACTTTTTAGACCTTTTTAAAACTTTTTAAACAGTTTAGACCTTTATACATTGGTAGCAGACACTGCCTGGCTAACTACCCTATGTTTTTTTGTGTACAGTATTTTAAATATGTATGCATGTACAGCCAGTTACTGGACACCTGATGTAAGAGTCAAGTGACAATCTCATTTGGGTTGTCTAGGATATTTTAAGTTGAGTGAAGATGATGTAAGATAAGATAAATACCCCATATTCATTAAAAAATTGTTACATTTAGACCAGTCAGATTAAGACAGATAGGATCATAAAGATACTATAAAGGAGAGCTGCGGGAGACACAGTACTACTCTTGCCCGTCTTGGTGGGTGAAATCCATAATCTAACTGCATTATATTGTCGGAAATAAAGAACAGCATATACCGCTCACATTCACTTCTCATTTGGGCTGATTCAGCCCCATCTCCTCTATTTGTTTGGTTACTCTCTAAAGGGATGCATCAACGGTGGCTCAGTTGCTACGATTGAGAGCAATTTACCAAGCAGTTGACACAAACAATGATTGCTTTGTATCTTGTGTCAACACATTGAAAGCTTCAGACCTGAAACTGCCTGACGCCATTACTACCACGGGGGTTGGGGGATGTACTGAATATCTGTGATGGTTTGTTTTTGGAGATTTTTTTGGAGAGTTGTAGATTTTTTTGATGTGAGTGAGTTTCATGAAGATGCTCCCTAGAACTTTTGGCACTACTGTCTAGGCACCTCACAATTTAGTTTCAGATGCCAAGATGCAAATACTATATCTATAACCCTAAAGCAGAGGTAATTAATTAGAATTCAGTAAGGTAGATTTCTGAGGAAATTTCCTCAGGCCAAGGTCTGGACCATCGTAATATCTAACATGTGTTATGATTCAGTAGTGTATCCTGTATGCTGAAGTAGCCTAGTATCAGCATCTTATACCATCAGCTACTGAAAGACTTAACAAATTACAAATATCGTTCAGTATATTTCAACAACAGACTGCTGCTTCTCACTTCATACCTCGCCTGTGTGAGCCGCACTTCCAAATCTGCACAGAGCTGATTGGCTGAGTGCTCTTGGTGATCTTACAGTGCACACGACTAGTCTGTGAGTTTACTGTGCCACAAAGCCCGTAAAAGTTCCGCCGCTTGAAATAAACAGTGTCGAAATTAAATCCTTTTCAATAGTTTATTGAACCCGGACCACACTGTCCTCTGCGTTCTTGTGTAATCCACAAGAACTGTCAGCTTTGTGGAATCTGAATGCAGCCTAAACCATCTAAATCTTATGATTTAATCTTAACACACTTCTATTTGTTCTGTCTTATACATTGTATACTGTACATGGTGATTGGTCTTCAACAGAAGTTCCACAAGCAACAACATTAAGTAAAATGATGAAAACCGTAAAAAAAAAAAATAAAAAATAATGCCAAGTAACACAACTTTTTTAACTGCAATATGTTATTGCAACATGCATTCATGAGCTTTGGTTTGTGGGGGCTCATGAATGTGCTTTCCTTTTAAAAGACTCTGAACCTTTGAACTAATAGCAACCCCTGTTAGAGAAACTTTAGTGGTCCAAGCCACCCCCTTGCGCTTTACGTATAATACATACATACATACACACACACACACACACATATATATATATATATATATATATATATATATATATATATATATATATATATATATATATATATATATATATATATATATAAACAGCTCCTTGTCTCTGTTTTGTTATTGTGTGTTTTAAGACAAATAAAACACACAAGAAGATAAATAAGCTCTGTTCTGACTGACTCTCCGGTATTGTGCCTCATTTAGAAAAGCACTTAGAGCTGAAATTTTCCTTAGAAATTCAGTGTGAGCGGACAGTGTGTGCTAAACTTCTAAATAAGTGGATATATGTTAATTTTGCAGTATAGCTTCCATATATGGACTACATGGACTGAGAGGTGAGTAGTAAATCTTGAAACAATGTTTACATACTACTTCAGAGGAAAATTCTGTTTTTCCATGATATGGGCCCTTCTCAATTCTCAATATTACTATAATGGCCTGGTAGTATGGATTAGCCTGGTTAGCAATCTTCTGAGCTGGTTGTAGATATGATTACTAGAGTTTCGGGCCTTTTACCTCATGTACATGGGCTGCAGCAAAGAATCTTACATTAGAATATCAGCTCATATTCTCCACCTAGGAACAGATTATTTCTGTAATTTTTAATTAGCACCTTTATTTTTATGAATATAAAATAGTATTTTTTTATATTAACCCAAGAAAAAATCAACCAGGAACATTCTTCGCTCTCTAACACAGGCGTTCCCACTTGCTCTATGCTACAAAATATATTCATTTTCTCATTACTGCCTGCTGTCTGCTTCGCAATTCTTTAAAGCAAGAACTTCTCAGTAAAGCAGCAAAACATCTAACCAGGGGTTACTGGACTAAGATCAAAGCAACGGAAAAAATGGCAAAGCAATTGTATTATGCTATCGAAAAAAGGCATAGCAGTCTCTGAATAAAGGCAAACTAAGTCACAGAAAATTAGGCAGGAAGTTTTATTTGTGGTGTAGGGATATTAGCATGCCGGCAACGTTTGTCATCTCGCTTTTCTTTTTTTTTAATAGCCACTTCTGAAATATTTAGAGAAAGGAGTTGAGTGCATTATAAAGCAGAGAGCGATGTGCCCGAGGATGTTTAGGGCAATATTAAAAAATGTGAATAAATAAATAAATGTGAGATGTCAGCGTAGAGGCATCGGGGTAGCTGTCAGGAAGCTTGCACTAGACTCTAATTAATTCCGGGGCTTTCAGGAAAGATTTCATAGCGGAGGAAGAAATGGCAAGAGTGTCCTCTGTATGCTCTCCCACTCCTGTACTCTATCTTACGATCACACAGTTTTTTTTTCTTCTTTCTCTCACGCACAAACACACATTCTCAGTGCTTCCTGAGCGACCTTCATGCACATCTGTAGATGCATCACCAGAGCTCTGCACTTATCATTAAGTCTGTGCTGATAGGTCAACCACGCAGGGCATGTTGAGCAATGCTGGCATCTAAATATGGACTTACGCTTTTACTACACTGAACAGAAGCTGAATCTGAAAAATGCTGTGACCTTTCAAATGTGACACCTTACAAAAAGTTCAACCCTGATCGTAACTTGCTTATGCACAGACAATCAAAGTTGCTAAATCTTTTTATTTCTAACCATCACATATTCCATTCCAAGCTGGAAGGTCAAGTGGTGTTTAAAGATAGTTTGCAATCTCTAAACTATACGATGGTTTGCTCTAGAAAAGTTTTGTTTACTTTGTTTACATGCACATCATGGTTTCAGTCCAGTATTAGGCAAAGACTGCAAGCCAGGTATAACTCAACTCAACTCAACTCAACTCAACTTTGTCATTATACATGTATGGGGGCGTACACAGTACAAATTGAGTTGCTTTCAACATATCATGCTTTGTTGCACGGTGTGTGTCCCACCATTAAAACAATGATTTTGAAGTTTTAAATGCTGTGCAACATGATATGGTGTGTCCAGTGTGCGGTGACCTTTACACTGGCCTTCTCCAGCATGACGAGAGAGAGAGAGAGAGAGAGAGAGAGAGAGAGAGAGAGAGAGAGAGAGAAAGTTGCATGGCTTCTGAGAGAGATCTTAGGCTAAAGACTTAACTGTGCGCTAAAAGAAGTCAGATACGTTTAGTTTGAAGAGGTTTTGGTTCTTAAATGTGTGAATTAAAAGCCTCATGTTGCACCTACACTGGTTCCTCTCTGTGTGTGTCTCTGGTCTTCCCCTCTCAGTAAGAGGCTCGTCCCCTCTCCAGGCTGATGGCAACCCACATGAACACCTGGACAGCTAAGAAGATTTACAGTGCTTCATGCAGTATGACGTGTAATAACAATTGTCTATTACACATGTGACCAAAAAGTGAAAAGGCTTGCATTATTTTGAGAGAGGAAGGGCTGTCTTTTATATTAAACACTGTGTCAGAAATAGATATCATGGTATACTTAGACAAAAGGCAAAAAAGGAACATTTTTAAACTGAAAGAAGCTCACGTGTGTATAAATTTATAAATGTTTTTTTTTTTATTGCTGTTGTTTTCTCAGTTCCATCTGATATCTAAAATATATACATTGTGTACATTTCTTGATGCATCATGATATTATGACCATATCATATCCATTTTTGGTAATTCCTGTTTTTCTACATCATTTAAATGCAACAGCTGCCGTTGACATTATGGGAAAATGTCACGATAAATGGACCAATAGAATGGTCAATTCATCATGAAATTTTCACCCAATGTAAATGACCATGGACATGTTCAAATGATGTAGAAAACTCAAAATATATAGTTGTCATTCTATGTAGAGCAGGCGATGGCATTCTCTTCATGAATAGCTAGTATTTTTCTGGATAAGTGTGTCAGTGTTTGTTTCTCTTGTTTGGTTGGGTGGTGTGTCTGAAGCTGAGATTGACTTAAACCAAACCATTAAAGCCATTTAAAATCTGGCACAGGTTTATTTAGAGCAGGGTTAGGATAAAAAATAGGCGGACCATCTGGTAGACCCCACAAACTGGGTTGAGAAACAGTGCTCTATAACACAAATGACAGCAGTATGTATCTGCACTGAGAAGAACAATGTTAGCATAAAAGCTGCAGAAGCATTAGAGGACAGTGTGGCATGATGCTAAACTTTATCTAATTGTGGTGACAATCCTCGGAGAGCAATCTAGCCTGTCTCATCTCATCACCATTGTGTGCTTGTTTTTTTTTTCTTCTACTCTGGGACATATAACAAAGACTTGGACAGACAAAACAAACACATATAGGCCACTCCCTAAAAAAGCACAGGGAAAATGGGAGGCAATTTACATATGTTACTGCATAAAATTACAATTACAGCACTACTCCCATGGGCACAGCGTTCGGAGTGAAAGGGAGGTCCCATGATGCTCATTTTGAAAAGTTAATCAAACACTGTGGAGTAGGTTTACAGTCCCCCCTCCTGTATGTGTTATATAAAGCCTGGGGTATGTCCTTCTCTCTGCAGCGAGTCTTTGTCCGTCAGTTCGTAGCGAAGGGTTTAGGGCTCTGCGCATGGGAAACCTTTTCCTTTAGCATTGATGCGATTGAAGGCAAAATATTTAAATCTCTGCGCTTTTAATAATGCAGAGACCCCGTCTGAGGCCGCGCTTAAAGGGGAGATGATACGCTTTTGAATAAAGGATGTCATGGGAGAGTGGTGTGGCGCTCTGAAAGAAAAGAGAAGGAGTACACTGACTTGTCTTGGGTGGAATGACAATTTCACAGGAGACATGATCTCTTCTGAGTCATCAATGAAAGTCGTAGAGCACAATGAATGAACTTGATGAAGAAGGAGAAAGTACCCGAGATGGAAATGAGCAAAGGGGGAGCAGAAGGGGCTTCAGAGCATCAGCGAACACAGTCAACAGGTCACCCAGAACGAGTTTCACACCGAGATTTATTTAGAGGGTGAAGGGAAATGAACAGGGAAAAGACTTTTTCTCCAGCTGGGAAAGCCACACCCACAGTACAGAGCAGTAATGAACCAGCTTGTTCTCGGACACTCCGAATGTTATGTTGTTGTTCTTTAACTTGTTCATTAGTGATCTGACAGCAAAAGGCATTAACAAGCAGTCGGGCTCGTTGAGTGATGCCGCTTGAAAGAACCTCGGGCGACTGGGCTAATGCTGCTGACTCTGCACTTCGCAGCACTCTGCGGCAGCGTGTCCCCTGATTTAGAGCACATGTAGCTAGAAAGCACTTTTGATTTCAGTGGGGCTGTGATTAATAATGTGCTTTATAAGACTTTTGGATCTATCCTATGAAAGAAAATCAAGGTATTCATCTCTACAAGAAGATTTAGAAGATGGAAATTCATTTCATATAGTTTTGCGCAAATGTAACTGAATCATATTTGAAAGCAGGTACCATGTAGTGAATATCAACAAGACCAACCGCGCCTCGTGATTCAACACATAACACAATCAGTTATTTTGTTTCTATTAAAGTCATTTAAAGAAGCTTTTATTAAAATTGTATTATAAGGTTCATGCCAGTTGTCATGAAAGACTTATATAGGTGTCATGTAGTCTGTTGGGAAAGTGGGGTGCTGACGTTGTGAAATACATTGCATTGTGGGTGGTGTAGTGTGTGTAGTTGTAGTCGCCAGGTGCTGCCTGCCTCGAACAGCACGTTAACTTTGCTCTCCGCCCTCTTTTTTTTCTTTCTTTTATTTTAAACACGGCCACATGTTTTTTTGGTGTCATGCCCAAGTTTTTTTTGTAATAAATGCCAAGTACTTGTTGGGATACAGCTTTGACTCGCGTTGTTTTTGGGTATTAACCTAGAACAGGTCAACAATTTGGCTCGTTCTGGCCCTGGAGCTGGTTGGCGAAGCAGCTCCCCCTGCGTCCTCGCGACCACGGTCGGGAGGCAGTAGCGGGGAAAGGTAACAAATCTTATGAATGCCACTCTTCAATAAAGTGCTACCCTGTGCTCTGACTATAGCACACAGTTATATATGCCTTATACAAAACCCTTTTTGTTGCATGATCCTTTAAAGAATATGTTTCTGTTGGTAAATGAGATATGTGAGTGTGAAGAACTTTTTTTAAGCTTAAACACACCAGTTAGTTTTAGAAATGTACATCCAGAGCATTTGAACCATTTATCTTTTCACCATTCATTTTATTTTCAAAAGGTTCTTGTGTTGATTTACTGGTTTGCCTTGGGTCATTTTCTTATGGCGTCACTCATAGTTTCTTCAGCTTGAGGTCATGAACTACTGTAAAATGGTTTAATACATCTTTGAATTCATTGTTACCTCAATGATCACAAGGAACTGAGGCAGCTCCAAGCCATGATACTCTCTCCACCATGCTGAGGGAACTGGTGTTGGTGTGGAGTGTCCTTGTGCATCTGTGGTACAAAGTATCTGTCAATGGAACTTTTTCCCAGAAGCATTATGGAACATCCAGTTGGTCTTGGGCGAACTTTAGATGGGCCGCAATGTTTCTTCAGGACAGCAATGGCTTTCTTTGTGGTGTCCTTCCAGAAACACCATTCTCGTGTAGCGCTTTTCTTATAGTGGAGACATGAACCAAGGCTTTGCAGTTTGAAAGCTTTCTGTAGCTCTGTTAACCTTGGGTTCTTTCTCATCTGTTTCAGAAGTGCCCATGGGGCTCTTGGAGTGATCATAACAGGTTGCCTATTCCTATTTGTCTTTAATAATGCTTTAGCAGCCATTTCCATGTCTTGTGAGGTTTTCGGAAAGTTGTTTGCATCGAGGCATGGTTCACACGGATCTTTCTTCACAAGATTTCTCAATAAGCAGACTTTATATAATGTGCAGAGCAACTGTGAAACACACATCTCCAACATCTTCTCCTTAATTAAAACACTTTTAGCTGATATGTTCTCAGGGAAGAGGTTCACTTACTTTTTCTACACTGCACTGTGACTCTTACTTAATGTGAAATTAAAGACATGAGCATGTTTTTAGTTAAATTGTTATTTTCAATTATTGTAACAGGCAGGCATTTTCATAAGTAATGGAATGCAAAAAAATCCAGGTAATTTAATTTTTCCTGCATCTATCTATCTATCTATCTATCTATCTATCTATCTATCTATCTATCTATCTATCTATCTATTGATAGAAGGATTGATAAATAAAGAGATTCTGATTCAGATTTCAGTGGCAGAATGGTAATACTTAAGGTAAACATGTGTTATGCAAATATTTCACAACCGCCTATGTCTAAATAAAGCAGATGTTAGGCATTGGTGCTGGAGAATAAACACTAAAAATAAACCAGACTGGCTGCTAGAAGCAAGATGCACAGCTAATGCATATGCAATAATTCAGTCATATGTGAAAAAAATCCCTAGACAGCAGAAATGTATATATGACTAGAAGGATAGACACAAAGGTTGATAAAAATGACGACTGTAGAAATGTGAGTCTCTAGAGGAATAATCAGATGAAATTAATCTAAACGTCCAAAAAGGATGTTATATTATATGAAAGGCAGTGATGTACACAACTGATATGTTTTATTGAGCTAGCACTAATAGCTAAATGGACATAGTACATTAACCTAAACTGTATTTTCACATCAGACCAGTTTACTTAAGACTAGTTAGCAGGGTTTGCTGTTAGTAGCGTCTGCAGCTGGTTTGGCATGTTTCTCCTGTGATTTTTCACTAAAACATGGCTTTCTCACTTCAGTTCTGTGAACACTGACAACTTTTCTGGCATAAAATTCAGAATAAATCAACTGAAGCAACCTATTTAGCACTCAGCATGCAGTTTTAAATGGGATTTTCACTACATTGCAGTAGAAACACATCTATCTGTCCATGTTGGAAAGTTCTGAATATCACTGATCTTTAATATTGCAGGGCAATCTGCTCACATAGTCAACATCCTCCACCCTCAAAGTCTCTACATGGCCCAAAGAGTGAAATCTATTATACAACTGAACGCTTTTGAAAAAAAAAAATCTTTTCAAACTCTTATTGTATTTTATGAGTGGTAAAATACTGTTGGCTACATAGTACCAGTCTTATATACTGCCTGGTACACTTTGCTGCAGTTTTGCAAATAACTGTCCACCAGCGGGTGCTAAAGGGAAGCCAGCAGCCACATTGCTATAGTTTACTGCCTACACACTTGCATCCAACAGAGCAGATTAAAGACAGAGCAATTCATTTACACATGGATAAATCTACAGACTCCAGAATTCCACTTCATTTCATTTCAAAAGCCGATTATGGCTTTGGCGTAATTAAACATTTGACAGGTAAAACATCATATCCCACCTATATCTGTGCTCTTGTAAGCTATTCAATTTGCTGTCTAGTCATTAACTTCATCTCACTGAGCCAGAAAGTGCTTGCCTCTAAAAATAGCCTACATATTTGCTCTTACTTCCAAAAGTGCAACCACTTTTACAGGTGCTTGACTCTGCTATCGCAACTTTATTGACAGACAGAGATTCCAAAAGAATTATTTACAGACTTTGGTGATCCATCATTAATGGTCATGGTTTATATCTGCAATGTGGAGCTTGACCTCGCTCACTGGGGATATCTGTGTATGTGTTTAACCCAAGGTCTATGTGTGACTAAGAGAAGTCTAGTGGTCAACACACAGGATTAAACTCTTTCCCCAAGGTTCATCCATAAAAAATACTGAAAACCAGTAGCTCCTGTATAACGGGGATGTGCACAGGTACTCGAGTACTCTGCTCTAGGAAGAGGTAAACACCTTCACCTGTCTTAACGATACAGAGCATCGCTCATGCTCACTTCAAAAGGGGTCTCTTGCCCCCATAAAACTCTGCAATCATAACAATGCAGTCATAATGAAATTCTATTGGCAAGATCATGATAAGCAGATTACAGCAGGATATAGAGGAAATAATCATGTCACAATGGATCATCAGAGCAAGAAGATTTGCTGTTATTTATTTATTGCTAGGAACTGAAAAGACCTACTGATGCATCACTGTCAGTTCAAGAGATACACAATAACTAGATACCTACAAAACAATAAATATAGCTCATACAAGGGTCAGCAATAACTGGTCGAATACATATATATATACACACGTTACATTCATTTAGATTATAAATATTGGTGACGCTTTAGAAAAATGTTGCCCATATAAAAGGTTTAAGAATAGTTTATTATTAGTTTGTTAACTATTACATATTATTAATTACGTCATAAACATTTACAAAGTATTAATAAGTAGTTACACATTAATAAAATTTAAAAAGGGCAAAAGTGAGCAGTTCCATCTGATGAATATGTAAGATGAATCTGTTGAATGTATAAATTTATGCAATAAGTTAATAATTTTTTTTCATTTGTGTTGTACTTTTTAATGATTTCAAGATGTGTACGATCACATTATAAACCATTTATAAGCAACCATTAATTTTCTTTTATAAAAAAAGCTAGTCTTAGTCTTATAAAGTGGTACCCAAACATTCTGTATGTAGTTTGGAATATACTGTACTGTCCTGCTACTGCCCACCACTGCGTGGCTGCTCACATCCTCCAGCTTTTGTGGGTCACTACAGTACTAACAACAATATTTTCATGAGGTAAAAAGTGCACTGAGACTATATTTAGCACATTTTGTGGCGACTATGGATTTCCAATGCACAACAGGTTTCAAGTGTAAACTCTGCAGCCCTTGCCAACTAAGTAGCTCCTTGTAAAACCGAACCTCTGGTTTGTTTGTTTATATGTTTGCACTTTTGTTTGCCAAAGACAAGAGCAATGCACTAGAGATGAATACAGTAAAAGGGCTGCAGTCCGGGGAAGGGCATAGGGACAAGTGGAACAGTGAATGATCACAATGGCCCAGCGGCTCCAGTTCAACGGCTTTGACTCAATGCCAGGCCGCTTCGTCTTGATTTACATATGCTTTGCTGCATGTCAGCAAGGACTTAGGTGTTGAAGAGCTAACCTCCCTGCTAGACTCGAATGCCTCCTACACGAAAAAGCCTTAACATCCAAGCAAGTGCTAAAATATTTCCCTAAAAAATCCTTTCAACTGGCATTTCTTTTAACTGGCACATGCTGTCGCGACAGGAGAGTTCTGAAAACGAGGAGTAAACAAACACAGAAGGGAAAAATCATCAAATGCCACCATCTTGAAACAAAAGTGACGCTGCTTTGAGACTGCAGGGAAATGTTTTTATCAGCTTTGTACATGTGCTCTGAAAGTCTCTCTCCTGATTTTGAGGGGTTTGTAGAACTCTATTTGAAAACATGCTAACTTGCTTTGGAACTCCAACAAAGATTGCTCGGTCACAGCAAGTCTTCCTTCCTGTTTGTTACTGAACCACTTAAAAATACTATTTCTAAATATATCAAAGAATCAGATGATATCTAAGCTAATATTAGTAAGGGTAGTGACCAATGCTTCCTGTACTGTCTTGTTCTCTTTCTAAACAATCTGCAGCACCCAGTAAATGACATGCGTTAATACTACTAATGGAGTTCACTCCTGGAGTTTTTAAACACTGTGTCCACTCACTGTCCTCTCTGTTAAACCCTCCTACCTTATTGGTCCACCGTGTGGATGTAAAGTCACAGATGATAGCTCACCTGTTGCTGCACAGTTTGGGTTGGTCATCTTCTAGTCTTTTACAAAGTGATCACTCTTTAAAAAGATGGTTCTTTCAGGGTTCTTTAGGAAGGAAGACCATGCAATATAGAGCCATGAACATTCAAAGAACCTGCTGCTTGAACTCAGAGGTCTTTGCATCAAAAAATGGGTCTTTAGATTGATAAAAACTGTTGGTGCTGCTGGTGATGGTTTGGAAAAGGGTTCTAAATAGCACTGACATAGGTTCTGGTTTAAGATTTCAAGCCTATAACCATAGAAGAACCTTTATGGATGCTTGCTACATGTCCCTTTTCAATATATGGGACAATGCAAACATAAACACTTTAATTATGCAAAGGGCTCTTTGGTGTGCATGGCTCTATATAGAATGATGTTTGTTACTAAAGAATCCTTGAAGAACCATCCTTTTTATATGTGTACAGTATAGAAACAGTGTAGAAATAAATGCTATATTTCTTCATAATTCAGATAGATATTGTCCCAATTCTGACTTTTTATACATGCTTAAGCATCAGCATGGGCAGGAAAGTACATAAAAAAATACTGGAATTGTCCCACAGTTCCCCATATCAGTGCATCCCTAAGTCGAGCTGCCTGTGTGCTATGAATGTGAAACTAAGCAGGTGTGGATTGCTGAATGTTCAGCAACCGTATGTAACAGATGTTCATGCAGTGAACTCCATCGTGGTCAACAAGGCATGACACTATTCAGCTGTGTCAGACTATTACAGTTATTAGCTCCACTCACAGGTTCCTCCAAAATGTGGAAACCTTCGAGAGAAGAACAGAAAACTGAGCACGGAACAGAGTTTGGTGAGGTACAGAAATGAAAAACACAACCTTATTTTCAAAAAGTTCGCACAAGACACGGCCTTCGCAGTGCAGAAAAGAAGTGTATGCACTGTGTTCTGCTGGGTGTAAACGATGACTGTGCAGCACTTCACACATTCACCACAGGATGTCAGTAGCTCAAGCTGGAGAGAGCAAAAGAGCTGGTTGCCTCCTCCTCCTGTTCTCTTCTACTGTGGCTTTTCTCTTGGCAGACAGCTCTGCACAGCAACAACCCACACTGCCTCTTGCTTATTTCCACCAGAGGAACACGCTCAGTACCTGCGTTCCTCTCACTGTCAATCCAGCTCGTCAGGATGTGTGATACCTCTTCAATGGAAATGCCCTTAAAATAAAGGTTCTTAAATGGTTCTTGGCTTGGATGCACAGTAGTGTCTTAATCATGTCATATAATAAGCCTTGGTGTCTCAATAGAATCATAATCTCGGTAAGACTGACTGGTTTATATTTTATGTTATGTGGAGGTTTTCTGATCTTTAAAAAGGTTCTTCACACTTCAATTTCACGTATAACGGTTCTCATGTAAGGGGTTCTTCTGAGGCATCTTCTATTTATTCACAGTTTTAACGACACAGTGAGTTCACAGTAGGGGTGCAGCTACCCCCTTAACACCCTCCCCCTGTCTGCATTTGGCATACGCTGAATACCTTCTGATAGAAAAGATAGAAAGAAATCTAATAGAAGTTTCTGCTAATTGAATCCAAATTCGGAGGTGGTTTGTAATGCCTTTTCAATCAGATTTTTACAGAAGCATCGCAGTCTGGATGCTCTGGACTCTTAAATTGGATTTCAAAGTGTCTTTTGCGTCATACACAACAGGACGACAATGACAAAGACAATGTCAAATCTAGGAAATGCTGGGATTTGCTACTAGTTGCTAACCTCTATGTTGTTACTACAGCAACCCATGCAGACTGGTTGGTGATGTCTGAAAACACAAATCTGATCTGCTCACTTGCAAATACCAGTGCGGACATCATCAAGATCAGAACCTAATAAATAAAGCTCTCCTTAGATTTTCACACTCACTGTCACTTGTAAAGAGGTAAAGACACTTTTGTATGTAAAGATGCCAATTTTTTAACAGGTGAACACATTTCTCCTGAACAGAAGTAGCTTAAGTTCAATACATGATCATCACAGTCTTCAACTATTTGCTTTAAACATCTACAGTCATGTGACATAGTGAAGTTCTTAAAGCTTCAGAGAGGTTACTAACAACAACTGTTATAGCTGCCTTTTGAACATATATCCTAACTTAGGACTGCTTCTTAACCTTATTCTCAAAGGGGAACAAGGACTTTCTAAGGTTGTGTGACATCCAGTACATACTCTAAACAATAGGGGGCAACATATCACATATCATCCCTTTTCCATTCTTACCAAAAATGGTGCTGCATAAAACTTTTTTTCCTTTACTCGCCAAGAGAATGTTATAACTTGTTTTGCTTCTATTTCTATCACTTATTTTGTTGGCTGCTGAATGTGGATTTTTGCCTAGACTTTCCGCCACTTGTTTTTATTCTTCCTTTCATTGGCTGTTTTAAAACACTACCAGCAAATGTTTTAGTACACTACACTACAGCTATTTTAGAACACTACCTTTAGTACACTTCTGACTGGTAGTGATCTAAAACATTTGGCTGGTAGTGATCTAAAACGTTTGACTGGTAGTGTACTAAAACGTTTGACTGGTAGTGTATCTAAAATGTTTGATTGGTAGTGTACTTAAACGTTTGACTGGTAGTGTACTAAAATGTTTGATTGGTAATGTACTAAAATGTTTGACTGGTAGCGTTCTAAAACATTTGACTGGTAGTGATCTAAAATGTTTGACTGGTAGCGTTCTAAAACGTTTGACTGGTAGTAATCTAAAATGTTTGACTGGTAGCGTTCTAAAACGTTTGACTGGTAGTAATCTAAAATGTTTGACTGGTAGCGTTCTAAAGTGTTGGACTGGTAGTGTACTACAGCGTTTGACTGGTAGTGTACTACAGCGTTTGATGGTAGTGTACTACAGCGTTTGGCTGGTAGTGTACTACAGCGTTTGATGGTAGTGTACTACAGCGTTTGGCTGGTAGTGTTCTAAAACTTTTGACTGAAAGTATATAAATGTTTTTGACATATTTGTTCACATTTTGTTAATAATTTGGAAGACTTGAACTAAAAAACTTTTTAAATTTCTCTTTTAAGGGGAAGTTGGTCTGTCAATGGTCAGACAACCAATTGCTACCAATAAAAGGAAGCCCTGTTGATTTCACCTCTGCCTGCCAAAGGCTTCATTAGCTGTGCTTTTAAAGAGTGATGTATAATTACAACAAAGGGAAAGAAAACATGTCTGTCTAATTTTTACTGCTATCTAGAAAGGTCAGCATCTGACTAAATTTAAGTATCGTCGTTAACAGGCTTTGACGGCTTTTCAGTTGCTTTCCTTGTTTCAAAAAAGCGGAAATGTTCTTTTTCTGATGTTGCTGAGAGATCACAAACATTTCCTGGTTTTATCCTGCTAGCTGAGGTGGTCCTAAATATAACTACAAGCAAGCCCATGGATAAGATGTGCTGTGACAAAATGGTGCCTGAATTGTGAGAATTGCCGGAGCTGCCAGTTATAACAGGGGCTGGGAAGATACGATGGTCCTAGTTATGACGGTGCTTTGAGAATCTGGCCCCTGGTTAATTCGCCTTTACCTGCTGTGCTGTGAAGCTGATGTAGGCTTTTTATTCACTAGCTTCCATTCTAATTTTCAGTCCCACAGTAAATGGCGCAGCAGAAACAAGGCCTGCAAATACAAAGCCAACTCATCTGTGGAATAGTATCAGCAGTCACAAATAGGTTAGCCAATTAATTGTGAGAAAAGCGATTGTGTTCTTTGTTTAATATTCAGAAATGTTCCCTGCTTGTGGATAGTGAATTAGCTGGTGGTGGTCATCTTCACTGTAACAATGTCTCTGGGGCATAAGTCTTGCAAGCTGCTCAACATCACACCATCTTGCTCCCTGCTTCTGCAACTCTGGTACAACAGTACTGTGCAAATGTTTTAGGCACTTGGAGACTTGTTCCAGGAATTATTTTTTTCTCTGCCAAATACTTTATTTTGTTTTAAATATTCAAACAGTATTAATATAGTAAGTAGTGATTTTACATGTCAGTGTGTTTATTTAACCCTTTTCAAGCTTTTCCTTGCAGAAACAACCCAGTATTATTTACAGTTATCATCTAATACCTGCTTTGACTGCTCAGTACCTAATTAAGCTAAATCAAGATTTTTGCTAAAGGAACTAAATACATTCATACAATGTCCAGGAGAAATGTTCAGAAGAACTACACTTTGTTCTTCAAACTGGAGCTCAAGATAGCATCTACTTCTTTCAGAATGAGAAATGAATGATACTTTGTATTGAAAATATGCCGATTTACATCTGTTCATACACTTATTGCTGAGATAAAGGCTTTTAAACAAGACTTTTGCCCAGTAGTTTATGTCTGGGATCCCATTTTGCATTTATTGTATGTCTTGTATTTATTGCATACTTTTGTCTCCCACACTTTTGTGTGTAGTGTGTGGTGTTTTTGTGTTGTACCATGGTCCTGGATGAACATTGTCTCGTTTCACTGTGTGCTTGTCACTGGTTCACAGTATGTTGACTCGAGTGATGTGACATGGAGGATTCAGTTAGTACTAAAGGTTGAGATGTGACTTTTAGAAGCCATACGGTGCTAAAGGTCTGTTAATCTGGGTTATATTAGCAACATTAGCACATTTTGAGTATATTTTAAAGGGAATAAAACAATTATAACCTGCCATAATAAACCATGCATGAATCCAAAAAAACAAATTAATTAACATATACACCCAACGGCCACATCATTAGGTACACCTTTTTTATCTACACTCATTGCCCATCTTTATTAGCTCTACTTACCTTATAGGAGCACTTTGTAGTTCTACATTTACAGACTGTAGTCCATTTGTTTATCTGTTTACTCTGTTAGCCGCATTTCACTCTGTTCTTTAATGGTCAGGACCACTGCAGAGACACTGTTGTGGTGGTGTTGTGTTAGTCTGTGATGTTCGTACTTATATATATAGCTGAAAGGACAATAAAGCCTCTTGAATCTCAAACCTCACACCCTGCAACACATAATGAGCCCATCCCACAAAGATTTAACCGTGGCTTTGTTACTGGTTCACAGTATGTTGACTCGAGTGATGTGACGTGGAGGATTCAGTAAGTGCTAAAGGTTGAGATGGGAGTTTTTAAGCCATACGGTGCTTAAGGGCTGCCAATCTGGGTTACATTAGCAAAATTAGCACATAATTGAGTATGTTTTAGAGGGGATAAAACAATTATAACCTGCCTTAACAAAAGCTTAATAAACCATGCATGAATCCAAAAAACAATTTAATTAACATTTACACCCACCAGCCACTTCATTAGGTACACATTTTATCTACACTCATTGCCCATCTTTATTAGCTCTACTTACCTTACATTTACAGACTGTAGTCCCACAAAAATTAAACCATGACTTTGTCACTGGTTCACAGTATGTTGACTCCAGTGATGTGACATGGAGGATTCAGTAAGTGCTAAAGGTTGAGATGGGAGTTTTATAAGCCATACGGTGCTAAAGGGCTGAAAGGCAGTTAAAGACTGAAGAGTTACCACCGCAACGCCTTAAAACCACCATCTGTTTGCTTCATATAAAAGTATGCCTCGTCATTACCTTCCTTCGTCACTGAGACCAAGTCACGGAGCCACGATGACAGCTGCGAGCACCAATGCAAATGCAGGACAAACAAATACATAAGCTAAACCCACACAGTGAATGGGAATACGTCATGCATATGTATGAGATGGAAATAGGGACATGCGTAGGGATTTAGGTTAAAGCTCAGCATCTCTCTTGCTCTCTTGCTCTCTCTCCCTGTCTGCTTGTCTTTCTCAGCATCTCTCTCTCTCCCTCTCTTTCGCGCGGTCTCTGCAGTAAACCATTTCATGAATTTCACATTCTGTCGTTACGTCACTCCAAGGAGCCGAGAGATCCTGTCACCAAATGATCCTCCACAGGCACCATCAGACACCACAAAACTGAAAAATGATTTATGGAGACGGGCAGTCTTGAGTGACACAGCAGCGATGAATAATTGCTGGTGGCTGCTCACGCTTCCTCAAGCTACCTCCGTATACACACACTGAAGGCTAATTATGCTGCAAGCACCACAGGGCTAGGAGTCTACGCGTGTGCACCGCTTTTGCTCAGAGGGTCTCTCTCACACACTGACACACGCGCTATCACCCACCACAATAAGAGGCACTAACAGCTACGGAGAAGAATGCTTTAAATCGTAGTCTGCATACTAATTTACACACTGTCTGGAGTGTCACAGGTAAACTGTCACCATGCAAACGATGCCGTCCGTGTTAATATCGCGGACCTACGGCAAATTTCCCGGTGCACTGAGACAATAGAAAAAAGAGAAAAGAATAAAAACATTTTCTCTTATTTTAACCAAAATATAATCATTTACACAAATCTGTAATTCAATGAAAACATATTTTAATGATTTAGAGTGCCTCTTAATAATGCATACAGGGTTATAAATATTTGAACATAACTTCAGTGTGATGGTGGTAGGTGCTCTGTAAGCGTGAGAGCCTGTGTGTGTGTGTCCATTTGAAAGGGAATTAGCTTTCCAGACTTCAAAGTGCTGGTCTCCACATTATCTTTGTACATTATCTCCTTGGCATTCCTCGCTTTCCTAGCCCTTAGCTCTTCCTTGTGACTGAACCAGGTGAACAGTGCATCGTTCAGGGCTGTCAATCTAATAAAAGCATAATAAACCATGCATCAATCCAAAACACCTAAAACATGTAAAAACAACTTAATTAATATATGCACCCAACGGCCACTTTATTAGGTACACCTTTCTTTTATCTACACTTATTGCCTATTATCAGCACTACTTATGTTATCGGAACACTTTGTAGATCTACATTTACAGACTGTAGCCCATTTGTTTTTCTGTTTACTCTGAGAACCCTGTTCTCCAATGGTCAGGACACACCACAGGATCACCACAGAGCAGGTATTATTTTGGTGGTGCTCTGTCTCAGTTGTGACACAGTTGTGGTGGTGGTGTGTTAGTGTGTGTTGTGCAAGTGAGAATAGATTGGTGCGGCAGCACTGCTGCAGTGTTTGGACACCTCAGTGTCGTTGCTGTATCCAGTCTACCGCATCCTCTGGGCAGCGTCCTGTAGCCACTGGTGAAAGACTATAAGATGACCAATGCAAACAGTGCAGCAATGCCTTTACATCGCAAGGTAGGCGTGTCGAACAGAGCGGCCAGTGAGTAGACAATGTATTTAAAAACTCCAGTAGCACTGCTGTGTCTGTCTGATCCACTCGTACCAGCACAATACCCACTAACACACCACCTGCCCACTAGTGGTCCCATGGGGGGGGTCCTGTCCATTAAAAAAAAGAGTGATATCAAAGTACACAGAGGAACAGATGGATGATGTTTTCTTCTTTGTCGGCTATGATGTATAGAATAATGTAACATACATGCCTAAAACACTGATCCAGTTTAATATATGGTCGCTGTCCTATGAAAACCATGTCTCTCTATTTTCATTGATTTTAAGTTTTTTATATCATTTGAACACAACAACAGGCATTTACATTGTGTGACAATTTCATGATGAACCAATAGAAGGGCTCCAAAATAGCTTGGAAAGAAGTCTGATTCCATTGACTTCAATAGAAAGTGAAGAATGTTTTTGGTCTCTTTTGTAAAGATACTTGTTTTTCATTGGACAGCGATGACATATACTGGCTGGCCATTTCTTATTTCTTTAAGTACCTCCTTGCCGCTACACTCTTATCAGCTCCACCTATCATATAGGTCCACTTCTACAATTGTAGTTCTACAATTACAGACTGAAGTCCATCTATTTTCAAACATCTCAGTGTCACTGCTGGACAAAGACCAGTACAGGCTCTATATTCTTTGACCACTGATGAAGGACGATTAACATGATCTGTTCAGTGACAGATGAGCTGTTGTCTCTGACTTTTTATGCCTACAAGATTGGCCAACAAGATAGGTGCGTCTAATAGAGTGGACAGTGAGTGGACAAAGTGTTTTAAACTCCAGCAGAGCAACAGACAATAACACCACACTACCACGTCTGTGTTACTGCACTGCTCCACCACCTGCTCTGAGGGAGCCCTGTGGGGGTGTGGGCGAGCCAGGTAAAAAAAGTGGGCTACCACATTATGGAGAGCAACAGATGAACTACAGTCTGTAACAGCCCTAAATGCAAGATCTTCACTCCTTTAGCATGCCTGGCCTTTGCTTAACCTTCATGTTTACTGAAAACAGCACCAACATGTCCTTGCAGATTGCATTTATGGACTGCAGGAAGCTAAGATAGGGCTCTTGACTTCTAGGTCATGAAAGCTTGTGATTTCTCTAGGCGCTTCGTATCAGTTTGGCTCCCACTCCCAAGTCGCTCTGGATAAGCATGTTTGCTAAATGAATACATGTGAACGCAAATGAATTAGATATGTGTAATGTGGCCTTTAGCTTCTAGCATCGTTAACTTAGTATTATTAACGCCTCACTCGTCGCGGCATCTTAGCTAGGTCACATTAATAATCATAATGTAAAACCAGGTCAGAGAGCATCAATCAAGCATCAGGATTGGGATCTGGAGCCGGAGCTGGAACACCCACACAGTCGCAAATGTGTACACTCATACAGAGCAGCCAAGGAACATCCTTGCAAGACATCCTTTTAGTAATTCAATACGTCCCTGGTGTTCCCCAACACAGGATGACTGTGCAGTCATTAAATTTACACATCTAAATAAATGCACAGATAAATCTACATCATAAAATATAAACCGTCTGTTGGTTGGGGGAATACGAGCAAATCGTTATGAACTGTTAGTCACAGCCGTTTATTTGTGTCACATCTCTAAGGAGGTCTACGGTGGCTATAAAACCTCAATATATTTCTCCATCCAAACAGGCCATCCTCAGCACTCTCAATGCAGAAGGGAGAGAGAGAGAGAGAGAGACAGAGAAAGGAGGAGAGAGCATGCAATGAGAGTAATCTCTAATTGTGGTGCATAATTTAGTGAGGTAGAATAGCAACATGCAATTTGTCTGCAATGCCAGGGAACATGGCGAGGCAAGGCACAAACGTATTGCCTGCAGAACCTTGCATTATTTACTCCTTGAACTGTTTAATTAAGCTCTATCATTACTCCTCCTCCTTTCTCCTAGTTATCCTCCCTGAGAGAGGGAGGCAGTAAGGAGGTAGACATGCATAACGTTGTTCTTCCTACTACTGGGCGGTATTGATAATATCACTTCCAATATTTTGCATGTACGTCACCAGGATTATGGTATTGAACTCTGCATTAAAAGATATGAGCACTAGGGGTGGATATCATTGGGACTGATACTGATACTGCTTATTAATATCGATAATTTGGTGCATAATTTGCTGCATAATAAAGACATAATATGAAAGATGTGAAAAGATAAAAAATGAAAAAATAAAAAAATATCATCTCCCTAAATTAAACTCAATTCCAATGCTGATAAGCATCCTAATTATTCTTTTAGAGGCTAAGCACCAGCTAATATGAATTTGTCAAACACATAAATATAGCGGAATTTGAGATCCTAACTTTTAACTTTTTACAAAGTCAAGGAATACGGCTTAAACAGCTGTTTAGCTCTACCCACTGTTTGAATGCTGTCCTAGGTTATGCTTGTGACGTAGATGGTGGACAACAACGCTCACGGTAATGCAAAAGTACAGAAAGCTGTGTTGTTTTTGGCTGCAGTAATTGGATGTACAGTGGGACCCCCATGCACAAACAGCTCAAAGACCTCCGAATATCTAGAAAGTGGACTAAATCTGTCAACTTTAACTTTAATCATGATTTTTAAAGCAAAGTAAGGAGCAAATTTCATTTTAAGTCATGTTTATATTTTTTCAGTATCTAAAACAATGTGAAATCACAAGAGGTGTCCATAAATGGTGCTTAGCCTTTAATGCTGGCAATGTTTTCTGATAAGGACGTTCAGACTATCAAACTATCCGCCAACTTTTCATTCAGATTTTCAAACAGTTATTATTATAAACACCTCAATCATCAGAATGTAAGGCACCACTGCCCAAGAGGGAAAATTCTAATGGATAGGAAGCTGGCTTCAGCTTTGTAGTTTTAATGTTGGTACAGAACTACCTATACACAAGTTAGCACAATTTATTATAACACTGGAAGGCTCCACTGAGGATACTGATGCAGTGAACACTTTGCTAAAGCAAGCTCACTGCACTGCAGCAGATTTATATTTGGTATTTGTAAGTATTTCATAAAGTTACTGATGTTCTGCCTCCTTTACTCTCAACTGCTGCTTTACATATATTGCATTTAGATGCATCGTCGATAAGTTTAGTAAAGCAAGCCCTCACTGCTTACCCTGTCAGCCGCGACCGGAAAGCTCAGAATGACGCTCGGCATTCGAAATGGTTAAGGTGGTCAGAAGGTTGGTATAGAGCAGCAACAGTTGCTTTAAGGCTTCACGGATTGCATGGTTTTCCCTAAGATTTCATCATAACATGGAACTAAATATGTCTGTGTTGCTCACAACATCAATTGAGTATATTTAGCAATTACAAAGTGTGAAGTATCTTCTCGGTCACTGTTTTCTGGCGCTGTTTGATGGACAGCACAGTCTACAGGGCTTCAGTGTGAATTAATAACACATTCAAACACATGCTGTTTCAGAGTAGCAAGGAGCAGCGCCTACTGGGCAACAAGCTTTTACAATGTTATTTTGGATCTGTTCTGGATGTCGTGTTTCAGTGGGATCCCAAGAGCCTATAATGAGTGATTTTTATTATTATTATTATTATTATTATTTTATTATTATTTTTTTTTTAGAATATTGTATGGAAATTCTGTGAATGTTTATTTCACTGTAGAATTTTCAAATTGAGATATATATATATAAATTTGAAAAATTCTATATATACACTATATACACTACCGCTCCAAAGTTTAGGATCATTTTCATGCAATTGTCATGCAATTCATAAACAATATTGTCCATCATCAACTCATATGGTTGCATATAAATGTATATAGTTATTATGAAAGTTATAATAAATAAATATCCATAATGTGTCAAAAGCAGTAACTAGGGACCAAAATTCTAAGGAACTTTGCTAAATATTTATTGTCATAATTTCTTATTATCTAACATCTAAAATATTTTTGGAGTCTAGTTTTTAAAAATGTGATCCACATCTTAAAAAAAAGTGATGTCAACTTAACATGACATTTGTGCTTACCCTGTGTAGGAAAGCCCCTCTTGTGGTGGGGCACATGAAGAAACCGCCACACTAATAAGAGTCCATTGGCAATACTTCTAATGCTGCATTCTCCTACCTCTTTAATATAACCAAGCTGCTCTGAATAACGGTACCTGCCAAGCACCACAAAATAAACAATACATTGTAATTTTCTGTATGTCATTGTGTTAGCGTATCCATTTTCAAACCCCTATTTACAGTTCCCATCTAATGTGGTTTGGCCAATCAATCCTTCATTATATCTTTCATCAGCACAGACGCGCTGCTGATGGAATTGAATCCAATATATGCAATGGTTGGAGTTCATCATAAAGTATATGCTCTGCTACAAACCAAATAAACAAATGATGGGACAAAGCAACAAAATATAAAAATAAATAAATAAACAGAATGCCTGTATTTAAAAAAGCAATACAAAAACCAGATAGTAAATGTTTTATCTTGTCAACTTTGTTGTATTCATAAATGTACTCATTGCACCACATGAAGAGAGGAGCAAATTACACCTAGGAAAATGAAAACACTTTAAAACAGGTGATGCATTCATGCTTGTGTACAAATGGAGCACCCTGGGAAGGCCTAGTCCCTTATGAGCGAGGGTGGCTTGCCACTTTGCAAAAAAAGCATCAGCAAATAGTCCAAGCATTTGCAATTTTACCTTCTATGGGGCATAACATCATATAAAGATTCCAGGTCCCACAAAAAAAAAAAAAAAAAAAAAATGCCAGTGACCTTCGATCTCTAAGCAGACTCATCTGAAATGAAGTAATGAACAGCAGAAACATGTACTATGGACTCGCTAGTCAACCTTTGCTCCATCAAGATCATTACCAGTGCGTTCAAAACGTTCAAAAGCCAGGATCTGTTATGGAGTGGTGGTGGGGATGAGATATTAGTGGATTCATGCACATCCATGAAAAAGACATCTGTAAGGCCAGAAACCACAATGAATACATTTGACCCTCGATCTCTCAGACAGCACTGCACTAAAAACCAATATGTGTCTGCAACACATATGTGACACCATATGAGTGTCGGAGTATATGCACGATATACACACACAACAAATGCTGCCATGTTCATGCTTATTTCCTTATGATTAAGCTGAGCCACATTCTGTACAGCATAACCAGAGAGTGCAGGTGCTACAAGGGCCTGGCGCTCTCCTACTGAAAATGCGCCCTGTACTGAAGTCTTGTAAAACTGATAAATGGCAATGGCAAATGGTCTGCTTTAACCCCCAAATAATTATGTGCAATTAAAGGCTAATGTAACACAAATGTGAACATCCTCCTGTCTTAACTCGATTTGGAAAACATCAACAGCATCATATAAGCTTAAGCTGAAACATCAAATAAGATATTTTTCTACGGTGTTCAGGTGAATATCGGTTAAACAGAATTTGCTATTTAGTGGTTTTATTGCCTTTTCACAAATTCATACTGCACCAACATTTTTGGAAATGGGTTTATAATTGTAGTCTTCCAACCAGGATCAATACGTCAGGAAAAGTCAGGAAATTACTGTTACTGCTGCTTTGATATACATTTCAATTAACTGTTTTCCAGTAAAGATATAAATTGTCAATAAATGCCACTTAAACTAGTAATCAGTATTACTATGTGACACCAACACTGGTATGCTGGCATAGATGACAGTGCCAGCGCTAGCTCTTCTTTGTTTTCCGCATTTAATGATCCAGAATTTCAGAGATAGATAAACACAGTGAACGAAAAGGAAACCGAAACAGAGAAGCCAAAAAGAGAGAGAGAGAGAGAGCCAGGATTTAGGAGGCTTCTTCACTAGCACACTGCAGGCTGGCTAACAGCTGGAAGTTGACAGGTACAGAACCAATGCACAAGCTGGGCTTTAAATCCCAAGAGGCCCCCCTAGAGGCGACCCTAACCCCAGTCCCCGTCCCTCTCCAGGGCATACATGAAACATGCTGACAGATACACAAACACAAAGACAGGTGAGACTAGTAATTTCCAGTAAATCCATTTAGGCGTCCTTTCAACGTTCACCCCTTTCCGCCTGTGGACTAGGTAATGTATGAGTCTGGGAATTGAGCAGGCTTGGATTTGGTTGGGCATTTGCTTTTTTTTGTTCTGCTTCGCAACCCAATAGAAGAACACCTGCTTCAGATGTGTAGACTGTAGGACTGTAAATACTATAAACACTGTTAACCATGCAGCTGTGAAGTGTGTATGTATATTTTACACATGAAACACAGTCTGGATGGATAGTATATATATATATATATATATATATATATATATATATATATATATATATATATATATATATATATATATATATATATATATATATATAGGTTAAAATGATAACTGTTCATCGCTGATTTTGGCCACAACAAAGAAGATCAGTAAACACTGACATAAGTACCATCTTATTCGTTTACTAAGCTATGTTTAAGTCATAAAGGAAATGCCTGACCTGACTGAAAACCACTGGTCATTGTAAGATACCTGCACACTTTATGAAACCTTCAAATTAATTCCCATTCAAAAATTAGGCACTGCACAACAGCTTACACAGCTCAGCTAGACCTTTTTAAAGTGACACTCAAATGAAATTCCAGTTAAAACAAGATATCTGTGTTTTCTTCTAATCTAATCAATATCAACAAGAATAATGATGTTTTTTTCATTTAGACTGCAATTCTAAGACTGCTGTATAACAATAACTGACCAGCAGGGAAAACTTAGTGGATGTCTCTTAAGTATTTATGTATGTGTGTTTTACTGAAATACATAAACGTTGCCTGAGCACAGTTCAGTGATATATTCTGAGCTGCAGGGTCTGTTGTGACCCTAACAGACTGTGGAATCAGTGACCCAGCTTTCCCCCTGCTGGTTGCTTGAGTAGCAACTTACCTGCTGAGGTCGCCTAAACCGCTGGCTTGCCTAACAAGCTTGGGAACTTTTTCTGACTAGTGCGGTGCCAACTGATGCAACCCATTGTAGCACCCTGTTTCCATGGTGCTACATTTTGTGCAGAGCCTGACAGATAAAGACTGCTTTCCACCTCGTGTCTACACGGCAGATAGACGGCTGACAGATGCATAGATGACCACTATAAAAGTCACCATCTGTGCACTCTACACTTGGGGTCGCTTTTCAGACATAATTGCACCTCATATGTAATGATAACTGCCTTTCCTTTGGCCACAAACTCAGCCAGACTCACAATTGTTTCAGAGTGGCTATCACAAAGACCGTCCATGGCTTAAAGATGCAGAAAGGTAAGTTATATTTGTCTCAGTTTCTTTTAATACATTGTCGTAAATCAGCCCTAAATAAATCTGACTCCAGAAGATTATAGCAGTGGCTGTGCATGGTAAAGAGATAGAGCAGGGAAAAGACTTCCCACCTTGCCAAACATGAATGTGGACTTGGGTATATATGAACAATAAAGTTGTAAAATCAAACAAGACATTTAAAGGTGCCATAGAGTGTAAAACTGTCTTTTCATTGGAGTAGCTGAATAGGGAGAGTTCAAACACTGTTGTTCCTCCTTCAAATACAGATCTCACATTTACAAACGAGGTAAGATTCTAAGATCCCAGACTGTTATTAAACAGTCTCGAGTCATTAATATGTATGTGCATATGTACATCCAACAGCAATAGGGCAACAACAATGAAAACAGGAGGCTGTGTGGAGAAATCTATTGTTCCAGGCTGTGAAGATCCCCTTAATGCTTGATGCTTTTCAAACACTTTCCAAGAAACCGAACTGCCAGCAGGTGCTTATCTTGCTCATCTTTAAACAAGGTTAAAATTGGCTTCCTAATCACTGGCTTCCTAATCAAATGTTCCATTCCACCTTAAATACTACGGCTTGTACATCTCCAGACTGTAACAGCAGCACACCAGCAAACAACCTGGCGAATAGGAAGCCAACTTCTGCAACTGCTTTAACAAGATCCTGAACAACTTTAGTTTCAATTGTTGTTCTGTAAATTTTACTTTGAACAATATCGAGCAGCTTTGTTCAGCATCTCAACCCCAACAGCAACCTGTAAGTAGCAGCCATGCTGTGTAATTCTATCCCCTCTTTGACAGTTAAAGCAGACCCTCTTAAATTGGACATATCACTCTAAGCAAAATAATTGTAATTTTTATTTTGGGTTGGGTTGTCAAGATTGAAAACAAGTAGCTAGTATAGCTGACGTTGGATACTAGCAAGCTCTGAGAAACTCATGTTAGCGTTGCTAACTAAATAGAATCATGCGAAGGTGTCTGTTTTGATATGTTTTCTCTGTGTGATCATCGTGGTGTCTCGCAGTAAACCAGCAAACTACAGCAGAGCTCAGCAAATTATTGAAAAGCTCACAGAAAAATGAAAAACAGCTCATTTCATAGAGTGTGTAAAACCACATTTAGCCATGTTTCACCCTGAACAAAGCCACATGCCCTCTATGTAGACATCAGAGAACAATTTAAAATGTAAATACATTCTGTAGTACCTTTATATAGCTTAGCATAATGAATATAACAGGCTACAATAACAGTAGCATAGTAAAAGTGAGTATAACAGATGAAGCATTCTCTTACATCCAGTCAATGCACAATTCTTTTCTCCTATTATTCCTGTCTAACTTAATTAGTACTTGGCACACCTCTGCTTGTTTAGTTGGTGTTTGATTATGTTCGCAGTGCTTCAAAGTGCTTAGACTACAGCACATCTTGTTGTCAGACACACCGTGAATTATGCTGAATTGATTCCCAGTTCATGGCAGAGAATGACGGTCCTGTATTTTATGCCATGTACTCCAAGTTCCTTGACAGAACTTAACCTGCGAGCCCTTTTTTCATATTCTTTGTGCCCATCGCCCATTTTGCAGTACACTTATCATACAGCAAATTCACCTCCACATAAATCTCAGAAAATGTAGTTCTCACAGACAGCCTGAATGAATCAAGGATGTTCTCATTGAAATGAATGAAGGTTGTTTTGAATGTCAAAACTAAATGGGCATTCACAATGCTTCAATTCTAATAACTAACAGCACAATCATTAGGAACCTGAAAAAATTAAATAAAGCCCAATCTGCTGGCATTGCTGAACAAACTGTACCCACCTTGTCCTGAAGTTAGCTGGATGAGGATGTCCGTCATAGAGCGATAAAAAATCATATTCCTCCTCCACTGCAAATGACTGAAAGACTATTTGAATGCGGTTGCCCTCCTCCACTACAATAACCCACGTACAGTTCGCCCCGTTGGGATATCCATATGGAAAACCGGGGCTTTCAATGGTCCCATTTCTCCCTTTTAATGTCCCTCCACATGTATATATGAAACCTGTAACAGAGAGAAACAAAAAGAAGAAAACATTAGCTTTGTGGAAATAGTTTAAAAGATAATACAGATCTGTTACTGGCCAGTACAGTCTGCTGGAGATGAACACCTTAAAATCCTAGACTTATTACATAATCAAATTTATTATTCAGTAACTGCTGGTGGCCCATGGCCTTAAAGGGGTGACGATTTTTCTTGATTTCAATTGCAGATGGCTCAGCAAAGTCACATAAAGGGAGTTGATGTGAAATCTTTCATTCTAGAGAAACGTTTCAGATTGTTTTAGAGTGGTAGTGATAGTAGGGTCACAATCTTTGCAAACCGGTGTGCAAAATACCCCCTCATAATACTTATTCATCATAGCAGCACTGATGCTAACTAAATGTTGGGTTTAATTTAAAGCAAGATTGTCATCCACACATTAAGATAGTCTGAACTCCTCTTTTGTCTTTGGTTTGGGAAATGTACTCCTCCTGGTGAACTCCTAGGGAAGTTTTCAGATTTAAAAATAACCAAAATAATAAAATTTACTACATCACCACCTCGAGGCAGGCCTGCACTACATCTCTACTGAGTTAGAAAAATCAAAGACAGAAGCTGACTGTTGGGTCAGGCAGGCTAAACGATGACCTTTCCTTACCCTAACCCCTTACACTAACACATGACATAACGTCATAATATGTTATTTTCAAGGAAGCTAATTAAGGAGGCCTGGACCCCTTCAGAACACCCTGTAATTTCACACCTTGCTCACAGAGCAAATGTATCGATTTCATTTAATAAAAAAACAGCAAGATATGAAACCAGGAGAAATTATTTAATGTTACAGCGAAGACATATGCTGCGTTATGGCCACACTGAACTGAAATACTATCTATACTCTTAATGGGAACGAATGTGACATTAGACAAGGCAATTAAAGACAATCAAAGACAACTGTTTACATGAGCTTATGAATGTGAACACATGTCTTTATGCAAACAATGTTCACACTGGTAATGCTCAAAACCATAAAGCTGCTAAAATCAGGTAGGCATTCACAAGCATGCAGAACAGCAACACCGGTTATAAATAGTCAATTTATACTCATCAGTACTGGTAATGGTAATTGTGGCACGTTAATTTGTCTCAATAATTATTTCCATTATTCAAAAATGCACTCAGTGAAGTGCAGATATTTCCCCTAGAAAAGCACTGTGATGTATTGTACTCTGTTTAATAAGTTATATCTGGTTATGAATGTAAGGCCAATTAACAAATAAGGACATAAGGACATAGGGAACATTGCATACCATGTAAAAGCACTATGTTAATAACACTATATTAATAACACTATGATTATGATCTAATCATTACCAGCCACACACATATATGAAAATAATAAATAAGAAAACAGTTGAGGAGGAATATAATTAACATAAAAAACACTTCCAACATTCCAATTTACAGCATAGAGCAGTCTAATCTAAGGGATACCTTCATTGTAACCAAAACACTAAAACAAAAAATAAACGTCACGTCATTCCTCTTTAAGTAAGAGATCTCATCAAGTTGACAAACGCCTTGTTTATATGCCCCAGTCTTTGCTGATCATATTTGGCTGAAGTTGCAGTAAGACAGAAAAAGACCAGTCCATTATAACTGGAGTGCAGAATATTAGAATCATTGACTACTTTGCAGGTCTATTGACTGGGCATAAAAGCTCTCTCTCCAGCATGCTGATCTAGCATTGCCACGTCTGTTTATAAAGACCCTCTTGGTCTAATTGCAGGCACTTATACCAGTCTATTAGGACCAATAACATAATATTCATTGTAGATTTTATATTCATTTAAAAAGTAATTGTATTGATTGACTAGTCAGGATCTAGCTTCCCTTGACTGCCGCATCTGCTCTTTTTGCTTTGCTTTCAAAGTTATTTTAAGAATACTTGGTAACCCTTTTTATAAATCTTGAATACCTTTATCATGCGAAAAATCCATTACTCCTGTAATTGAGTTACTTAGCTGAGTAATTTCCTTTCTCTGGTATAGCTGACTTCTGAATACTACTTCAGAGCTATCTTTGGATGATCCTCATAATCAAAGCTGGATAATAAATCATTAAACCTGCTCTTTACGGACCCAATCTCGTTTGCACAAACTTCAAATTTCATATCAAATGAGCCCCTCACAGAGCAATACAAGCACTCTTTACACGCTTAAACACTAAGTGAGATTTGCAGACCTAAAGGGGTGACTCACAAAGAACAGTGAAGAGCGGCAAAGCCTGGCACTTTCCTCTATAACTCCCCGTAAAGTACAAAACATTTTGTGTAGGCCTGCATAAACCGTTGGATGCATAAAACACTAAGACCTTCTCTGTTCTTTATGAATCACCAGTTAAATCTAGCACTTGAATCGTTTTTAGAGTTCTGTTATATAATAAAATTATATTTCGTTAGAAACATTTTATAAATGTAGTTATAATATATGGGATATACAATAGTTATAGGAAGTGCTATTAATGAATTTTATTTAGTTTGAATAGTTAGACTAAACAATCTGTGACCTTGGGCGATAAAATAATCGGACAGCGCTAAGTACAGGTCTCAGTTGGGTCTCTGTGTGTGTCTTTGTGATCTGATCATTCAAACCACCTTCGGAGGAGGTCAGGGAAGCATATATACACATAATAGCACTTGCGTCAACGTCATCGCAGCAGAGACAAACGCAGCTTCCTTCCTGTTTGCTTAAAAAGTCCACGAGTTTCATTCTAAACATTAGACAAAGCCTGCTTATGTACACAGACAAGGGCTTGTTGGACATTTTTGGGACATAGCATGAGACCGATCAATACGCCTGGTACCCTGTCGCCAGTCATACAACCACACAGTCACTGGAAAAGTTCCACTGTCCACTTCTAACCAGTTCACTGAAGACAAATGTCAATTCCAAATGTGGACAAGTCCTGAGTGGCATGAGTGGCTAAAAACAAAGTGCTCAAATTACACAGCTCATGCCTTCTAGACAAATAGTTTTTGAAGTGTCCCACCAAAAACACCACTGATGAGGGGCCAGATGGCCAGTACAGTCTTACATAATTTCAACATGCCGGCTGTTCTGTTAGCCATCAGGAAACAGCGAGTCATTTCTAAAGGGGCTTCCTCGCTTTCAATGGGTCTCAATGAGATATTGAATGAAAGAAAGCACAGTTGTATAATTAAAGCCATCTTCAATTAGGAGCTACTGTGGAAATGGAAATTCCTCATAACGCACTCGGCTATTCTGATCTGTAGCACTGACGGCATATGTTATTGAATACGTACAAATCCTTATTGAATATCATGCTTAAGACATTCCGTTCAGAATCAACTGAATAGACTCCAAGTCTGTTTCATGATGATGTAAGTTGTCAGTGCTGCTGTATACTTTGTGCTTTATGTTCAGGAGAAAAGCGATTTCTTTGTGCCTGGATGGAAAAAGCTGTGAACCTGTAGTCGCACGCTGCTGTACCTAGCAATGTGTTAGTATTTTCTGGCTGTTTGTAGCAAACACACCCAAGTGGTAATTTATTACCGTGTTGGGAGAGAAATAGATCTGGGTGCCATCTCGAGTGAGACTCCATTTCAGAGACTGCTCTAGTTCTTTTTTTTTCCTGGTAACCCAGGTGCGGAGTCAAGATTCAGCAAAATGTTTCCACAGACTAATAAATCAATTCAACAAGATTCATCAAGGAGAATTACAGGAGAGATTTGTACCAAACAAGTCTGAAAGTCTGTTTAGATTTAATATCCAGTGAAGTAGGACTCTTGTATTGCTTTGTATGTAAAGCGTCTTTGAGTTTCTTAAAAAAAGCGCTATATAAATAAAATGTATTATTAGCCTATCGTGTTTTTTGGTACTTCATTATCAGAGGTATTGTGTGTTATTTGAATATGTTGTCTGTCTTTTTAAGATTGTGGGTTTTTTTGAACTACAGAATAGATTGATCTCATTTTCCTCACAATTTAGTTTATTCCAGTTCCCGCTATACATGAAATACTGCTACTTAAAATTAGATCGGTATATCATTGCACAGTGCAAAAGCTGATTCCTACATCCAAAGGTTCTGCTTCTAACCTGAAGAAACACCTTGAGGTAACTTCTGGCTAAGCTAAAAGCTAGCTGGTTATATTGCCTACCAAGCGAGTTACCTATATAGCCAAACCAGTATGTTAGCATAGCAGCTAGCTTGATAAGTGGATCTAGCTTACAACCAAACCAGTGTGTAAGTGCAGTCCAGCCAATTTACAACATGTAAAATGTGTACTATAATTTTTGGCTAATTGTTTTACTATTAAAATCTATTCAAATTTCTAGAAACTATTTAACAACTGCTTGAAGACTACAAACTCTTGGTATGTGAGCAGTACCTGTTTGTACTTTATATTTTAGTAGTTTATATGCTGTGTACTAACATTCAGGCTAGCTGGGTTTCAGCTGGGATAGACTATGCAATATTTTGGCAAGGGCTTCCCAAGAGGAAATACTGGGCCTTCGTCCTCTTCGCCAAACAAAACATCAAACTGCCATTGTGTTTACATACTGTCGCTATCCAAAAAAACCCAAAACCCATGTATTTCCATTTTTATTTTTTTTCTCTGCATAATTTAAACACAGCAGAAGGCAAAGTTTAAAAGTTTCATGATGATTGGACGAATAGAAATACTTTAAGGTTCCTTGGTATTTAACCACTTTTCTATTAACTCCATTAACCAATGGAAACGCTTGTTGGAGGTTATTGCTGCCAAAGGAGGTTCGACCAGTTATTAACTCTAAGGGTCCGCTTACTTTTTTCACCACCACTGTGAATGTTTAATGAATGTGTCCAATAAAACACATTAAATATTATAATTGTTTGTGTGGTATTAGATCTTTGGGACATGATCAGATCATGTTTTGTGGCAAATTAATACAAAAAACAAGGTAATTTCAAAGGGTACTTTTTCTTGTCACTGTACATGGAGAGACTCCTAGGCTGAGTGTATTTTAGGTAGCAGTATTGTGTGAATGCCACATCATTCCAGAGTGCATGCAATATAATGTAAGGCAAAGTAATCTTAAGTATTTAAAAATGTTACTTATTTTAAGTACTCTAACATAAAATATTACAAAATACATATCAGGGCATATCAGGGTTTATTGGCTTGACATTGAATATTTCTGTTATGGCTGGTGAACTGCATCAGTAGTACTACTGGGAGCAGCTATATATATATATATATATATATATATATATATATATATATATATATATATATATATATATATATATATATATAGTTTCTGCAGTCTGTCTATTCCCTGATAGGGAAAGAATCCCATTGTTTGTTGTCTGCCTTAGCCAGTTGCCTTAAATCGTCAAAGCTGTTTTTTGTGTTTTGTGCACTGGCCCTAATTTGCATGAGGTATGCAAGTGTGTTTTGTGTGCTGTTTAACAGAATCGTTCAGTGAGCGGTGTACACTTTGGGCATGTGTACGATCTGCTGCCTGCCACTACTTATCGCTCAGATGCTCAAACGTGATTCGCTGTGAAGGCTGACGGCACTCCGGGCCTTAATTGCACTGCAAGCTGCCATGGCAGATTAGCGCCTATGTGGTGTGAAATGAGAACATAGCGTTTCAAATTCACCATCGTACACACCAATACGCATCGATGAGGCTCAAAACCTGGAGGTAGAGGTGAATGCAGGCTCGATTCTATCCATTACTATTTGTGCAGCCTGCACATTTAGATCTAGTTGAGTTTCACTGTGTAAAAGAGAATAAGAAAGGAAGGGAGAATGGAAGAAGGCTGGTAGAAGCACTGCTGGAGGTCTGTCAATTTGGGTTAATGTTTTCTCACACATATGCAGACATAGGTTGAGAGGATTGGGGGTGGGTGAACACAGCTTGGTCTAATGGGAAGTTGAAAATAAAGGAAAGCCAGATTAAAGACATTGCTGCATAGTTGTGAGTTGAACCCATCATCAAAACAACTTCAAGAGAGTCACTGCCAAACATACTGAGGCCATGCTAAAAAATAAACAGCTCTAAAGGGTTGACACCAAAGCGCAACCTTTGGTTTCATGTGTAACCTTTAAATTATTGTTATTATTTATTTATAAATTTTTGTAAATAAGATGCTTATGCATTGTTTTTTTTATTGTTTTTTTGTGGCAAAAAAGCCACAGTTGATTTAAAGATGCAAATACTAAGTATACTAAGTCTTTGATTCTTTAAACAACCATCTGAGAAGAGATATTTTATGGTCGTGGATGTTACTGTGCTTCAATTGCATGTATCAAGCAAAAAGAACTTATAAGGAAATTTATGAATTTAGAGGAATTGTATTGAGAAACGTCCAACAACAACACATTAACACCTGGAAGGACTGTGGTCAACACTCAACTTCTTAAAAAAGGAATGTTGTTGGAAAAAAATGTTTAGTAGTGAAAGTATGAGTATTTTCATGTGAACAATGTGGCAGAAACTAACGATTAGGACTAAACAGCCATGTTTTGCTGAGACGAATAGGAAAAAACTAAGGAGCATAAAGATTGGTCTCTGGAAGCAATGAGACAGCAATGAGACAATGTCAATTGTTCTCATGAATCCAGATTTCCGCCATTCCAGAGTAAGATGGGAAGTGCATGAATAAAAGCACTCATAATGCATAATGCCTGCTGTGCAAGCCTCTGGAAGCAACTTTATGTTCTGATATGGGGATGTTACAAGCAGTCAGATCGAGGTCATGGCTGACCAGTTGACTGTACTGAATGTCCAGGCTAACCCATCAAAGGCTTTTTTCTTCCTGAAGACATGGACATGTTCCATAACGACAATGCCAAGATTAATTGGGCCCAAAAAGTGTGGAACAGTAGTTCAGGGAGCATGAGGAAGTATTTTTACACATGGATTGGCGACCACAGTGAACATAACCCCACTGAAGACCGTAGAAGACTATACAGAGTTCCTTCTGTAATTACTATCATCACAAGGGCTTGGGAAAACTTAAACACTGTGTTTGCACCAGTCTAAACTAAAGACTATATTATGCACAGTGGATGAGCTCATTTAAAACGGACTGATGTATGGTGTTTGTTTTTTTTTTAGCACCAAGCCATATTGTTCATGTGTACATGGCAGTGCAGTCTGAGAGTGGGGGTGCCAGCCTGGCCTGTCTCCCTTTGAAAACTTGTGGCACACTTGTGGTTTTGAACCATGTATTCCCTGAACAGATGTGCAGCTGTATAACAAAAGAATGATAAAAAATTCTGCTTTCAAAACAGAAGCAATTGATGTCTTTAGTCCCTAAACGATTAGTTAGAGTTATTAAAAGGAAAGGTGATGTAACACAGTGGCAATCGTGCTCCCGGTTGTTTTGGAATGTGTTGCACGGATCACATTTGTGATAAGCAAGTATATAAAAAAAGTAAAACATGAAGTGTTGTGTTTTCAGTTAAAACAGTTTTCAGGTTAAACAGAATTTCCTAATCTCTTGCATTTCTTATATTGATCCCAGTTGTTTTTGGAATTTGGGTTCTTCAGTCCTTCTACCACCTCTCAGTGGCAGGTTACTTTAAGGCAATGATCTGAAGTTAAAACAAAAAGTAAAAAGTTTTATTTTCTGGGTCTTCAAGGAACCATAATGGAAAATATTGCTCAGCCCTAAGAATAGCAATAAGTGCAACGCAGGTTAACAAGATAAGCAAATGGCAACCACTGAGGGCAAGTATTGTAGTGATGAGGAAATAAGGCATGGACATTGCAATTGATTGCGCTGGGGCACCAGTGAGAGAACACTGAGATAAATGACCGTCTTGTTCCCAACCTAACCTCAGCAATGAGATTAATGCAGAGATTTAACATCTCCTGCCCACTAGCCCAGCTAAGCTGGCATAGCTAGTGCACACACGGAAAAAAAATACACACAGCCATAATGAACAATCAGTCTAATTAAGATTTACTATTTATCTCCCACAAACCCCTTAAGGAGGTAATTAACTGAGGGGGAGAGGAGTGATGTTACAGCATTAGATCTGTAGACTTAAGGTACCTACATGAGCCCAGTAGAACAGAGAAGTGACTCATGGAGATCTATTAAGTTTTTAATGGTTTTTCTCTTTCTTTCTTTTTTTTTTTTTGCTCAAGAGGTGGTGATCAGCTTAGAAGGAAACATCTCGCCTCCGCCTATTACTGAACTTATTAGTTTTCTATTGGAAAGTTTGATATTAAACACACCTACAACACAGCAGGGTTCACAGCAAGAGGTACAAAGAGGATAATACGCTTCTTAGAATATTGTTTTGTGCAAGTCTGCAGCATAGCATGCCTTTAGTTTGCCTTTAGCATGGCATGAAGACTGCCTGCCATCCTGTCTGTTTATCCTCTGGTGCTATCAAGGATCTGGGTTTGGCAACAAGCCAATAAGCCAAAGACCAGCTAGTGCTGACTGCATGAATAACTGCCGGTCAACCATTTTAGAATATTACCGGTTAAAGGTTTAAAAACACTACTGGTCAACAGTTTTAGTACACTACCAATTAAACGTTTTAGTACACTACCAATCAAACGTTTTAATACACTATCAACCAAACATTTTAGTATACTACCAGTCAAACATTTCAGAACACTACCAGTCAAACGTTTTAGATCACTACCAGTCAAACGTTTTAATACACTATCAACCAAACATTTTAGTATACTACCAGTCAAACATTTCAGAACACTACCAGTCAAACGTTTTAGATCACTACCAGTCAAAGGTTTTAATACACTATCAACCAAACATTTTAGTATACTACCAGTCAAACGTTTCAGAACACTACCAGCCAAACGTTTTAATACACTATCAACCAAACATTTTAGTATACTACCAGTCAAACGTTTCAGAACACTACCAGTCAAACATTTCAGAACACTACCAGCCAAACGTTTTAGATCACTACCAGTCAAACGTTTTAATACACTATCAACCAAACATTTTAGTATACTACCAGTCAAACGTTTCAGAACACTACCAGCCAAACGTTTTAGATCACTACCAGTCAAACGTTTCAGAACACTATCAGTCAAACGTTTTAGATCACTACCAGTCAAACGTTTTAGTACACTATCAACCAAACGTTTTAGTACACTACCAGTAAAACGTTTCAGAACACTACCAATCAAACGTTTTAGATCACTACCAGTCAAACGTTTTAGTACACTATCAACCAAACATTTTAGTACACTACCAGTCAAATGTTTTAGTACACTACCAGTCAAACATTTTAGTAAACTACCAGACAAACGTTTTAGTACACTACGTCAAACGTTTCAGAACACTACCAGTCAAACTTTTTAGTACAATACCAGTCAAACGTTTTAGTACACTACCAGCCAAACGTTTCAGAACACTACCAGTCAAACATTTTAGATCACTACCAGTCAAACTTTTTAGTACACTACCAGTCAAACGTTTCAGAACACTACCAGTCAAACGTTTTAGTACAATACCAGTCAAATGTTTTAGTACACTACCAGTCAAACGTTTCAGAACACTACCAGTCAAACATTTTAGTACACTACCAGTCAAACGTTTCAGAACACTACCAGTCAAACGTTTCAGAACACTACCAGTCAAACGTTTTAGATTACTACCAGTCAAACGTTTTAGTACACTACCAGTCAAACGTTTTAGTACACTACCAGTCAAACGTTTTAGATCACTACCAGCCAAACCTTTCAGAACACTACCAGTCAAACGTTCTAGATCACTACCAGTCAAGCGTTTCAGAACACTACCAGTCAAATGTTCTGGTACACTACCAGCCAAACGTTTCAGAACACTACCAGTCAAACATTTTAGTACACTACCAACCAAACGTTTCAGAACACTATACGGTTTTATACGCCGCACTTCGGCACATGTTGCAACACCAAAACTTGCCTGACAGCTTGTGCTGAGATTCCTGAATGGAATTATTTCAGGAACTTCTGGCATTATTATTACTATTATCAACGTTTTGCTGCTAGTCTAATTTAGTCATTGGGATGCCCATTAGTAGCTGCACTCAAAGAAATCTGGGACCCCACTGTTTGTCAACAATCTTTGTCTTGTTAATTAGCCAAACAGGGCAAATCTTTAATGGCAGCAATTAGAGCGAGGCAGTATGCATTATTTGAGCTCCAACACCCGCCACAGACAAACAGCGAGTTTATTCTCTCTCAAGGCCGAGAGCCATGCCTCGGTGCTGGCTGAGTGCTTTCTACTTTCCTCACTCTCTCCATCTGCTTTTGTGCTTCTATAGTTGCAAATAAAGTCATGAACAATTAAATAATTGCTTTAAATGGGCCACAAAACTCCACATCGCACTTCCACCCACATCTACTCGCATCTTCTATTAATTTCTTTTCTTTTTTTTCTTTTCACTGTTATTTTCTCAGCTTTCCTCTCAAAAATGTACACACCTACACAGGCACACATGCTCGTACTCTTGGGAGTCTTATTAGCCATGTCTGGGGCAGAGCATCAACCATCTAGAGAAGTCAGTGGATGCAACCCTTCAAAAAGCTCTAGTATACAGTGAATAATGAATGTGTACAACAAAGCAGTTTGCAGTGAGAAGCACTCTTTTCTTTCAGGTTATGAGCGGCAACAGCGTGAAATCCACTCCCCACCGTCTATCTCCTGCAGCTATCTCTGTTTCATGGCTTAGCTTTGTTTTGGAGGGAGAAACATCTAAACCTGGATTTACGATCTGATGTTAAGTGGACATTGAGTCTTACTATCTGTTACACCTGCCTTTGTCATGAGTCTTCAGTTGTGATCACTTGTGATCAGATTTACTACAGCAGTCTCTGGCTGCATTTATTATCGGACAAAAATGTCCAGCGAGTCCTTGTTAATACATATTTACGAGCTATTGCAGACACTTCGATTGCACAGACTGCCAAAGTAACTTACAGACAAACGGAAAAGTAGATGAAGAAAGAAGCTACACAGCTGTGTTTGTCTCTGTCCTAATGATTACAGTGGTTCTTTGATGCTGTTGGAGCCACAATACAGTTCACACTACAAATGTCTTGTCATAGGCATCCTTGACCACCTCTAAAGATTATTTAAGTGATCAGATCACAACTTGTCTCAAAGATTCATTGCACCTCCTTCATGCATAGTGTTGTGCTGTGCAAAAACAAGGCATGTGTGTGTGTTGGGGGGGTGTCCCAGACAATATTAAGCCTGAGCTTAGACTAAGTGCTGCTTGTAATGGCAAAACACTATTGACACTGACATTAGTCCAAGTCTAAAGTTGGCCACATTTTGGAGGCTGAAAGATCAGATCCACTGTTAAAACATAGTGCAAAAAGACCCTGAATTATCCATTGTGGTATCTAGACTAGGCTCAAGTTTGGACTAAGTAGGACTTGTAATAGTAAAACACCATTGACATTAGCATTAGTCCAAGTCTAAGGTTCAGCACATTCTGGAAGCTGAAAGATCAGATCACCTGTTACAGCATAGTGCAAAAAGACCCTGAATTATCCATTGTGGTATCTAGACTAGGCTCAAGTTTGGACTAAGTGGGACTTGTAATTGTAAAACGCCACTGACATTGGCATTAGTCCAAGTCTAAGGTTCAGCACATTCTGGAAGCTGAAAGATCAGGTAACCTGTTACACCATATTGCAAAAAGACCCTGAATTATCCATTGTGGTATCTAGACTAGGCTCAAGTTTGGACTAAGTGGGACTTTTAATTGTAAAACACCATTGACATTGGCATTAGCCAAAGTCTAAGATTAACCCACCTTCAGGAAACATGTCTTTGGTCTTGTATGGAATATGGTGTACTGGATAGTTAAATAGTTCCTCCACAAAGTGTTATACATTTACTTGTCAAACAATAAAATAAATAAAAAAATTTTAAAATACTCTTACAAAAAAAACCTTAAGCTTTTCATGAGGACAAAAGATTCCAGAATCCTAAGAAACAGAAAGAATTACACCAACAGACTAATACCACTGTATTATAAACAGCCACATCAACAAAAAACACACAACCCATTGCTAACCGCAGGGAGGGGGTAACGTGGGAGGACACAACATTCAAGGAGGGTAGACACTTCTAACTACTAGTTAACTGCAAAGCCCACCCTCATCAAATTCACTTTACCCCAAACAACAAAACTACACTAATAACAACAACACATTAGCAACAGCAATAACAGCTCATTTTCCAACAGGAAGTGCTACAATGAAAGCGTTTTAAACAGCTCTCACAGAAAAACCCTTAAGCTCCTAACATCTTGTTCAAGGATGTTCTATCAATGTGATGGATGCTGAAAACTGCCCCTTAGAAAAAGACAATTTTCCACTTAATGCTGTTCCACTCAAACCGTTCTTAAAGATAGAAAAACAAGCTCTGCTTTGAGAGCTATGAAACTCATTTCCACTTCGCCTTCCTTCTACCAAAGAGAGGGTTAACACTGCAAATACAATCAGATCTGAAATTGAATAGAGATACAAACCCTTAGTAACTACTTGAATACAGGGCGATTCAATGACAATGCTATTGACTTACTATCTACTTAGAAGTTACACTAAACAACCCTGCTGAAAGAAGCAGCACAAACCACCATGCTGGTCTAAGTTAAGGTCTAGTGCTAATTTAGTAAGACACTGATCATGGTCATGCAAATCAGTCAGCTTACCGGAATCCTAAGATACAAGAAAAGTATACCCACAGACAAACAAACACACAAAAAAATACAAAACATCACCAAAAGGCAGGGGGTAACGTGGAAGCACACAATACTCAAGGAGGGTAAACATTTCTAACTACTAGTTAACTGCACAGCACACCCTTCTCAAATTCACTTTACTCCAAACAACAAAGCTACACTAATGTTGAGAAAACATCAGCAACAATAACATCTCCTTTCCCAACAGGAAGTGCTGCAGTCCCCAAGAGCCACTTTGCATGGCCACACCCCTTAAGCACCTCACAGCAGTACAGCATATGGAGAATGCCTTGATGTGCTGGTCTGCGGTGGTAACCAGCATACAGGCTTCCACTACTGCTGACCAGCATACCAGCATCTGAAACATAGCAAATGTTGGTTTGGAGTGGTGATCAGTATATGAGCTTCCACTACTGCTGACAAGCATACCAGCATCTGAAACATAGCAAATGCTGGTTTGGAGTGGTGATCAGTATATGAGCTTCCACTACTGCTGCCAAGCATACCAGCATCTGAAACATAGCAAATGTTGGTTTGGAGTGGTGATCAGTATATGAGCTTCCACTGCTGCTGACAAGCATACCAGCAGCTGAAACATAGCAAATGCTGGTTTGGAATGGTGATCAGTATATGAACTTCCACTACTGCTGACCAGCATACCAGCATCTGAAACATAGCAAATGCTGGTTTGGAGTGGTGATCAGTATATGAACTTCCACTACTGCTGACCAGCATACCAGCATCTGAAACATAGCAAATGCTGGTTTGGAGTGGTGATCAGTATATGAGCTTCCACTGCTGCTGACAAGCATACCAGCATCTGAAACATAGCAAATGCTGGTTTGGAGTGGTGATCAGTATATGAGCTTCCACTACTGCTGACCAGCATACCAGCATCTGAAACATAGCAAATGTTGGTTTGGAGTGGTGATCAGTATATGAGCTTCCACTACTGCTGACCGGCATACCAGCATCTGAAACATAGCAAATGTTGGTTTGGAGTGGTGATCGGTATATGAGCTTCCACTACTGCTGACCAGCATACCAGCATCTGAAACATAGCAAATGTTGGTTTGGAGTGGTGATCAGTATATGAGCTTCCACTACTGCTGACCAGCATACCAGCATCTGAAACATAGCAAATGTTGGTTTGGAGTGGTGATCAGTATATGAGCTTCCACTACTGCTGAACAGCAACTGAAACATAGCAAATGTTGGTTTGGAGTGGTGATCAGTATATGAGCTTCCACTGCTGCTGACCAGCATACCAGCAACTGAATGTGGCAAAAGTTCTTTGCGATTAATGTAATTTAATGTAAACAGGTTTTATTCCAAGTGATTTTAGAGCATTTTGATTGGTTCACTCAATAATATGCTGGTTGTGTTAGTACCCAGCTATGTAAGCAGGGTCTGAAGACCAAAAAAATATATTAAACACAAATTTTATGAGTACTAATATCATGTAACTTATAAAATGATTTGAATTCTTTTTATCTCTTTTCATGAACACATCAAGATGGTCGAGCATTGTGTTGTGCTTCTTTTCTTAACTGACTTTTTACAGAGACACCTGAGAAACCAGCTGTATCTGCAGTCTATCTAGACCTCCATTTGAGGGCTTCCTGTTGCCAAAGCGGAGCGATTGTAGCATTGCTCATAGCACCTGCCGCCCCCATGCTGTGTGTGGATGCTGACACTCTGCAGACATGTGTGCAGGTTCTGGAGGTGTGAGCTGAGAGCTGAGGTGGCACTCCTCGCTCGCTTTTCCTGGCCCCTCCACCAGGTTCAGCTGGCACGGGCGCCCGTCTCGTTTTCACCTTGGCACATGGCCACCCTCCTCCTATCTCTCTCCGTATTCCGTGAGCGCTGCCGTCTGCCACCCAGTATTTACAACAAAGCCTGCCACCATGCCGCGTCACTATTTTCACACCGCAACTTTCTTACTTACTGCTGACGATGCAGCTGAGTAATCTGGCAAGTCTTTTCCCTCCAAAAGAAAAAAAAGATCCATTTTTAACCGAGCGTACAACTCACAGAAATATTGACTTGAGTCTTTCGCCTTTTCCTTTCTCTCTCTCTCTCTCTCTCTCTCTCTCTCTCTCTCTCTCTCTCTCTCTTTCTCTCTTTCTTGCCTGGCTTTTTGGAGACTTTCATCAATACCTCCAGTCACTCTGGATAAGGGAATCGGTTAAGTGAGTGAAAGGATTCATACAATGGAAAAAAAAATGTCCTTCACTGAAGCTGAACTTTCACAAATGCGAGTGGCAAAGTTTCAGCTCAATTTTCAGCTTTTACGCCCTTGTCATTCACTAAGACAGTCTCTCAGAATGCTGCAGTATTGAACGTTTAATGGAAGGCCTTGCCCACTGGACAGTAAGACTTGTCGAAAAAAATCAAGCAAATGAGGCAAAAGCCTATACTGACCTAACTATTCACACTCGCACTTTAAACCATTAAACCACTTAAAGCTTAAACATAACCTGTGTTGCAGTTAATGTAAAGCCCCCAGACGTTCAATTCAAAGTTGTTTAAATAAAAAGCACCTTCTGTCATAAAAAATTAAAAATTTAAAATAATGGTCTGCATTCTCGAGATGTGATATAGTATCTAGAAATAATGACCTATGTTCTGTCAATTTGTACTTAATATGTCTATATGATTTACTATGTCAGAGTTATTATCTTGACATTTTGGGCTCTAAAGATGAAATCTTGACATGCTAAGTCATTATTCATTATTCAGTCAAAATGTAGGAGTTTGGTATAGTAACACAAACTGCAAGACGATAAGCTGTTATTTTGGCTTTCTATCTCAAAATACAAGAAAATAAGTCATCATTATTTTGAAATACTCAATCAGATACAGGAAATGAAACTTTGGTATCATGATTTCTCCTCTACTTCTTAGAAATGAGCTTCCATAGCAACTATGTCAACATAGTGGAACACGTTTATATATAGGTAATGTAATGTGATCATGTAATGGACATCTGATGGACATGAATATGAATAAATAATGAAGGCACCTGTTTGAATGGCTGTTGGTGTCCCCACTTGTTAGTATTGTGATCTATATAGAGGGGTAATAATTTTTTTTTGTGATTTAAAATGCAATAATTGAAATACAGACCAAATAACATGGTTGATCCTGAATAAAGCAATATATATATATATATATATATATATATATATATATATATATATATATATATATATATATATTTTACTTTGCTATCTTGTGAATTACTTTTATTAATGGAATAGTACAAAGGAGCATTTGGCCTTTTTCCCAAATGAGAACAAAATGTGTAAATTAAATACATTCTAAGTTTATGAAAACTGTTTGTGTGGAATAAATTTTGTAGTGAACCAATGTATTTAAAACAATCTCACATCTAAAATGATGCTCATTGCTTCTCTGTATGGGCATGTTGTGATAGAGCCAAAAAAAACTTAAATAGCTCATCGCAACACAAGCCACCAGACACTACTTGCATGAAAGTTTCATAATATAAACACTGCTGTAGTTGAAGAAAACACTCATGATGATTTTAGCCAACCTCCAGTTAATAAAACAATACAAATGATATCTGGTGAGCACCATATTACTGAATACACCGCCAGGTAGGTTTACCACCAGCCTGCCAACACCTCAGATCCTCACAGCTTAGAAAGAAATAGGATGTACAGATAAATGAGTTTCAGAAAGAAGTGAAGCTTCCCCTTTAATGAACTCTGGAGTTACTCTCCTCCCTGAAGACCTGGGCTGCCTTTTGCAAAGCCAAGTAGCATAAAAAGCATATTGCTTTCTCCCCACTTCTTCTCAGCATACAGCAGGCCAGCGCATTGCTCCAGCTAAACAGATACCCCTCTGAGCAGAGCGTCTGCTTTACCCCAAACATTAAAGTCGATACGTTATCTCCTTTGCCATCAGCATATGGAAAAACTTGCAATCACCCTTTTGAGAATACAAATCAGCTCAACGCTCAATTGCAATTGCATATGTGTGCTAGGCATGGACTTTTAACCTTCCTCCAACCTTGCTACTGAGTCTTCTTTTATCATTTCTTCTGCAACGATACTGCACCTGTCAGCAGTCATTACAAACAGCCAGGCTTAAGGTCCCAGGAAGCACATGACAAGCAGAATTCCTTGTGAACTGTACCTTTACATGTTTCCTCCCTACTTCTGACACTAAGAACGCAGGCAGCCAGCAGGAACACTGTCACCTCTCATTGTCTCTGCACTGTTGAGGATCCCGAATATGCAGCAGAAAGACTTCAGATGCTGTGTGTCTAATCTAGACATTCTCGAAGAGAAGATGGAGACAGTGAGGAGCGACGCTGGCGGCTTTTGAGGACGGTTATGTCTGCGGAAGGAACAGAAGCTTGACGTAGGAAGAAGACGACGAGCGTGTTGTCATAGCGGTGCGTGTACCAGTTTCACGTTCCAAGCCTGGGTTTTTATAGGAGAGTTCACGCAGACCTTGTTTTAATGGATAAAACGTAGCATTAATAGAAAATGGAGCTTGAAAAAGAGTCCCCTGGCGATATAGCATGAGTGAACATGATTATTGAGTCCACATGCATAATAGATGTGGGTAGCCCTGGGAACACAGCTGCCTCATTTAAATTCGGTTGGAATGCCGAGACCTAAACAACAGCACGCAGAGCATTAAGACAATGCACACAGTCAGTGTGTAAACAATGCATTTTTTAAGTTGTGACTTTCATCTTAGCAACTGCAATGTACTGGCCCTATTCAGTTCAGTTCAAAATTCATTACTGTGACTGTTAGTTCAGATAAAATATTCACAAGCTTGTATGACTCCGTGCTTTAACTTGTATATATATCTTCCACCAGAGGAGATGCAGCGATGTGAGATGTGCGTGCGCATGTTGGCTATAGTAAAATTTCTGCATGCTACTTTATTTTCTGTATAAAATATGCACGATGCTTCTGTTACTGTTGGATGGATTCTGATTTGTTCCCAGTGAGCACACAAGCTCATTCAAAGTACAGTTTGAAGTAAGATCTTGTTCTTGTATTGGTTGATCCGAACAATGATTAAATATGTGACTTAGCTCCTCCTACCCTGTTTGTTATTGGTCAGGACGCCCACAGGACCACCACAGAGCAGGTATTATTTGGGTGGTGGACCATTCTCACCGCTGCAATGACAATGACGTGTTGGTGGTATGTTGTGCTGGATGTGAGTAGATCAAATACAGCATTGCTGGACTAACATAAATTCAAAAGCCAAAGCTATCCAGTCAACAGTGTCCTGCGGGCAGTGTCCTGTAGGTAGCATCCTGTGGGCAGCATCCTATGACCACTTCATCAGTGGAGCAGTGGATGATAAATACAAACTGTTCAGCAATGGACATCTACAGATGGACCTAGGTGTGTCTAACAGAGTGGACGGTAAGAGGACACTGCTGGTTCTGCTTGTGCTTTCTTCTGTAAAAAGTCCATTTATGCGACAAACTATATAATAATCTGTAATGTTTTAGCTTTTTATATCATGTTCTTTCATGATTATTCACAAAATGAAGGGAACACTGAGTATATAAAACACCAGAAACAGCCATGTTTCGCTTCAGACCTACAGGGTGGGCTTGAGTTCTTCTCATCGTCTTCTAATTTAGTCTATAAGAAGTGAAGAAGATGTACCGCTGCTGATTCTGACTCAAGCTTTTTATAGCCACCCATCCTTTCACTCACTCTGGCATACCATCTACCTTAACACGTCACTCTGAGAAAACACACGGTCACTCTGTAAGGTGTAGCGTCACCCCCATTGATGTCTTGGAGTGGGCAAACCTCCTTTTAAAAGGAAACAGAAATTACATAGAAATAGAGAGAAAGAGCAAGCAAGGAACCAGACAGTGACTCCTCTGAGAGCATATCGTTAGCATGAAGGGGAAAAATGAGAGAAGAAAGAGACAGCAGAGACGCCAATCAAACTGTCGATCAAAGGGCTGGTACCGCTATTGGAGACACGGCAACATGATGAATTGCAGAAGTAACACTACAAGGCATGTCACAACCCCATAGAACTCTGAGAAGACTTCTGCTCTTGTTATTAAATCATCACATATCACCTTCATATAAAATTTCAGCTCAGCAGATATTTGACCAAAACTAAAAGCATGCAGTTAGTAAATTAGCCACATCGTGTACTGAATAATGTAGTCATCTGTTACATTATGCATGCAGCATTTTCTCAGTTTGATCTCAAAAGTGAGGCTTATACTGAAGTTCTATACTTACACCAGGCTTAAAACTGGGAATCCTGCTGGTATTTGTGTTACATGAGACTGCTTAATGTCTGAGGAGCTCAGTAACTTAAACGGCATACGTGATCACATACATGGAACTGCAGTGCAATCAGCTGGATTTCCAAGACTGTGCTGACCAAGGGCATGGAATTAACATGAATGGAAGTGACGTGCCCCCATCAATATCCAGTGATTATTAAATTGCCCCTATCAATAATTTGATCCCCTCTAAAAACCCTGATCTTTCAACATCTCATTAATCTAGAGGTGCAGAAAGGGTTAAATCATGTTCTCTACTGGAGTCTTATCTCCCGTAACACATATGGCCAGTGTGATTGGCTGTGCCGTTCCCTGCTGTCATGTGAGACTCTGTAGCTGTTTGGTTGTTAGCAGCGCCAAAACTGGAAGGAAAACTTTCCAGTCATATGTGAGACTCACGGTGCAACGTGGGTGACACATGGGTGTTTAAAGCGAGTGAGGGTGGCAGCAAAAAAAAGCTATTTTTTAAAGAAATGTGTAAGTCACTTAAAGTCTAATTCTCTAATGAAATGAGTCCATCATAATAATGTTAATGACAATGCTAGGCTTTGCCGCTCAGCACACAATAGGTTAACATCATCTGTAGTTATGAATAATAAGCAGTGTTTCTACTTTTATTAATGCTAATGTATTAGAGACGTCTGCACTGTGGCTAAAGTAATGTGGATAGTCTTTAGATGTAAACTCACTGTTTACTGGTTTGAAACTGGCTGAAACGAGTCTGTCTTGTAGTTTAAGACATTAAGAAAGATTGAACTGTTTTCTAGGATTGTTTCTTTGGGTTTGTGGACAACAGCACCAAGTTGTGCAGTGCTTCATGTATTAACCCTGATGTCAGAGACCTGTTTCATTTGCACTATGGCTGAAGTAAAGTTAATAAGTCTTTAGATGTAAACTCACTGATTATTGGTTTGAAAGTGGCAGCACTGTTTGGATGCAGATATGTCTTGTACTTTGATTGACACTTTGAGAGAGATTGTTTTTCTGTGGTTGTTACTTTGTTGGTGTTGTGGAGATATTGCAGCCCCGTCTACTTTTATTACTGCTGATGAATGAGACCCCTTTCCTTTGTACTATGGCTGCAGTAAACAGTAAGCTAAGTCTAAATTACCTCTTTGTCAGTCATTAATTTAACATTAATTCATCATAATATAATTCATGAATTAAATTATGTTATTCAGAATAGTTTATAATAGCTTATGAAGTATATCAGTCATTTATCCTTTTATCACTGAGCAAAGAGAAAACAACAGCAAAATACAGGCAATTGAGGTGGAAGGTTGGAATTCATAGGTCCCCACCAATGTCAAGAGCAAATCTATGCCTTTGGTGCTAGGCATTATTCTCAGGTGTTGCATAGAAAATACAAAAATATAAATCTTTTTTTTAAATAAACACAGACTAAATATGTCTGTGTAAATCAGTGGTTTCTATTGAACAAAAGATGTATTATGCTGTATATGACTACTGTATTATGCTCATAATCAGGTACCGTAATAGATGTAATGCATGATTGTCCAAAGCTCTAATAATACAGCATGACTCATTGTGCTAAACAGCTAGTTGCCTTACATTCCATGTAGCAAAGTGGGTCATGTGTTCATTTTGGCCACACAGTGTGAGCTGGGTAAATGAAAACCCATCAAATAAATTTAGTACTAAAGCAATTAAAATAGTTCCAACCACAATGCGTGATTAGAGCAATCTCACAGAAACATACGTTGTATTAGTGTTGTAAGAATATCAAACTACAAACAGTTCTTCAGTGTGGTTATCAAATCTCTATAGCAGGTATTGCTTGGACCCTTACAGGTAAACATTGCAGATTGACTGCTGGATTCTACCTCGCGAGTACCTGTGTTTTGAGATCGTTAGGCTTAGAACCACTGCAACATAAAGCCAGAACATCAAGTACTTGTATGATCTCTAGTCACAAAAGCCTGGGTGTACCGCTGAAGAACCAGGCCAGAACAAACACGATATATATCCGCGAACAGTGATTATATAAGCTTAATTCGCATGTTTAAGCGCAGCGCCATGGGATATTTCAGGTAGCAGGCCTTCAAGGCAGCTAAAGGCAGGAGTTAATTAGAGCGGCTAACATTGGGATTTAAACACTGTACCCTGCTCGTCACGTCCAGCTAAGTCTCTCATCCAATAATCAAGGAGAAGATACACGCCAATGAGTCAGCGCTAAAATCCCACCACTTCCTCCCTTCCTGACTCAGTCTGTGTGTGTGTGTGTGTGTGTGTGTGCGTGCGTGTTTCTGTCAGGCTTAGAGATGAGGATTAATTAAACGGGCATCGGTTACATGTCGTGTCCTCTTGGTGGAGTCGATCGATCCTCAAGCCTCCTCAGTCGTCTAATAACCCAGGCAAGAACCCCTCCGGCTGGCCGCTACACACACTCGCACAGTATCTCCAAACACCCTGCCTTAATCAGCTCTTTTATATCCACGCTCTGGTCACCTTCGTCCAGCACACACGCTGCAGTAAGCTCTGTCAGGCTGGCAGCGTGACCGTGCTTGACAGCAGCTCATTAGCAGCAGGTCTTCAGCGGTGATGCACCTCAGGTTTTATAATGATTACAAACATGCTGCTGCACAATGCCATTTCCCGGCCTTGTCTAGAGAGAGCAAGGTACCTGGCAACAGAAATTAACAGTGGGAAGAGAACCAAAGTGGAGACATTTTTTTTATTTACTCTACACTACATGTGGAGCAAATGCCCACACAGTAATATTCCCAGGGCTGGATTAACTCTTATGATGTTCATTTGTATCCAGCTGGATTTAAATGATCACCGTAGGTGTTTATTCAACACTGGGGAGTTTATTCCAGAGTTTATTATAACTGAAAGCTGTGTTTTTGTCTTTTTGGTCATTTGCTGGAGCCTCTTCTTTAACAAGCTAAATATTATTTCACTGATGCAACTTAAAAAACAGCTCAGGTCAGCATAAAGCATGCCATGGCCTTTCCAACAGACCCTGGATCGCATTGCTAGCTTTCAGGAAAGCAGAGATGCAGATCCTGAAATCAGTCTTAGTATTTACTTACTATTTGCTCAAAGAAAAGCAAGGGAGGGTTAATCCATGTCACCAAACAAGTGAAAACCTGGTGACCACCGTAGGTCCTACTACATGTCTGGAAGGAAAGGGGTGAGGGAACTGTATTCAGTTGGTTGTTATCTGCAACCCTACCACTAGATGTCACTAAACCTTGCACACTGCACCTTAAACATCAGGTAGTCTGGTACAGTGGGTTCACTAGTATTCCTAGAATCTATTTCTAAACTACTATATATTGACCTTCCTCAAACTAATGCATGCTTTGTGCATATTTAATGCTTATTTTAGCAGTTGAGCTGTTTAATGGTATTCACCATCAGTCATATACAAAATTTGGGCACCCCTGGTCAAATGACAGTGTGTAGTTGATTTTTGAAGTGAAAATTATTTAACACACATTGCAAAGCACAATTAAAATAGATATTTAAACATGTATAGAGAATGTGTTATTTTATTGTAGTGTGCGCCAATGTTAGTTCTTATACTCTAATTATTATTAAAGATTTGACTGGTTGTATTGAGACGTTTGCATCCAGTTGTATATTGCAGAGCTGATTGCTGGATTCTGCTTCAGCAATACTTTTGTTTAAAGCCTTTGAGATCTACAACGAGAACCCACAACTACAATTGTCACATTTCCAGCCACCAAGATGTGTTTCTTCAGACACTGCCAAGCACCCCTGCAACCTCTCTCACCTGCATTTTGTTAAGCCTCTTCCAGCTTGTCTGTGTGGTTACATCCCAATCATCCTGCCAAACTACAACCCTCTCTCTCTCCCCTCACCCCACCCACCCTCTCTCTCTCTCTCTCTCTCTCCCCCAGTTCAGCCTCTTTAGGGAGGGATCCTTCCATTCTCGTGATGGTTTTGTTCTTTCCCACTTTCCTGGCTTGCAGTAATCTCCCTTGTTGCCACTTCAGAAACACTGACTGTACCCGACGCAGGCAGGAGAAGAAAAGAGGCGGAAGAGAAAGAAAGGAAGAGACAAATGGAGATACCGACGCCGAGGACCAGAAAAAAAGACTATGTTTAGACAGCAGCCTGTAAAAGCTAGCACCACATCCGCTCCACTCCTTAACCTGATGTCTTTGGACAGATTATCAGCATGTGATCATCGGCTGAAACGGATGCCTTATAGGCTTGAAATCCGGTTCAGAGCTGAGTGTGATTTTTTTTGTACATATTTAAATCCTTTAAAAAGGATTACAGGTGATTATACATGTCAAATATCATATATGGGTGTATATATCATATATGCCTGGCTAAACGTGTGGCCTAAGAATTCCTCACATTGAAGGGCGTCCTCCAGTGGTCTTCAGCTGGAATACTGGCATGTTTTCCTCATCTCATATCCATGCAGCGTCTTCTGTATTCCTGCGTTTCAACGACAAAGCTGCTGTGATGGCGCAGTGAGACGGCTCATGGAAGAAAAGAAAAGAGCCCGCCCCCACTCCCCACTACAGCGGCTTCTGAACACAACTACAATATTAGTTCATTTACCATCTCGCTCGCTGTGCATGCTCTCTCTCCAGAGTGCTTCCCCCCTGCCTAATATCCACCACAGTAAAAACTACAGTGTGAGCTAAGGACGTGTTTTCATCACTATGTGTTTGAGGATGCTAAGCACTGTGAACCCATGGGTGATATTGTTTTGCAAAAAAAAACATCTTTCTCTCTTATTTACTGCTCTTTCAAGTGCATGTTTTCGTCATCACAATGCTGAATTCCCTTATTGTCCTGTTCTTAACCTGGATTGTTCAGGAGTCTCTGCCTTTCAATGTCAATTTGTGTGGAATATTATGTTTTCAAATCATTTTGAGCTATTTCAAAAGCCTCCAACAGCTGGATTTGTTCTGACGGCAATCATTTACATTGATCCACTCATGAAGAATTGCTCACAACACTGCAAATGTAGCATTTTAAAACGATTTAAAGATGAAAATAGAGATACAATGTGTTGACAGTGACAGTACATACAATATATACCTTAATGTCAACAGTTCAGCTTAATAAAAGTAGAACTATATCACATACACAGATGTCAAAGCATCAGATTTATAAAATCACAACTTCTCAATAGCGACAGAACTTGGCACAACATCACGGTGTCCGTAGAGTTTTGAACAGCTGCTGCGATTCAACCACCCATTTCCAAATACCTACTGCCTGCCTGCGCTTGAGAGCGGAGATAAATAAATAACATGAGCGAAGGAATAAGAAGCAGGAAACAAAGAAGAAAAAGGCAAACAAACGCCACCGAATAAGCACTGCGGCCCTGAATGATTCATCTGTTTTCTTGTCTTTTGTGTTGCAGTTACATTCCAGATGGTGGAAACAGTAGCATTAAAGCATAGACGGTCCCAAACTACCTGAGGTGTCCAATAAAGTGGGACCCATAAAAAAAAGGCTGGTATACAGACAGCTACCATGAAGTGTTGTCTTTGTCTGATCACAAACTACCTGAGATATCCAATAAAAACAAGTCAATAAGGAAACTGCTGTGGACTTCCATGGATTGTTTTCTTTGGTTGATCCCAAAACGGTATGATGTTTTCAATAAGGAAGAGCCAATATGAAGTACTTTGACGTTTTTTTTTTCTTTGTTTGATCTCAAATATCTGCAGTAAAACCAGTGAAAGAGAGTCGGTAGTCAGGAGACTGATATAAAGGTCTTAAATATCTATAATGAGTTGGTTCTTTGGTGGATCCAGAGCTAATAGTCTGAGGCTGGAAGTAAAGGAACCAGCCTTGTGACCTGAAGGTCACCGGGTCAATCCCCAGAACTGAGAGAACATGACTGAAGTGTCCTTGAGCAAGGCACTTAACCCTGAACTGCAAATGTGCCCCCTGACCCCTAGTGTGTGTGTTCACTAGAGTGTGTGGATGCGGGTGTTTCACTGCATGGATAGGTTAAATGCGGAGGTAAAATTCTTAAACGAATAATTGCTCCATACTAATAATAAGGCTGAATGGGATTCAGGCCTTTGAGATCTACTGTTAAGTCTTTATTTAACTTATCCTAGGTTCTCTATGATTTCCAATATAGAAGAGCCAATAAGTAGACTGATGAAGACCTTTAAGTTCTTTAATGATGTTTACTTTTGGTTCTTCTCAAACTATCTGTGGTATCCAGTACAGGAGAGCCAATAGTAAGAACGACATGAAGACCTTTGTGATCCACTAGGAAATCTTAACAGTAACAATCAATAACATGACTGTACTTCCATTTCTGCAGATTTATATTTTTCATATCATCAGAACACAGCAGCAGTCATTTAATTTGTGTGAAAACTACATAATGAATGGATAAACAGAAACGCTTTGAAAGCACTTGGAATAAAACCCATTAACATGATATGTCTTTGCCTTCATCTTCCATAAGGTTGCTATTTTGGAAAGTCAAAAAGAGATGTTATTAAAATTTCTGAGATCTACCATAAGAGAATTGGCATTGCTCAATCCCAAACCACCAGAGAGATCAGGAGCTCTTTAAAATTCCCTCCTCACAGCTTCTTTCTCCTGAGACTGTGCATTCACATATTTCTGTATTAATGAGTAGGCATGAAGTCTCCCATGCCATCATCTTTTTTTCTTTCTTTTTTTTCAAATTGGCTTTTTTAGACTGCTGGAACATGGCCCGGTGCGGTACAGACTGCATCATTCAGTAGCCTTACAACTCTCCCACCGCTACGAATCTGGTCCACAGTGATAGATGTTATTGTATTAGACCTAGCACCTTCATATGCCAGCAATTTTCTCCTTCCAGAAGACCTGGACTGTCTTCCTGTACTAAATATGATGGATGAAAAAGGAGCATAGTAAGATAAACACTGTGGTGAACTGAGGTAGTTTTGGCTAATGCATCTTTTTGGCATGGTTTATGTGAAAGCTGCTGTGCTTGCTCTTTTGATCCTCTTCAATTTTCACTATATTGGGAATAGGCAGGAGAGGTGGCTTCCCAGAAAGAAACAGACTGAGGAAATCATCCCAGATGATCTAAGGTGCAGATGATCTCAGAGGTAGTTTAGGTTGTATAGACTATTTTAGGTTGTATAGACTCTTCCACACTTTATTTTGTATACCTTCTTGTATCTACACTCACTGTCCTTTTAATTAGCTCCACTTACCACATAGGAACACTTTGTTGTTCTACAGTTACAGACTGTAGTCCATCTATTTCTCTGCAAGCTTTGCTATCCCAAATGCATCCCATTCATCAATGGTCAGGACTCCCACAGGACCCCCACAGAGCAGGTATTATTTGGGTGGACAGGGAATGTAGTTACACAATAAAATGCTTAGTAATTATTTACTTACAAGATTACTCTACTAGATTACTCTACTTCCTCCAGAATCATCAATATAAGCCATTTACCATTTATAGGCTTTTTAAAATATCTGTAAATAAGTATTTCACCATGAAAGCAGTAACTTAACTTTCATTGCGTGTAGGTACGTAATTAATTATGCTGTAATTTTAGTTACATTCAGTTTAAATTCTGCATTGACAGGCAGAAATATATGAAATTATATAATTTTATAAAGAATAGTCTCCTCTTGTACTAAACGTACTATGGGAATCCATTTGCACACTTGAACTATGAGTATACTATATAATTACTATTATTATTATCGCTATTATTACTATTGTAATTATAATTAGTAATAATAATTACTGTCAGGTTATAGGCTTTTCTATGGCTTAATCACATGTAGGGTTAATCACATGTAGGTAGGTTGCAATGTAATTTTGACTGTAATTTCCAAAGTACCGTATTTTTCGGAGCGTGCGGAGCGACACTCACAGGTGCAGTAATTATCGACCTTTTTCACTAGCAATGCAGTGCCTTGATTGACGTCATCAGAGCTGAACTATAAACTCTGAGCACGATTTGAAAGGACACACCATCTTTTTCACTTCAAGGCCAGCGAAGAAACTATTTCTAGCTCACAGGCGTAGTAACTGTTTATGTATTTCCCAACACGGTGTCTCAATGTGTGACTGCTGCTGTGACTGCTCTGTTGAGGTGATCGTACAGGGAGGTAGTATAAGCCTGTAATGAAAGCTCTGCTCAGGGCTTTTAGGCAGCGGCCTGGCCCAGCAGGAGCACCACTAATACAGCTGCTCCAACAGCTAATAAGCACTGGCCTTGGCTTTGACTGAGTGAGATCTGAAACAATGACACACACAGAAATCTCCAAAGGTGTCCACACAGCCTTTATACAGATGGGAGGAATGGACTTCATTATGGTCATTTAAGCCTCCATTTCCTGTTTTTTTTTTTTTTTTTGAGTCTATAGTTTTATTGCTCATACAAGGGCAGGTGGTTGAGGCAAATTACATTTAGGCTTCAATCACAGTAAAATCACCTGCACTGAATAAACTCCTACAGAGTTAATTCGATTTTTTTGTTTATAGTTTGACTTATTAATTTTATTTACATCAATTTAATTGCATATATGTTGATTTATTCATGAAGAGGTGTACTTTTAGATCTCTATCATTTATTAGCACTTAATTAGATCTTATGTCAATAAGAGAGCATAGAGGGGAGAGAATATGTTCCTCTGAAGGACTGACTAAACGTGTTGCCAAATTGTTTTTTTTCTGTCAAATATAAAAAAAATGATGAAATTTGAACAGGTGACCTCACGAAAGGTTTTACTTATTATTAAATTGCTGCAGCAAATTGGTACTTGCAGTTGGTCCTTCATAGCTTAGCAACTACAATTAATCTTGGTAGCCCTATGAACAACTTCATATACCAACGCGTATAAGTAAATCTGAAGCTAGCACTGTTCACAAAATATTGGCGAAGGAGTGAATAATCATTAATTTCTCAAACCAAAGACAAAAAAATAAGTAAAATGAGTAAGATCTTAATTACTGTGTGAAGGAGCGCATTTCCAAGCTACAAAGGTCCAAAAAAAGTAATGTTAAATCAAACTTTTCATTGTCACTGAAGCTAGCATCAGCGCCGCAAAGGTGATTGAGCTGGCACCTATTTAACATGGGAACCCCTGCATCCCGCCGCCCCACAAACACGCCAATACCATTTTAGATACTGCCTATGAAGATATGCATAGAAAAAATATTTGCTCACAATATTATTATTTACTTAATTCTAATTACAAGGGATCTTACGTCCTATCAAATATTACTCAGTTGTGTGTGTAAGATATACATATAAATTAAGTTTTATTTTCTTGAAAGATCCCAGATTTCTTTGCTATATTATTTAGTATTATTGTGGAAAACTGTCAAAGCAATCTGAAAACTATGCTATTTTCTATTTGTTTTTACAGTTGGACTTTTAAATGCAAGGGGAACTACATTACTCGAGCCTGTGCATTAAGCTTGCTCACACAATAGAACTTTTTATCTTGGACAATACAATAAACAGAGCTCTTTGTATTGGACCATCAATCATTCTAACCTAGCAGACAGTATGAATATGATAATCTATAACTATTTCGCTTGCATTAAAACACTGTTGGCTGAACTATGTACTCAGAATCAGAGAGTGACTCAAAGTGTATACAGTGCTTCCAGTCAGCTCAGTCATAGACTCACTCAGGTTTATTGGGCTAAGGATTCTCCACTGGGGGCAGTATAATCAAGTAGCTTTCGGTGCTTTGATCAGCCAGTGTAGCAGCCAGATTGATTAGGCGATGTACTATTGAAGTGTGAGCGTCCATGGTTATTTTTTCATTTTTCCTATATTCCAACTCCAGCTCATATACCACCATTTCCTAATCTCACACATTCCCTGGAACGCTTGACAGTGGTGACACACTCTATTTTCCGGTTTGTCTTTCTGTCACTTGTCTCAGCACACTTGGGATTAACATCCTCTTAACCTCAGCGATGCCTTTATGTGTGTCTGTTTTGCACTCTTCAAATGAAAGTTGCCTAAATGGATCTTCTAGTTGAAACATCCTGAGTGCTTTAGAAACCTTTGCATTATGTGGATCTTCTTAACACTCACACATCTCATTCAGGAAAATTGTTCCTTGAAGAACTATTAAGTCGAAGTTTCTTTCAAAAAATGAAATTGGGTGTTTAATAGCATCACTCCAGAGAACTCCTTTCAGGCACCTTTCTGTATGTATGCACGCATCATGTATTTCACTTCCAGTCTAGTACAAACAAGTACAAACTCATTTTTCACCACTGAGACAAGAGCCGAGACATATTTAACAGAAAATTACACAAAAGTCTATAACCTTCCATGTATAGTATTGTAGTGTAGACACAAAGGAGGAGCCTGATTCTACCCGCCCACTGCTGTGTGCAATAAAAGAGCATTTGTTTATAGAGCTATGTCTCTCCCTGTGTTTTACTCTATGCTGACCCCACTAGGGCTGTGTATTGGCGAGAACCTGGTGATACAATATGTATCATGATACAGTGGTCACGATTCAATATATCATGATATATCATGATACTGCAAGCAAAGTGATAAACTGTGATTTTTCAAATCCCACTATTAAAACACACCACTATATGAACAGGTTTGTCAATATTTACAATAGCATTGCGCCCTTGTGCTGCTTGTTAATGTTGAAGTGGAGCTGAAAATGAATTACAACACTGCCATCTAGTGGTCAGAGGTTTAAACACTACACACAATGATTCACTGTCTGCCAGGAATCTGTGTATCGATATTGTGTTTTTGAGAATTGATAAAGTATCACAAAACATAATATACCGATATTTGATATTTCTATATTTTCTTACACCCCTAGACACCACAATATCAATGCCAACCGCTTGCTATTATTAAAGTTCCCAATCTTTTCAGGAGCCTTTCAGTTATATATATATATGTCCACACTCCCAAAGTTCAGTCATACAAGTTGGTTTTCTGCCTCTTATGATCCACGATTCTGAAGAAATTCAGCAATGCTGAGGCCTGGGCCATGAAGTGGTCAGTCCCTTGTTTTCAGACCAGTGAACTGTAGATTTTCTTCTTTCTTCTATTTCCTGTTCTCAGTGAGGACTTCTTGACAGTTACACAGTCCTTTTAGCTCTGTAGCCTTAATTTGTCCTCTCTCAGTGGAAGGATGGACAGAAACACCTGAGGATTTTTCCAGATCTAGATAACGAGGGAAGCTTGATTTTCTGCTCTCTCTCAAAGATGAAAGGTTTATGTTTTGTTTTGCTCTTAGTGACAGTCTTGGGGGTCTACCAGGCCTTGCACAGGTTGTTCCATTTGAATGTCCCCTTCACCGTGCCAGCGAATTAGATCTAAATAGCTTGTAGAGTTGTACCTAATGGCTGTTTTAACTGGAAAGGAAATCAGCGATGGGTGGTCTCAGACTACTGTATGTGTCAAGGCCTGGGGAGTCTGTCAACCTCCAGAGGGACTCCACCATCTGCGCAGCTTCTCAGAATGGCCATCCCTGATGCAGCGATTGCAATAGCTAAGCCTCATACAGAAAGCATGGCATGTCACGAGCAAAGCCACGCCACATGTTACAAACCACACGTCTTAGGGGAATTCAGTGTGATCCCTTTATTCACACTTTGTCTACAGTGCGCTTGGGGGGTGGAGGAGGGGGTGACAGCACTCTACAGCTAATGCAAATTGTAGAATAACAGGTGGGAAGCAGCACTATTAAAAGAAAGAAAAAAAAACATGCTGCACAGCCGCCAGTTGTAAATTGGCATTTGAGAATCTGACATTTGGCCCAAAGTAAAGTTTTATCCATTCCGCCCATATAACCACTCAGCCCATCTCCCATCTGCCTGTAAACGAGGGTGAAAAATAGATTCAATCTATTCCACCACTCTCTTTATCCATAGCCTGACTTATTGCTGTATATTGAAAAAGCCCCTCACACTAATGTGAGCACACTGAATCAAATTACTCTTCCATAAGCACATTCATTAACAGTAATCCTCCATTATTGTCCAGCTTTAAGTCTTTACAGCTCCATTTCCACTAGTCATGTAATGAGAGGATTTTTCTCAGCTGATCTCCGAGCTCTTGTCATTCATACCACATGCGGTGCGGACGCACGGATTAAAAGCTGCGATAAGATCAGGTGGACGTGCATATATGCTCCAAAGCACTATTTTCATTGAACTCTAAGCCAGCACTTTTGGTGTGGGTGCGTGTCCGTGTGTGAAGGGGAGAATTCACGTTCCAGAAAACCTCTCTCACACGCACACACACACACACACACACCCTGCTGGTTACCACGGTAACCGAGGGCTGGGTTTTCTCTGTGTGCCAGTCTGCCTGGTTCTTTGGGGGGGAAAAAAAAGTGAAAGAAAGATCCAAAAGGAGAGAAATGATATAAACACTAGCAGAGTGTGTAAAGGGCATTGAAGCGAAGAAGAGAAAAAAAAAAAGAAGAGAGAGAGAGAGAGAGAAACGGGGCCGTGGCATGGCTCCCACACGCACACCAAAAACAAGCCCAATTAGCAGCCATTTGCCGACACACTAAGCAAAGCAGAGGCACCATTCCCATTGGCTTATATAACATTCTTTCTTTCTTTTTTTCCTTTCTGTTTTCCTTCCTCGTGAGGTGCTCATGCCCATATGACCTGTGACTACTCAGTCTTGCTGGGACTTAATGATTCTGGCAATCCGAAAATGGTATGAATATCTGATTAAAGGACCTGTTGACTCATAACTATTGCTTTTTGATTAAGCTTCAAATGACGTTATTAAACATGCTGATCATATCTAGGTCCCAAAAGCATAACACTGGCCACTGTTCTTCATCCTAGGCCATTATTTTAACCCATCTCACAAACTCACAACCTTAACAATAAGATCAAAAGAGAGCACCTTAAAAGAATGCCCTCTCTACCTCACCGTGATTGAGATGAATGAATTAAACACTTACTTAAATACCCATTTAAACAACATGCAATTGTCTAGTGATGCCAATAACCAGCAGTCAGTTAGTGGGTATGGATATGCTCAAGTCCAACTCAATGAATCTTTAGTCGCGCTTGCTCTCACACCCCAATGAGCAGCACTCCCTGAAGGTCCATGCTCGAATGTGGGCCTCTTTGTTTGGTAGTCAAACCTTTGCCAGCTAATTCCATGCATACATTAGCACCAGCCGGGATCTCTCTTCTGCAGCAGCAAAGTGAGCACCATCTTATAAAAAGCACAGCTTTTCTATTTGGTTGAGATATTTTTTTTTAATCACTTTTCGCCCGGGGATTATATCAGGTGGATATAAATAATGAATTCGTTTTGAGTGCAATTATTACAGCTATCAGTGATGTCATTTAGCGCACCAGCACAAAGAAGGCTTTTATTTTATTTTGGGCTCTGGGCAGAGATCCTACTGTGTGGTAAACTAATTAGATCGGCAATTAGCCCACTATGAAATATTGGTTTTTAACCTTCCCTTCATGGATACCCTACAAAGACAGCGCTGCTCTTTATCCTCCTTTTTTTCCTCAAGGGTGGGCAGGGAAGATTGCTTAATTGCTGAGTGCTGACAAACACGGATGAAAGCAGAGAGAGGAGATTTTCCCTGGAACTTCATGCCAACGCCAACACAAGAACCATGGGGGGATGAAGAGCCAGAGAAAAGAGGAGACAAATGCTAGCACCATAGATGGTGGGGAGAAAACAGCAAACATTCAGCGAGGTTTGCCGTTTTATGGGGCAATTAGAAGAGCTGGGGGGACTAATCTTTATTCCGCTCTGTTCAATATGTGCTTATTAACTCTCCTAATTCCCAAAGCCATGCACACTGAACTGAATTGAACCTTTCCATCATCTGCTTCCAGAATGACTTACGGACTGACATGTAAGGGGTAATTTTAGTAGTTGGGCTGTTAGAGGTTATTTTGTTGCTCACTGGCAGCGCTTCAATAACAGGGTTGATTCGTGTAATTAAACCCATGCAATACATGCATCAGCAGAGGACCTTGCAGGAGAGGGTTTCTACTGAAGTGGAGGTCTTTATTGTATGGATGGACAGAGGTCTATGTAGCATGGCTTTTAGTCTGAACATACAATAGGAGGTAAATGGGACCGGTGATGCTTATTTTCAATGTTAATAATAGATTTTTTATAGGTCTAATACAATGAATTGACATGTGTCAGTCATTTTTCAAACCACAATATACCTTCCTCATAATGTCCACCTGTTTACCTTGTGTCTAAAATGCACTATTCAAGCTTCTGTGTCTTTAAGTCCCACCTCCTGATGAACCTAATGTGCCCTGACTGGTCAACCACCAAAGTGGCATCCTGCTACAAGCTCCATCCTGAGACTGCTGTGGCTGTTGTCCCTTGGAATGGGGTCAGTTCTGCTGTATCTGAGTCAGAGACCAATCCTGAAAGTCAGGTAGAACAAATTGGTAGACCTGATAAACCTTCTCAAGCTAGACTGAAGTGGAAGGTTTTTACTTTTTTAGCTCTCTCTGCATTGTCTGTGGGAGTGACAAGCTTGCCAGTAGACAGGCTACAAGAATTATGTTACAAAATGATGTCACCTTGCAACAGAGAAAAGAGAAATCCAACAAGGTGTTTCAGGCATTTGTGAAAAAGTGGTTTCTGTGGGAAAAAGCTTCTCCCTTTTGGCATGTGATTTGGAATTTACAAAGTTGGACTCTACAACATACTTGGGGGAAAAAAAATTGGAAAGGCATAATAAGAATGGCCCAGACGATATAAAATTATAAGAAATGCTTGTGTTAAACTAACTGAAAGTAAATTGTTTTGTATGGCAGACATCTGAGAGAAATGTTGCTTCTTTCTGCCGACCTGGGGTGGCCAACCCCCTCCATTGTTGGAATGGCCCTTTGAGTGCTGATGTTCACCATCCTTGCACGGAGTCGGTACCTCTCTCCTTTGATAAGGTAACACCACCACCCTCTAAGGTGAAGGCCATCAACCTCCCTAAAGGTGACATGCAAATACCATCCCTAACCCCCTCTTCTTCGTCACCTTAATGTTGACACCCCAAACTCCCCCCTACCATTTGGTCCTTTTCTGACTCCTACGTAAACTGGAGTTAGTGAGTTAGACTGAGTCAGAGATGGACTAGACTGGACTGGAAAAGAGACTGAACGGGCAACAGACCGATGTCCTAAGACCGGTGCCTGTGCTTCTGCATGCATGTGATTAAGACTGCTTCCTGATCGCTAACAGACTGGTTGTGATCGACTGAGCTGAACCCACACATTCCTGTGTGTGTCAATAAGCTCAAAGTCAACACTGAAGGTCTCCTGACTTCTGATTCTTGAAGACCGAATTTCTAACACATCCACGTGTTCAGTGATGGGTGGGAATGTTTTATCTTTGCCCTGTAAAGAGCAAGAGCGAAGATAGCTTTACTAGAGAAAGCGTTTTTAGACCGTTTCTGTTGGTTCATTATTTAAGAAATGTAACTGGAGTAATCCAATTACACAAAAATGTCAAAACCAAAATGGACACAAGGTTTTTTGTGTGACATTGACAATATAATGTAGTTTATTAACTGTGATGTAGCAATAATATCCATTAAAAGCTCTACCGGTAAATGCGAATAAAGTATGGACTCTACATGCACTCAACATCTGCATGAGGTAAGAAAAAAACAGGCTAAGCAAACAAAACTAGTCACGGTGGCGTCATGCTTGTGCAGTGGTGCAGAATTCAGAATTATCTCCTGGCAAGCTAGATAAAAAAACAGCGACATAAGGCCAGTGAAATCAGTGTGACCAGATACCTCCCAAGCGTGACATTGTGTTTCATGTCCTGATGATGTCCATGGTGTGCTGTGTGCATGTTTGTCGCAGCAATTTTCAAAAGGCTCAGAAAAACAGATAACGTGGAAAATGCTTCCACTAAATGCAAATCTTCACAAGGGCTGGATTCCAAATATCAAGAAGACTGTTGGTGTCGTAATTATGCCGGGACAATGCACAGCCAAACTGCCCCATTAGAAAATCCCCAATAAAAAGCTCGGTTTTCATGGAATGCCACCAATTGCACATGAAAGTACTGCAACAGATCGATAATAAACCATGTGCCCCTCTCTCTCTCTCTCTCTGTGCTTTGTGGCAGTTATCGATTCATTGACCACGCTCCTCCTTCTGCCTGGATTTTCTTGCAGTCCGCCATCCGTGAGTGCTGTAAGCAAAGAATCTCTCATTTGTTCCACAAACGCTCTCCTGCAGTCCACACCGAGAGTGTATTTAGCTCAGGAGTGTCCGTTGAGAGCTGGCACTGATGGTCCAGTGGAATTTTTGGAATGGAAAAATGTATAATTTGCCATCACTTATCTGGGAGTCAACATTCAGAAATGAAATCGCTGAGTTTGAGCGCTGGCAAGCCTCCAGGCGGAAAAGTAGAGGGGAGATTCTGCTAATTCTGAGGATCGGCAAACATCAAATTGAATAAAAAAAAAAAGAAAGAGACAGAACTGGAATCAAGCCCTACCAGAGCACCTGGAGTTACCAGTGCTGCTGACTGGAGTTTAATGAGGCCAGGTGAACTCTACTTAACTTCCAAAGCCCTGACGTTGGCCAGCTACCCATTTTTAACCATCGCTTTGTCTACACTTGTCTGTTATGACGATATTCTACACTTTGTTATAAAGGCATTCAACTAAATTCAACTAAATCTATGTATTATAATATATTCTGCAGAATATAATCTATACGTTACTATATTCACAATTTTTTATTATTATCATTATTTATTTCATATCTATGTAGTATATATGACAACAATGTAATAATATGTAACATTAGCTAAACACTAGTCTTGGTACTAGAATGTTGGATAAAGACTTTTTAGAAAGGTTCTCCACCATGACAAAGGGACATTTATGTATTTAAATAGTTTTTCTTGGGTTTCTTGAGTTGCTGTGGTTCTGAATACTTTGCAAAAGTCAGAGACCACCCTTTTGTTTACTTAACTTCCAGCAAAATCATCTATTAAGCAGAAGTTCTGCATTTTAGTGTCTTGACACTTGACAGAGACTTACACTCAATCTTTCAACGCTAAGTATAATATCATATCTACATTCATTTAATGTATAATCTCTACTTTTGACTTTTAAACAACCGACTGCCACCTCAGCTCCTCCGTTCCTCTAATCTTAATATACTAACAGCTGTGTCCCCCCAACAACAGTTTTCCCAAAGTAACATTATAACACCCTACACACAAGCTACAAACTACTGTCTTGCAATTTCTCCTCGTATGAGCATCTAAAAGAGCTAAATTAGTAGTATATCTGAGTAGAATTGATATAAGTTGATCTACTAGCCAAAGAAAGGGGACCGTCAATGGAAACAAGTAACAGAACAGGACTTTCCAAATACTGGAGCTGAAAAAGTATGAGAAGAAATAGAGAAACTGGGACTCCTAACAACAGTGCAAGACCTGGTAGACACTGACACGGTCTTCATCAGATAAACAGTAAATAAAGCTTTTATCTCAGGGAGGGAGGAGAAAATCAAGCTCCACTCTCGCCTCAGATCTGAAAAATCCACAGGAACCTTCATCAAAACACAAAAACTGGATACCTGAGATGTGAAGTAATGTTCTAAGAGCTCATGAGTGTAAATGTGCAGTTGGGATTACTTGCATCTGGAAAAACAAAAAAAACGACCAACTTCAAAGAATGAATGTAAAATCTCCCTGCAGATGTCTGTGACTAACTGAAAGCAGCTTTCAGTTTGAATGGAAGGTACTAAAGGTGTCCAAACAATAAACCCTGAAATAACAAATTTTATATTTGCTTGTTGTTTCTTCTCTGTGATACCGGCGCTGTCACAAAAAATGGAGTATCTTAATTTTCTATGTGATATAATGTGACAAATATGTTGTTTGTATTGTTTGAAAATTTCATGATGACTGGACCAAACAGAAAAACTCCAAAACTGACTAAAATAAGAAAAAAAACCTTTAATTTAAATTTAAGGATTTTGTATTATATAATTTATAAACATGACATTTTGAAGATGCTTTCCTATTGACTGTAAGAAGTTTATCTTATACTAAAAAAATAATTTTTTTTATTAACACAATGGTGGTCTAAATATAAATATAAACCTAAATATAAATATAAAAACCTAAATATAAACCGGCGGCACGGAGCTGTAATGGTTAGCATTGTTGCCTTACAGCAAGAGGATCTGGGATGGATTCTCAGTCCGGGCCATTCTGTGTGGAGTGTGTATGTTCTCCCTGTATTTAAGTGGGTTTCCTCCGGGTACTCTGGTTTCTTCCCACGTGTCTAAAGGCATGATATGTTATCTGGTCACTCTAAATTGCCTTTAGTGTGAGTGCGTCAGTGAGTGTTGGCCATGCGATGGACTGGCGAACTGTCCATGGTGTACCCCGTCTTCGCCAAATGACGCTGGGATTGGCTCCCCTGTGACCACGGCTAACAGGATTAAGCGGCAGATAATGGACAGATAAATAGAAACCCACTGTCTTTCTTAAAGAACCCTTGAAGAGTTCCTTGGTTTGAGAATATACTAATGTCCAGAATAAACCACACATGATATTATGGGAACAACTCTGTATGTTCTTAAGAGCGCTGGCAGTTATTAAGTTGATAGCCCTTGTTGTGAGACGATCTGTGAAGAAACAAAAGATGAATAGACTTTTAATGAACAGCTAAGCTTTAATTCCCAATTAGCACTTTGATGATCCTGTCACGATTGATCTGAATATGCTGTAGTGTTTTATTATTTTTTTTATTAGTATTGGCTGGTTTCTTTTTCATTTCTTTGTCCACTGCAAGACTCCAGAGTGAGTTTTCATCTAAAGAAAAAAAAATTAAAAAGGTTTTATAACTCTAGTTACCACTGCAGTTGGGTGTAATTATTAAGCTACTGGGTCTCTGGTGGCCACATTATAATTCACTCACGTTACAGTGGCATAGATATCAGTAGATCATAGTGGAGACAGAAGCAGCCATAGCATGTTGCAGACTTAGTTAACCCTCTTTGATCTTGCAGAGATTTTCCCTTAGATCGTGCTTTTATTCTCTTAAAGTCGATAAGCATGGTGATTGGAGCGACTCGTTTCTTCTGTTCTCCGCAATGCTCTCCTCAGCACCAGTTCAGAGTGAGCAGGGGACTTAGCTCCAGTTTTGCCAGAAGCGTTCGTTATGTATGTCATCAGTGGGAGGTGAAGCTGAGATAGTGCTTATGCCTTTTACTGTTCTGATCCAAAGCTTTCCTGTGTCTTGTTTTTTTTTCTTTTCTTTTCTGGCATAAAAAGAAAGCCGAATCCTTTGTGCCTTATTCATAATGCTTATTGTCTAGAGGGTTCTGTTGTTGTTTGTAAGGGTCTTCCTCTGGGTATAAACATTGGCAAAAGAAAAAAACAAAAAAAACCCAAGGAGGGTGGGTTCAAACGGCCGCAGGGGAGGGAGTGTTGGACTATGAACTAGCCACCTTATGGACAGAACCTCCAGGCGAAGCATAAGCCAACGATATAGCATTCTAATATGGTAGAAATATGGGAATAAATCAAAATATCAATATTTTTTTCTTATCACTAAAATACTTGTGTGCTTTTGTTTGTAGTTTGATCAATCTGTCAACTGAAACCTGAACATGTGGGGGAAATGAGCTTTAGTCAGAGGATCCTATTCATAGCCTACACTAATTACTCACGTCAGTGAAGTCCTTTCATTGAATCTTTTTAATTGTGTTGACTCTGAGAGTCAGGCAGAGGCAGAACATCTGAAAGAAGTGATTATTTCACAGCAGTGTCTAATGTAGCAACCTGCTTTTTTAAACCAATGTCTCAAAAATGCTCCTCATATACCCACCATGTTAGCGTCAAGCTAGAAGAACCCAGCTCCGAACTATATTTTATGTTAGCTCTAGTTTGATAGAGACATTAGTTCATAGCTCATAACATTCTTTGCAGATTACAATTTTGAGGGAATAATTTATTTAAAGGTTTAAACCTGAAGTCTGTTACCTGCTTAGCCTACAAGCATATCGTCCCTGTCCAATGAAAAACGAGTATCTTTAAAATTGAAACTTTACAGGAGAGACCAAAAGCATACTTTACTTTTAATGTAAATTAATGGAACCAGAATTTTTTCAAAGCTATTTTGGAGCATTTCTATTGGTCCATTCATCATGAAATTTGCAGACAATGTAAAGAACCATTGGCGATGATATATTGGTCCGTTAATAAGGGTGGCGTCCCACTGATTGTATGCCACTTCTTGTCTGCCATAGGTCCATTCAGATCATTGTCCTGCGTATAAAGGCTAACTAGTTTTTAGTTTGTTTTTAGAATGTGCACAGCCTTTCATTTGAATTATATATGAGAATCCACTTATGAAACTAATTTACATAGTAGAAAGAAAGAAAGAAAGAAAGAAAGAAAGAAAAACAGAAAATAAGAAAAATAATTAATGTGAAGTGTGAAAGAACAGTAAATGAACCAGTAAACAGACAAACAGTGGTTCTGCTATCTGGGTGGGCTTTTAAATAGACATTATGAAGCCACCTTCACGTGTCTGCTGAAGCTCTGCGTTGCCATAATTTCGTCTTCACTCTGCAGTATTGACAGCCACAAACTGTACCTTATGCCTCAGAGACATTTAATGGGACAAAAAAATCATACAATGAAAGCACACTTTCTTTGACTTTGTTAAAAACAATCATGAACTACACTTTCATACCCTAACCAGATATTTCAGCCAAAACCTTGAACCCCTATGGTGATGTACAAAATAAGGTATTTATTTTAACTAGGTTTTAATGTTATACCTCCAGCAGATATCCATCATCTTATACTGTGATTAACATGGCATTCTGTTTATATGGAAGGCCTGGAACTCTGTGCACCTCTTCAGACATTTTACTTAATAATAAGAAGTCACTTGAGCGATGGAACTGCTATAATTTTCCAACACACTGTTAATCACTGCCAGTGAAACACTGTATTCATTTTCAATCAGTTTCATTGTCAAACTCATAACCCAGCGTAATGCTGTGAGGTTGATGTCAGGTTTTCGGGATTATTGTGTACTGGGCTTTATCAGCACGCCGATCGACTGCTTTTATTGAAGGGAGGTCCTTTCCCCATAAACAGACACCACATTGAACACTGCAGTATTTACCATTTATTTTTCAACCAGTGAACCATCTGCACTTTTCTGATTTCTCTGATATAAATCTGAGAAGCTGCAGAAATGATCAATTTCACCCTTGGCCACCTAGAATTCCCTCTATGTGCTTCCTTTTTGGTCTTCTCCCATTCCTCGTTTTGTCAAATCACCTTTTCTTTACGACAGCAGTTGAAAGTGGGTCAAGGACCAACCTTTATAAACCCACACAGTCCCACAAACATGCCAGCGCGAGCGCCGCCTTCAAGTTTAAGCTCCATCCTTTTGATGTGCTCAGAAGCCGGAGAAGGCTCGCGTCTCCCATGAGGCAGAGCCGACTAAAAATGGGTGCAGCGCTAGCTCTCTCGCACTCGGGACCACTGATCAAAGAGTCAAGGTGTTTTGGAAGTTAGTCAAACTGATTCCTCTTTGTTCACGGCAGTTTAGCATTGCACCTGAGTCACAGAGACGACCCGAGACGCATCAAAGGCTCTCCTTCCTTCTCTGGCACACCTTTAAATAGCGCAGAGTGGAACGCTCCACTGGAAGCTTCAGCGGGACATGTAATATCTCTTTGAGTCACCAGAGGATGGAAGATAGAAGTGCTTATTTGATTTAACAACCCCCCTCCTAGTCTCCGGTGGTGTCATGGCTGTCACGTCTGACAGCACTAAGGGTGCCCTGCCAAAGGATAGACGAATCCAGCCTCCTCCACTGGCTCCGCAGCTAAAGGCGAGCGCGTGGCCGGCGCAGGCTCCTCAGCTCCTTACGGCTAGCCCACTGGAGTGGAAATTGGCCTGGCTGTTTTGGGACACGGGCTCAGACTGGCTGCATTAGGCCCTTCATGAATAGTAATGCTCCATCCTGTAGCTTTAGCTAGGTCTTAAGAGCTTACGTCTCAAAAAGCGATACAACAGCCCGGCAGATCCCCGACGATAAGCCTTAAAAAGGGCAGGCCGAAGTCTTTCGAGACGTATCGATCGCTTCAACGTGTCTGCCCAATCAAGGCATGCTCCCCAAAGTCATTTGCGGCAACACAGGCTGTCACAGCTAAAACGAAAAGCCCTTCTTTCATAAAACAAGACGGCAGGTCCAACGTGCCGAAGTGACGGACTCTGCCTCTGAACTCAATGGCGCTATCGTTGATACTGTTAACTCTGGGCATGATGTCTAGTTTAACGCAACGCTTCTCTGGTTGTAATTAGCTAAAACAACACAAAGAGGAGAAAATGATGAGGCACATTACCTCCGTTCATTAATTACGACAAAGTTTGACCACAATTAACATGCTACGTGAGCCGACATTTAAAATGTCAGTTATCTAGCAGCTCATGGGGAGGACCCTCCCTCCCTCCCTGCGTTTTTGCAATATGTTCTCCCCTTAATTAAGCAGCAGGATTAATGGCGAGGGAAAGTTTTGTTTGAATTATAATGATTGCCAAAGCGGTCGGCTGTCAGCGCTGCCATGTTTACCCATAAAAAGGGGGCCAGATTTACTGGACCATGGAGATCCACAGACAGAGGGAGGCATGATGAAACTGGGGGGAAATATGAACTCCTGCCGATGCAAAGCTCCAACACAGATCCTGCTCTGCAGCCTAAGCACTTTTACCTTCGTATCACAGGCACATCGGTGTTAGACAGAGCGGAGCCTTGCCGTTAAATGTGCGCTTCTGAGGCGCTTGTGCCCTATAAATCACACTTTAAAAGCCGTTCCTCGTTTTTCTGACGGACGAGGCCCTGCCGACTAAGCTTATGGGACTGGGCGAGGAGGTTCCGCTCACGTGGCCGCTGCGGCGCTGGCTCGTACATCAAGCGGAGTGATGTTCAGCGTGTTCGCGGCTTGCTTATTTGATGTTCAAAGTCCGTGGCAATTTACTGCAGATGAACATCATTAGAGAGATAAAATGAACCTGACTTCCAGATGGCGAACTGACAGAATAAGAAGCGGCTAAATTAGTAGTTCTGACCAGGGATGCGCAAGGATATGAGTTTAGGAGGTGATGCTATTTTAAAGTGGTGCAGTGAGTCAGAACTAAAATCTGCAAGAATCAAATTGAAAGAGTGCCACATGGGCAACAGCATAACGGTCAAAAAGAGAGCTACTTGTCGGTATAATTGCAAACGATAAAAAATACACACCCAGTGAACACTTAATCATCTACCCTTTCTTTCATCCTGTAATAATACTGCAGTGATTAATAGCTGCAGAATACAACACAGCAAAATCCCCACTGTTGAATTAACTCTAGCACTGGTCATTTGTTACCAGCTGGACTGAAATGATCACCATATGTGTTAATTCAACACTGGGGAGTTTGCTACATATAAATGCTTCAAATCCTTTTAATGCCGAGACAAAAACAGCTCTTCCCGCTCTTTAATCCGCTCTTCGACATGATTCCGCAAACGCTGTTGTGAGCAAATTAATTAGCGGTTAAAGTGTTAATAAGGCGATAAACAATTAACACCACTAATTTACTTTACACTAATTTGTTTACACTAATAGGAAGAATGGTGTCCATGTTGTTGCAGCTCTGGGTCCCGAACACCTGCTATGTAACTTTGGAGGTGCGAGAACTGCAAAACGCTTTGTAGCACCACATTACACTCTGACAATGGGCCTTCTGCTAGCTATCAGAAGAAGCTAGGTTGGTATTCACAGCTTGGGACAAACTTATCTAGTAGAAACCCAAACTTCAAACATGGTCCACAATGAACTGCAATTTTAATTGAGCAAACTCAACTGTTTATACTGTCCTGATGTTAGCTGCAGTGACCTTTCTCACGTCTAACTGGAAAACAATGGAAATCTGACAACAGAGTGTATGTACCTTCCTGACAATCTTATTTATGCAAGACTGATATAGACTGTAACCCTATTGTCATCCTTGAATATTGGAGTTTTGTAGTTTTTCAGAGGCTGAAAGTCATCTAACCTCAGCTCTTTCAAAGTTTGCTACCTTACAAACACTGTTAAGCTAGATTATGATAAATTACATCGTCCAGTGTACACAATGTGCAGCATGGGCTATATCATGACATCAACATTTTACTGAACTACGCAAATCCTTTACATTTAAACACTTAGCCAATGATGTAGCCTATATGTGTTGAGAACGCAAGCAGTATTTCAGCAAAACTAAAACTTTCTGTAATTTATTTGTTTTCTTAACTAAATTATGAAACATTTTTTTGTGTAAAACCCTGTAATATTGCTCTGGTCACTCTATACGCCTCTTCCATGTTTGTTGTCTTCGCCAGATCTGTGTCCTTCAGCTTTTCAACAAATGCACGCGTACAGCTGTTCATGAGGGCACGATTTGTCGTTAAGACTGTGGTGTAAAAGTGAATTACACTCTGCAACTGTAAGAGGACCCCAAGAGGACCAATTCTTACATAATGCTGCTTTAACACAGTTAAGCCCTTTGAAATATCCATAGCTCTGGAACAGTCTTATGCTATTGACTATATGACTGTGGCTCAAATACAGCCTTTATATGGCTAGAAGTTACACTCACTGCTATATCCAGCTCCTGCCATGGTGAACCTTTCTTGTGGTTAAATGATCTCCAGTCTTACATTAGGAAAAAACACAGCAGTGATACTGAAATAATTAGTAATGTTAGAATTTAGCGAGAATTCAATGATCAGTCCTCTTACCACCAGAGGAATTCTTTGGCAAACAGTGCTCACAGGAGATATGGACAATTCCAGGTGCAGAACATGTACTTGGGGACATTATTTTATTTTAAAAGCTGTTTTTCCACATGGGAAACTTTTATATGCTCAACAAAACACTTTTTTTTTATTTATACAGTATTAATACAGTAAGAAGTGGTTTTACAGAGGTCACTGTGTTTATATAACCCTGTCCAATCTTTTCTATGTGGCAACCCACTGTGTATGGTATCTATGCTCATTTACATCAGTTCTAATGATATCTGGTGGTCTTACTGGTGAAAATATACTTATTGCTAAGATAAAGGCTTTTAAAAAATGAGCTTAGGTGCCCAAGACTTATGCACAGTTATGAATAATGACAGAGAACACAGCAGCATATATATTCTTCAATTCCACATGCTGCTCCATTTTACTATGTCCAACCACCTGAACATGCATGCAGCCCAACTACTTTATGAGATTACTGTAATGTAATAAAGACCATTAAGCCAAAGTATCTAATCATGAGAAACATATCACGTAAGATAGGATTAGTGGAAATGCATTTCTAGCTTCTTAAAATCACTTCCAATATTTTAACCAATACAATCATGGTGCTTTCTAAAACCCAGCTCTTGAGTTTACTCAAAGGCTTGAACAGATCTATGAGCCTTAGCCTTGTATAGGTTATAGGGCTTTAAAAGAAACCTAAATGTGTTATTTGGTGTGCAAAGATAGATACACGTTTTATACATGTCATGAAGGGTATCAAAACATGTTATTCAATATGACTGCAGTTGAAAATTTTCTTGTTAAAGCCTTGTCACTGTCACTTTCCAGCATGGTGACATATGGGGTAACCCTGTCATAGGATCTGTCTCCAAACTCTCGCCTCCTTGGTTCACCGGGAATAGATCAAAGTCTGCCGTCAATAAAGACGTATCTGTTTTTTAATGTGCTCATAAAAAGGCTTTCTGAGTAAACCTGCATTCTACACTGAAGACGTTCTGGTTGCAGCACATGACGTAGGTTTTTTACAGTTGCTCTATTTCAGTATGCTATGCAGTTAATGGAATGGATCTATGAAAGGATGATGAAAGTTAATGAAATTTGTGTTGTGGATTAAATCCATATAACACATTTACATGTGAAAAGTCAGCTGGTAATATGAGAAGTGCTTATTATGGACAGACTCTTTAAGATCACTAATAGGTGATAAAGTTGATGATTGAGTGAAGGAGCCCTAATTTGGCAAGCGAGTTTGGGATCAAAGCATCTTATCCTTAACTCTTTCCTTCACAACCTCCAGAGTGAGGAGTGAGGAAAAGATGTGATAAAAGAAAAATAAGAAAAATGAGGAAAGCTAAAGGTATGAGATGCTCCTCATGGCATCATAATTAGTAAAAATGAGTGTCTGAGTCACTAGTATAGCTAATGTGTGCACTGCTTAGGAGCCCAGCAGGACCAGTGCAGTGTAAGTGGATCATTCTCAGCAGTGCCGGTCACACTGATGTGGTGGTTAGGTGTTGTGCTGGTGTGAGTGTATCACACTGGAGTCCACCAACCAGAAAAATTCATTCAACACTGCTGGATGGGCAGAGGACTCTTGGGACCACTGATGAAAGACTAGAAGATGACCACCACAAGCTGTGCAGCAACAAATGAGCCACTGTCATTTGTCACCTTTAATGGAAGTCAATGAAACCAGAATTTTTTCCAAGCTAGTTTGAGGCATTTCTATTGGTCCATTCATCATGAAATTTGCCCACAGTGTAAACAGCAGCTGCTGCATTAAATTTGTATAGAAAAATATATGTTTTTCATTGGGCAGC